>NC_061157.1:25674476-25806976 GCF_022113875.1 Hydra vulgaris | reverse complement strand
TTGTATTAACTTTGACGAATATTAATAATTTCATTGAAAACGCAGTTATTATTGAAAGTATTTTACAAAATCAATCGCACAAATTGCTTTAAAAGATTACATTTGAATAAAATACACATACATAAAATTACATAGATAAAAATACATTACATACATAAAAAAAACATCCCTTATATATAAAAAATAAGAATATACTAATAAAATTTATAATATATTTACAAAACATTGACAAGTTAAAAAATATAAATTTTAAACATTTATTATTGTAAACAAATAATGTTAGTTTAAAACATTTATAGCTTTGTAGATGTGGCTCTAAGAATTAAAATAATAGTTCGTTTGATAGTATATTCCTAAAATAATTTATGCTAGAAATCTCACGAAAACGTAACAAAATTCAAATAATACAATTTTTAAAAATATTTCAACCGAATACTCAGGACATTTGGTTAGTATTTTTTAAATACTCTAGAAATTTCGGTTAGTATCTTTGGAACCATTAGAATTAGTTGTTCGTAGATTTGGCGGTTTTTTTGTGTTCGCAAATATTATTTTTTTATTTTTCCGCACTAAAATGTTTGAGAAGATTCAAATTTATGTATGTTTCCATGTAAGTCCGTAAAACAAAATATTTTAAAATTGAACTTATTATTTTGCAGACAAACAAGGAAACATACATAAACTTAAATGTTCTCAAAACGTCTATAAAATCTGGCCGGTTTTTCGCAACAAAATTTTATTTCCGTGGTCAGTTATCGAGTGCGATCGCACCTGCTTTCCGACCAAGCCTGATATATATATATATATATATATATATATATATATATATATATATATATATATATATATATATATATATATATATATATATAATATATATATATATATATATATATATATACATATATATATATATACTGTATATATATATATATATATGTATACATATATATATATATATATATATATATATATATATATATATATATATGTATGTATATATATATATATATATATATATATATATATATATATATATATATATATATATATATATATATATATATATATATATATATATATAAAAGTAGAGCAAATATATTATATTATATCAAAATAATAATAAAATACAATTAAATTTGTAACATAACTCAGGGTTTCATGTTTTATGCGATCATCAGACATTACAAACAACCATAACAACAACAAAAATTATATACAAAAATACAATACAGTGTTAGCTTAGATGGCATTAAAGTTGCAGATAAGAAATTTGTTTTTGTGGCAACATTTAGATATTAATTCCTTTTGTTTATTTAATAGTTTCAAAGGTGATGTAATGATATGGTATTTTTTCATTAAACAAAGGTTACATAATTTTCTTCCAGGTTCAAAAAGTTCCGCCCTATTAATAATCCTCCACGTAATTATAGGCTTTGAAAATCCCTTTTTTTTTTATTTCCCAGATATATTTTGAAAGCTCTGTGGTATTAACTTTATATACTTTATACTTTCGTATTGAAGGGAGTTCTTATGCTTGTACCAGCAATCTTTAAAGGTGTAAACTATTTCTCAGTCAATTTAGCAACACTCAGTCAATGTATGTAAACAGTAAAAAAATAAAATTAAAAAAATTCAAAATGTTTTTTTTTTTTTTTATAATAAAAATAAAAAACATTCAAGTCTATAAATTGCATTTTTGTGATTTTTTATAAAAATGTTAACCATTATTTAAAATTAGTTTCCTCATTTAAATTTAAATTTTTTTACTTAAAGTGTACTTGATTTTGTCATTTTTAAAGGCAAATTTTCATTAAGAACCTTTTTTTACAAATGGTCAAAATAGACTACTTTAAAACAGTGTAACTTTTTTCTCACTTTCAACAAGTGTCTCTAGAATTATTTTCTGGATAGTTCTCTCTTAAAAAAAGTGTTTTTTATTAACTTTTAATAAGTTAGAGAAAAATTATGACCTCTTCAACTTCAGAAAAATCCTAAAATTGCTAAAGTATGCAAAAATATAATTAACTGTAGCGATTTTCTATTCATCCACAAGTCTTTACAGATATGCTTTCTGATTAGCTACTACTCTTTGCAATAATATAGTCAGCTTGTTGCAGTTTAGAACTTAAATAAATCTAAAAACAAAATTTCCACACACACCTCCCTAATGAGATAAAGGGTGTGTGTGTTCGTGTGTGTGTGTGTGTAGCACCAGTCTAACAAATAGAGGGGGGCAACCTACTTACAAAGATACATGCTTTCATTTTCTAACATGAAACATACACGATCCATTTTTTAATAAACATACAGTTAAAGCCATCAGATCTTATTGCATTTTTTCATGCTTTTACCATAATATTCAAATTTTGATAGTGACTAACATTGACTATGTGTGCCAGATTTTCCAGCAAATATACAATGTTATAGTCTTAAAAAGGTATTAGCATAAGTTAATTAAATTACTAAAAGTTGGTTGCCCCCACCCCCTAGATTGGTGCCACCCCAAATCCCACCCCCTCAAAGAATTTAATGATGTTAAAAAATCCATTAGGCATATGGATTTAGCATTTTTTATTTATCACAAGGCTTGATAAATTGTGGTGAACAATCTATATATATATATATATATATATATATATATATATATATATATATATATATATATATATATATATATATATATATATATATATATATATATATATATATATATATATATATATAATGATATATAATGATAAATTGTGGTGAACAATCTACATATATATATATATATATATATATATATATATATATATATATATATATATATATATATATATATATATATATATATATATATATATATATATATATATATATATATATAATGATATATAATGATAAATTGTGGTGAACAATCTACATATATATATATATATATATATATATATATATATATATATATATATATATATATATATATATATATACATATATATATATATATATATATATATATATATATATATAATATATATATATATATATATATATATATATATATATACATATACATATATATATATATATATATATATATATATATATATACTTTATTATATATGTATATATATATACTTTATTATATACAATATATATATATATATATATATATATATATATATATATATATATATATATATATATATATATATATATATATATATATATATATATATATATATATATAAGGGCTTACTCTAAGAATTAAATTTGGGCAGCAATACCCCCTCGTAACAGCGATCTTTAGCCGAAAATTGGTGGGTTTTTCGCAAAAATTACAAATTTGCCGTAAAAAAAAAAGGTTCTCAAACTTTAATTTGGGCGGTGCCCAAATTGGCGCTCAAATACGGTTGGCGCTATCGAAAAAGTTCCCTTGTTTATGATTTGATATTTTTTCTTTAAACTGTATTTCCAGTTTTGTAAATAACAATTATTATGGTCTCCTAAAAAAAACAATTTTTAAAGTATTCCTATACATACTAAATGTGTTATACATATTAAAATAACTTTAAACTTTAGATTTAAATATTATTTTTTTAATAAAAAATTGTATGAAAACTTAAAAACGATAATTATATGCTGTTTAACTTATATATGACATTTTCATCAACCTCCCTCCCTTTTGTATGTGACCTGACAATATTTTGAAAGAAAATATATCTCTGAGTTTTCAATTTAAGCGAACTATGCTATGACATTAGGTGACATTTTCCAATACCCTAAGAGTGTCATGTATTATTTGAATAATCCCTTACTCTAAATGACTGATTTCATATACATATATAATATATATAACTTATACATATATAAATAGAAAAATTATGTGTGCTTTTACACCATAAAATTTTATTTAATATACTTTAGTTATATACAGTTTTGATAATTGTTTTAATAAAACCTTTTTATCTTTTGTTGTTGTTTCATGATTTGTTTTACAAAATTAAAAAAAATTAATAAAATAGAAAGATTGTTGGCATCAGATTGCAGGCATCAGATTGCAGTGGTCCTAACTTTAAAATATATTTGCATATATTTTTAAATAAACAAAAATCTTAACAATATTGCAAAAATTAAACTCTATGAACTAATTTTTAAAATTAACTTGTACAATCATTCCAGTCGGATGTAAAGCAGTTGATAATGTTGATGAAGCTGGTAAATCTAAAAATTTTATTCAATTTAGTAAAATCAGAAAAAAACATTATTAACATGTATAAAAAGGTTCAAAAAAACAGATAAATACTTTTTTTTGTTAATAACATTATTAGTAATATTTAAAACTAAAATACATCTAAGTATTGTAACATTTATTATAATTTTTTTTTTCTTACTTAAATAGGTTTGTTGTGAACATATTTTTGATTATCACACAGTTTGGTTTTTGTGCAATATACTTTGTGTTTATTGCAAATACAATTGTGGAAGTATCTGGTTTGGAAAAAACAGTTAATATGCGATTAATTATTTTAGCATTGGCACCCCTTGCAATATTGTTTTCATTTGTAAGAAGTTTAGAGAAATTGTCATATTTGTCTGTTGTTGCTAACATATGTTGTATTGGAGGATTAATTGCAATTCTACAATATTTGGGAAGAAATTTCCAAGATCCGCGAAAGTATCATGCATTCAATGGATGGAGTGGTCTTCCACGATTTGCTAGTATGGCAATCTTTGCTTTTGAAGGAATTGGAGTTGTAGGTTTAATTGCTCAAAAATTGTTACCTTTAATAATTTTCAAAGATGTAAAATATATTTTTTAGTATACACACCCACACACACACACACACACACACACACACACACACACACACACACACACACACACACACACACACACACACATATATATATGCACTAAAGTATTGTATATAGCATATACATATGAATATATATATGTATATGAATTGAATATATGTGGGGAATAATTTTTTCAAAAGTTATGTTAATTAGAGCCTGTTATGTTATTGGTTCCAATAGTGGGAGAATGTTTTAAATTAATTGATGTACCTAATGCATATGAGATTTTGCTGCATAATTAAAAAGGGTGGTGTGTATATAACATTAAGGTAAATTAGTTCATCCCTGATTACTGTATCTTGAAGCAATTGAGTTGGATTTCAAAACCATGTTAAATAGCATATAAGTATAAAAATTATAAATAAATTTTAGATTTGGTATTTAAAAATATCATATTTTTTTATTATTTATTTATTAAAACATTCATATAATAACAATCTGTTGTTTGATTCATAACAATTTAAGTGAGTGATTGTTTATGTGTGGAATCATAATTGCAAATTACTTTTACGTTTTAGAAGAGTTCACAGAAGCATTTTAATCAGTGAATTAGGTATTCAAAAAGAAACACAGGTTGTAGTGTCAGCTGGTGTGAATAAAAATAATGATATGCAAAGTGTAGTGGTTAAACTGGATGATTATCACTACAACATAGTCATATGGCAGTCATACTGTCATGGAAATTGAAATAGTGCTCAAATCTTTTTATTTTAAACTTTGTTTTAAAGAAGTAAATGTGCTGGAAAGGTGGAAGAAATAAGTCTCTTCTTTTCCAAAAAATATGATTTGCATTTCAGCTGCATCTAGCTGTAGTGAGAGAGTGAAAAGTTGGATTAAAACTTGTCCCCTTTGAAAATGGATAAGTTTCAAGTAAATATAAGAAAATGTTGTTTTTAATTTTAATGAGAACTTTAATGAGAATTAAGAAATGTTACATTTTATTATGGGTGCCAGTAATTTTTTGGTATTAAGTTTCTTCAAGCTGGAGTAAGGATTAAGTTTCTTCAAGCTGGAGTAAAGAGTAAGTTTCTTCAAGCTGGAGTAAGGGGTAAGTTGCTTCGAGCTGGAGTATAGAATAAAGTTTCTTCAAGCTTAAGTAAGGATTAAGTTTCTTCAAGCTGGAGTAAAGATTAAGTTTCTTCAAGCTGGAGTAAGGATTAAGTTTCTTCAAGCTGGAGTAAGGGGTAAGTTGCTTCGAGCTGGAGTATAGAATAAAGTTTCTTCAAGCTTAAGTAAGGATTAAGTTTCTTCAAGCTGGAGTAAAAATTAAGTTTCTTCAAGCTGGAGTAAGGATTAAGTTTGTTCAAGCTGGAGTAAGGAGTAAGTTGGTTCAAGTTGGAGTAGATAGTTTATAAAAAAATAAGTGTTAACTCAAAATAATATGTTGAAAATGCAACATAAATAAACAGTTTTAAAGATTTGCCATTTTTTGTAGAATTACGAAGAAATACGTCATTAAAAGTAAGTAAACGTGAACGAAACTAAAACTTTTCAGTGGTTAATTTTTTTTTTGCATTAAGTTAAAGTTTTCAAGCTAAAAAGTTAAATGTTTTTTTTTAACTTAAACACAAAAATATCTAAAAAAAAATTTTGATAACTGTCTATGTAAACCCAAGTTGCAACCACATTTAAAAAAAATTTTTATAATATAATAAGTTTATCTAATTATATAGCTTTTATGAAAAACTACCAGATTTTACAGGACCCAAACATGTCTAAAAAATTTCATTATACATAAAAATACCCTGGAAAATATTTTAGACCAACACTCATTTTGAAAACACAGCGATGGTCAGTTCTTTTGGTAATTTCGCAGGTGTCAGTGGAATAATTGCACCCATAAGATTTTCCTTAATCTTTTACGACCATAACTGTAGCTATAACGTAATTTATAAAAATATTAATGTAATTCAACAACATAATAACATATATTTTATAACAAAAAAGCATATTTAACTTACCATAAATTTAGAACAATGAAAAAACTTTCATTATCATTGTTTTAAAGCTATTATCTAAAATTTCAAAATAAAAGTGTATGAAAATATGAAAGTTAAATTAAAAAAAATTTAAATAAGCCTCGTGTGTGTATATACATATATATATATATATATATATATATATATATATATATATATATATATATATATATATATATATATATATATATATATATATATATATATATATATATATATATATATATATATATATATATATATATATATATATATATATTATATATATATATATATATATATATATATATATATATATATATATATATATACACACATATATATACACATATATATACACATATATATACACACATATATACACATATATATACACATATATATACACATATTATTTTTATATACATATAAAAAAAGGAAAATTTACAGTTGACGAAAAACAATTAATAATTGTATCTAAATAAATATTTAATTAATTTAATAGATATTAATCGTATCCACCTGTTATCCGCGATAACAGGTGGATACGATTTCTTTTCTCTTAACAAATTTATTTAATTCTTAAAAGAAACACTACACAAAGTCAAAATGGTACAAAAAGAAATCTGATTTAGATCATTGTAAACAACAAACTCTTGTCGCCATTATGAATTAAGTTTGATGTTTCATTAATTAATTGATTGCAAACAGAATCCTAAATAACAACTTCTAATAAAAAGAATATTGTAAAGTAAATATATAATAATAAAAAAAAACATAATACAATTTCAAACTTTAAAAAATAGAAATAAAACCTCATCATGTTCATAATTATTTTGAATAAGATAGAATTGGAAAGATTTGCAACTTTCAATTTTTTTTTTTTTTATTGCTAATTAAGGTAATTAGACTAAACCTCCTGTCTGATGCAATTAATTTTTTTAAAAGTTGAAAATCGCTGGTACCTATTATATAAACATAAATGATAGCTCTGTAAACATAAATATTATTATTATATATTATTAATTGTTTTTTAACTTTAGTGGGAGATAATATCTTACAAAACAAATTGTTCTCACACATGGATTAACTAGGATTTTTTAATGTTTAAATGTTATTGGACCAGTATTATTGGTGTTTGTGGTATAACAGAGAGAAAAGAAAATGTAATACAGGACCTTTATTTTTAGCTTAAATTAAAATAAAATTTCTTTACAGTTTTTTTAAATTTTTTATTCAAAAAATGTCAAATCTAAAATTACCTCTATGAAATTTAAATCAAAAATATTGACACAGAAGCACGCATAAAAACTGTTAAATTTCAGTGAAATGATAAAAATTGTGGTCTTTATCTAGACAGATGTGCAGAAATACAAACCTTCAAAACAGTTTGAACATAGTTTTAAAAAGAAGGAAATTTGTTTAAGGTTGCAATTTATAGAAATCTAAGTTGTGTGAAAAAGCTGAAAATTTTTTCTAAAGTTTTGTTTACTGATTCACCAATTCCTACAAAGGAACAAATTAAAGAATGGTCTCAGTAACACAAATGGATAGAGCTTTAAGTATATTTAAAAGCTGGAAGGGTTGAAAATCATTCAAAAAAGATATGTGAGAAAAGCTTAATGAAGATCACACCAATGTAAATTAATATTTTGATGTGCATTCAAATTAAATTAAAATTAATGATTCATCAAAATAATGGGTGAGACAGTTGTGAGTATATTTGAAAAGTTATGATTAAGGGGATTATCACAACTCTTGTAACCAAAAGTTCTTGAAAGCCACATTTTTTTTAATAGTAATGGATGAATTATATGTATGGTATTATTGGTATGCTGAATTCGAGAATGCCATCCATTTGGATCTATTATGTAATTTATTTATCATATGGTTTATGGAAATTTTTCTTTCTTCCACTTCTAGGTTTTTTCTCAAAGCTTTGAGTAGTCTTAAACTTATTTATAGTATGTATGACTTTAGATTTTTGGACATTTGTACGTTTAACAATCAAGCGATATGAAATCAATGAATTTTTGCAAAAAAAAATACACTATTTTTTTATGCACCTCAATATGTTTCTGAAGTATCTTGAAAGTCATTGATTTGTAAACAAAAGTTTCACAACACAATTAAAGATAAGAAAGTAACATTTAATTAAAAAAATAAAGAAATAAAACCACTTGTGGTTTTAGAAAAATCTAAATTTAAAGTTGACCGAATTTTTCCGTGTCCAACTGATATCCTATTCACAAAGAAAATAGGGAAATTTTGTGTAACCACCTTGCTTTCCAAGTATCATAGAAATTACTTTAAGATCCCAACAAACTGTCCACTTGAATTCCTTTTATTTTGTTTGTATTCCTTGTATTTTAACTTATCCAAGATCAATGCCAAGTTACCATAAGTTTCCTTTAAAATCATTGAATGACCATTGGGTATTGATGCAAACTTATTCCCGTTGTGAAGTAAAATAGCTTTTATACTTCTTTTTGAGGAATTAATTAACAGTCTCCATTTTTCAGCTATATGTTTAACTTCGAACATGGTCATTAAACTATTAATATAGGAATAGACTAGCTCACCATCTTGAGAAAAATAGGGCTCAAAATGTTTTTATCCATTTCTATACTAAGCAAAAGAAGTTCCAGGTGTCAATAAATTCTTCTCTTGCAGTCTGGACCCTAGTAACACACCAGATTGTTTCTATAATAATAGCAAATTTTCTAGGTTTTAGGGTGCTTGTAGTTTCGGAATGCCAGATCCGTGAGATCTGCCAGATCCGTAACCAATTCATGTTTAGGTAACCAATTTGTTTTTACTTTTGGTACTATACCCTTGCACATTGCATGAACAAAATTAGCAGTCATCACGTGATGGAGTTTTTTTTGATAATTTTGCTGAATTCAACAACCAAAAATACATAGGAATTAACTCTTACTTCTATAAAAAAAAAAATTGCAGCCCTGGGATATCATTCAGTCACAACACAGGTAATTAAATATTTGAGAGAAGTTATTAGATTAGTTGTTAAGACTCTAAAACTTGACTATGACATCATAAAGTATCAAGAAGCTTTGATTATGAGTTTCTCTAAAAGTACAGGTTTTAGAAAAACTTGACTGAGGAATTTTATAATATGATATGACTATCTATGACAAAATAAGATCTAGACTTTTGAAGCAAACAGACCCCTAAATATGTTTATTATAACTTTGTTCAGTTTTGGGAAAATGGTAGCTAGGTACCCAAAGGTTATTCTAAAAAAAATTTTTAATGAAGTTTTTTATCTAAAAATTAAATCCCATGTTTGGGAATATAAGTTGCTCCCAGACTCAGATTACCACAATACTTTTGTAAAACTTTCAATTCGAATTAAATGTTTTTTAATATTTGTATAAATATTAAAAAAATTTAAGTATGCACTTTTTCTGAAAATTGTCTCTCTTGAACATAATTTTGATATGTTCAAGAGAAACAACTTGATTTGATTGATTTTACCTGTTTAACCCCTCTTTATTTTAGACATTAAAAATTCTGATCCTACCTACCTGTTTAAACCCTCTTTATTTTAGACATTAAAAATTCTGACCTGTTTAATTTTATTTGAGGTATTGACAGGATATTTACAACTCTAGTTTATATTTGTATTAGTTTTTGTTGATTTTAAATTTTGCAATTTGTTTCTGATGTAGTTTTTTTGGGGTGTGCTTCCTAATAAAATTGCTTTTGTAAAAAATATAAAAATTGTTCTTAAATATGCAAAGTATAAAAATTTCACTTTTAGATTCTTCCTCTAGAAAATGAATCTAAAAATCCAGAGGACTTTTCTTGGGTCCTCAATATTGGCATGGGAATAGTTACTACATTATATCTTGTTGTTGGTGTATTTGGATATATTGCAATTGGTGATGGTATTACCGGAAGTGTGACTTTGAACCTGCCAGATAATGCGTAGCTATTTTCTATAAATATTTTATTTAGTTTAAAATTTTTGTACAATTTAATAATAATACAAAATAATTTAAACTATGAGGGAGATATAAAATTTTTTTTTTATACAGGTTGTATAATGTTGTAAAGTATGCATATGCCATAGCTATGTTTTTTACACTTTTTATACAATTTTACGTTCCAATGCAAATAATGCTACCATATCTACTTGCAAGATTTAAAGTTCGAAGAGTAAAGAGGCTGGAATATATTTTAAGAGCAGCTTTTATGATGTTTACTTGTGAGTTAATATATATTGTTATTTTTTTTATTTAGTTAATATATATTGTTATTGGTTGACATTAAAAAACCTGCCCAATAAAACCCAAAAAAAGTCGGGTAATCTGGGTTTTATTGGGTTTTTTAAAGGTATTTAAAAATTTTATGAACTAAATAACCAACATTAACATTCTAACTATAATATTATTAACTAAATTAATTATTAACTACTAAAATTAACTAAATTATTATTAACTATTATAACCAACAATAACAGTTCTCAGAGCAGGTTTACTAATATTTGAATCAATATTTGGAAATACATAATCACAATTTTTATTCAAATATTTTTATAGATTGAAATTTTTTTATCTTTTATGTTATTCACCTCCAAACGTTAATTTTGAATGAGTAGTAGTAGCCTGATAAGGCCACTACAGTAGACCTTATTGTGGTTACAACCCTCTCTCAACTCTTTAACTCCTTAACATGAACCTTTATAAACAAGGTTGTTGCGTGGAGAAACAACTTTCTAAATAAATAGGTACAGTTAGTCAGAGATAGTTAACTTAAAAATTTTATCAGTATTTATTTTAATTTGATCAGGTGCAAGTTTTTAATTTTTTTACAATTTTATGGTTACCTTTACATTTTGGATCTGTAAATTGGCCAGAAAATGATATGGAACAATTGTTTTCTTAAACCTCTGTAAAATATCATCTTTGTATCGTCTTGGATACTATGAGCAATTAAAAAATCATCACTAAATGTACTCCAATCATCTTGAATTAGGATAACAGCACAGATCACACTTCATTATATTGATTATTTCTTTGTTTACCTTTAATAAGAGTTCTGAAGATATCTGTTTTCTATTCTATGGGTAGTTGAGTCAAGTTTTTCTACTATGTTGAATGGTATATTTGTTGAAAAAAAGAAACCTTTTAACCTGCAAATCCAGTTCATTCTTCTGATTACTTGTTGTTGAAGTAACAAATTTAGAAACTTTTGAAGTTTGCTGTTACATCGTTATTGCAGTTAAATGAACAATTGATGAAAATTTACTAATAAAGCTTAAGTAATCTTGATCATTATCTTCTGACTGGTTAGACTTGTTTGATGCTGCAGATGTAGATGGTCTTGGCTCTAAAACTGATGTATTGCTTAATACTTTTGCGGAATTTATCAAAATGGATCTAAACTCTCACTACTTTTTTAATTATGTTCTTTTTGCAATAGTTACATATTACTGTACTTGGTTGATCACTTAATATGGTCACTTCATTCTACCCACTAGCCTAATTTCTATTACAGTTTTAAATTATATTTAAAAATCTTTTTCAAAAGGGTTTGAAAAATTTTTGTTATAAGATATTTATAACTTAAATAACATTATGTAAAATATATTTTAAATAAAGTTAAAATTAAACTAATTTTCAATATCGATTTAAAAAAAAAATTTTTTTTACAGATAAAAAAAAAACAAACCCAAATTTACCCAATAAAACCCAAAATAATTATAACAATACTAACAACAGTAAGAATAATAGTATTTATAATAATATAGTCATAATAACAATAACAATAATAGTGATGAAGAGAATACTAATGAAAAAAATAATTGAGTCTTTGGAACATTGCTTTTTCAAACTATTTACTTTTTTTTTTTTTTTTTTTTTTTTTTGTTATTTCACCTCCCCAAGGCCTAGAAGGCCACTACAGACGAGGAGGCTACTTAATTGTGGTTATAACCCTCTCTCAACTCTATAACTCCGAAACACAAACCTTGAACAAGGCCGCTGCGCGGAGAAACTTAGTTTGAAAATATGAGAAATAGGTCGATAGTTGGAGAAGTCTAGAAGAGAACCTATTTTGTGTTTAGGAATTACTTTGGCTACCTTAAAAGCTTCTGGAAAAATAACAGTTTTGAACAAATTATTCATCATCATACATAGAGGTTTAGAGATAATGCGAGATACCAGTTTTAAAAGAAATGCTGGTAGACTATTGGGACTAAGGCTTTTATTGTTTTTAAGACTACTTTTTATGAGATACGACACCTCATCTTCAATCACAGGATCAATGAAAAAAGAATTAGTACTAGGTATTTTTAAAAAGTTGCTCAAAACACATTTAGAAGGAACAATATTTTCAGATAGTTTGTTTTTAAGACTAAAACACTTTTAGTAGAAGGTTTAAAATTTAAGTAGAAGGTTTGATGTTTAAGTAGAAGGTTTGATGTTTAAGTAGAAGGTTTGATGTTAATGACTTCCTTAATTCCTTTCCAAGTATTTTTTTTTTTACGTTATTGATGTTGTTATTAAAAAAAGATGCATAGCATAATTTTTTTAGAATACCTTAACAAATTTCTAATTTTATTTCTGTATAACTTAAATTTAGTAAATAATAGATTTTTGGTATTTACAGATTGAAGTTGTAATATTGTAGTAGGTTTTAAGATTACCAGAGAATATGTCAGAAGAAAATGAATTCATGTAAATGTTTTCAAGTTTTTTTTTTTTTCGAGTTTTCGTTTTTGCAGTTATACATGTTGGAAGAATTATGGTTAAAAATAGAGAATGAGAACATTCAAAGTAACATCGAGGTTCAAAATAATTAGAAACGACTTGTGATTCTCTATAATTTAATAAATTTATGTTGAAATCTCCTATTAGTACAATGTTTTTTGTTTCATCGCCATTTTAATAAGATTCTATTTTATAAAGAGAACTTTTGCAGGAAAGAGTTAATTTAAGTTCCAGATCAGAGAGTTTACAGAATGGCATATTTTTTGATAAGCAGGTTGGGCAAAACCATTTAGAAGTGTCATTGAAAAGTACATTTTAAGTATGTCAATTGGAATACATTTTGCATGAATCCAAAAAGAGAATCAGTCGCGCATTGGTTCTATAATTATTTTTTTATTTTTTTGTTGCCAAATTTGCAATGGTGAAAAATGTTCATGGTTTAGATGTAAAATCGTTTATAGAATAAAAAATATAGAAAATCAAAAAGATAAAATAATAAAACAATACATAGTAAATGAATAAATAGCAACAGTAATCAGCAATAGTAAACAAAATAGTTGATTATGTTATATATTATCGAATTAGTATATAAAAAGTATAGATTTATACTATTAATTAAAAAAACAACGATAAAATAATATTAAATAATAAACAATAGATAAAATTAAAATAATATCAATCCACAATAAATTAATGCATAAAAATATGTAATAAAGATAAAAATATAATAGTAATCTAAAATATATATTTAAAAATTTTAAATAATCTAATGATAAATAATAAAATAATAAAAGATATTACAACTGAAATATGAAACAGAAAAATCTTACGTATCTAACTAGAACTAAAGTGAATATAATTAACAATAAATAAAACTAGTAAGTTAAATAATAATTGTAAAATAATAATTACAAATAAAAATGTAAAAAAAAAAAATAAAACAAAAAAAAAAAACCAATCTTCTAGATCTCTTTAAAATTGTTTTTGTTATTCTTCTTTTCTGTTTTGTTTGTTTACTTTTTTTTCTTTTTTTTCTCTCCTTTTCATTTGTTTACTTTCTTTTCTTTTTTTATTTATTTATTTTTTCTTTTCTTCGATTTTTTTTTTTTTTAAATTCATTTGTTTTAAAATATTTTTTTTGAAAAAAGTTTTTGTTACAAGAACTTTGTAATCTAACGTTAAAAAGTAAAAATACATACATGCCCTTACAAAAAAACCCAGCGAACTTCCAGTGAAAAAATGTTCCAAAACCCAGCTAACTTCCAGTGATCTTTTCCAGTGATCTCTAAAGTTCACTGGAAATTTCCAGCGAACTTGTTCCAAAACCCAGCGAACTTCCAGCGAACTTTTCCAGTGATCTTTAAAGATACTGGAAGTTCGCTGGAAATTTCCAGCGAACTTGTTCCAAAACCCAGCGAACTTCCAGTGAACTTTTCTAGCGAATTTTCATGTTTATGTATAAAAATAGATTCGCTGGAAGTTTTTTTAAAAAAGATTTTTTATTTTTGCTATAAAAGTTTCAAAAGTTTATAAACATTTTAATATTTTTTAACCAATAAACGCGAAATAAGAGAAGTTAAGCGCGATAAAAAAGTAATATATTTATTTTAAAATATCGAGTTTTATAAATTAAAATACAATGTAGGATTAGATTATCTTAGGTATAATTACAAATTCTCAGAAATAAACTTCAATACAGAATACAATTTTTAACAAGAAACTAAAAAGTTAATTTATTAATTAATGTAAAACATATTTTTTTATAGGCATAAGTAAACTTTATATTACGCATGTTTCTATATTTAAAAAGTTTTTTCTCGTTAGCGTTCTCATACGACAAATTATCACAACGAAACAAAAAGAATTAAGAAATTCGTCAATTCATCTTTTGAAAACCACTTTAGGCATTTTTTTCGGTTTGGGTCTTTAGAGCTAAAAAAAAAAAGAAAAAAAAAAAAAGAATGCATACAATAAATAAAGAACATATATATATATATATATATATATATATATATATATATATATATATATATATATATATATATATATATATATATATATATATATATATATTTAAACAATATTCAAAATGTATTCTACAAAATAGAGTGCTCAATGTTCTTAAAAGAACAGAGCAATTATAAATAAGTAGAAAATTACTTAACAAAAATTTTTTTTCATTTTACACTGTTACATCGAAAACTTTTAAAAAATTTTCTATTAAGTGACTTTCTACTAATATATATATATATATATATATATATATATATATATATATATATATATATATATATATATATATATATATATATATATATATATATATATATATATATATATATATATATACATATATATATATATATATATATATATATATATATATATATATATATATATATATATATATATATATATATATATATATATATATATATATATTCTGGTAAATAAATTTAAAAACTGAAGACAATACAGAGAAAAAATTAATGGACAAATAAACTTGCTACAAATCAATTAAAAATTTTATTACAAATTATGACAAAATAAACCTCCTAATATTAAAATAACAATAATAATGTCGTAAGTTAGTTAGATAAATTTATATTTAGGATTTTCCCATTTAATATGAAGTGCTTCTTTTATTTTTAATTTGTTAGTGGTAGAGGCAGTATCCAAAATCTAAAAGCAATCAAAATTAGTTAGTGTTTTACAAACACTAACTAATAATTATATAAAACATAATATTCAAAATAAGACAAAATGTGAAATGATAAGCAAAAATAAAACAGTATAAGATAGATAAAAACATACCAACATATTTTCGCGCAATTAGAATCAATCGTTTTTTATTAATTTATCAATTTCCAACCAATAGCATTTTATCACTTTTATCCTGCATAAAAATAATAATTATAGATAAAATAATAAAAACTTAATTATATATATATATATATATATATATATATATATATATATATATATATATATATATATATATATATATATATATATATATATATATATATATATATATATATAATCAATTATTATAATAACTAAATAATTTTAATTTAATAACCCAGCAAACTTTCACTGGAAGTTTTCTGGTTTTTTTTTTGTAAGGAACTTTACAATTTTTAAACTAATTTTTTTTTAAATTTTCAACTGTTTAAATCAACAAAACAAAAAATCATACAGCTCTACTTTTCTGTACTGATATAGATATTTAAATCTGTAAAAAACATAATAGTCATTATAAAGCAAAACTTAAACCTGTATATTAGTGAAAAAGAAAAATATTGCAGTAAGTATATCTTATAGGCAATATGATGCTTAAGCATGTTTTTTAGCCCATTTCAAAAAAGTCGAGATCCAAATGGCAGTAGTTACATTTTTTATTCCGAATAAGTGTACTTTGTTTACTTTCTCTGATAACTTATATCATCTAATTCAAATTGTATTTATTAGGATATTTTAGTATAATTTTAGATGGAAAAATTATGGAGTCAGTGGTCTGTTGGTTCTCTACTGACAAATTAGCACAACAAAACAAACAGAATTGCGAAAATTGACTTTAAAAGTATTTTCGTTTGGGTCTTTAAAGCTAAAAAAAAAAGATGGTTTATACAATATTTAAAGGACATCAATAACAATTTTATAAAAACATATAATAAATACTGTATAAAATTTATATATATATATACATATATATATATATATAGAGAGAGAGAGAGAGAGAGAGAGAGAGAGAGAGAGAAAGATTTTAGTTAACTTAAATAAAAACTGCATTAAAATATAATACCTGCTTTAAAAAAAGCTTTGTATATATATAACTGCTTTAAAATAACTCTTTAATGTAAAACATATTTTCTTTACCATACAAATCAGAAAACTCATAAAAAAATCTATTAACTAATAATGTGGCTTCATTAATTACACTTTCAGATAATACCTTATTGTTCAACGTAAAAACAATATTAGATAAAAGAGTAAAATGGTCAAAAAACTGAGGAGGCAAAACATCACATAAAATAACAGGACCATAAAAAACTAAAAAAGTAAAAAACTCAATACCTTTCCAATGCTTTATACAACTTAATGATCATCGAGTCTGTCTTATATTGCATGGCACACTGATTGCATATAAAAGATTATTTACAACAGTACAGTGTCTTCTAATAGAAAAAATATAACCAGAATAATAACTATCAAATCAGAAAGAAAACATAGCTTTCATAACACCAAGCTCAATACAGTGCAGATTATTAACAACTGTTCCATTTTCACAATTAAAATTAGGTACTCTTACAAATGTAGAAAAATCTAAAAACCCTTTAATCACATTAATCCAAAAAAAATCTGTATGGTTTCTACAACTCTCATTAACATCAGAAAATGGATAAGTCATACAAGACCTCCTACCTTTTTTTAACTCTTACTCCTTGAGAAGAACACCAATGGCAACCATTATAATCATTAAACTACCTACAACAAAAAACCATAGCTCCTGCAATTGTATCACACAAAAAAATAGATACATGAAAAAAAACACGAACATTATTAGATAAGAGTATACCAGTAGTGGATAGGTTAGTAAAAAATCAACAAAACAAGATAAAAGTAATTGCACGTTTGGTTTTTTAAAACTGGACCAGAAACCAAAAAACAAAATATTAGTAATTTGCAATGAATATGGAAAATTATGAATGGATGCTAGCAAAGGCCACAAGGTCCACTTTGATAATTTAAAAACAGGAATTCCATCAGTATTAACAACAAGTCTAATTGTTGCTTGCACATTTTCTTCAAGACTTGCTAAATGTATCCAATTGTTATCACACATGTTTTTATGCTGTTTGTTTATGTTTAAAATATGAAAATAACTGCATTTCTTATAAAGATAGGATAATGTAAAATATTTCAAACATTTTGTACATTGCTTATTAGTACTTAAAGCAACTTCACAAATATATATATATATATATATATATATATATATATATATATATATATATATATATATATATATATATATATATATATATATATATATATATATATATATATATATATATATAAATTAGTAAAAACACTTATCTAATTTTTATTTTCTTCTACAGCTTGTTTCTCCATCAGTTGGATCATCAGAAAGATTCCTTCTTGATGATCCTACTGATGGAGAAACAAGCTGTAGAAGAAAATAAAAATTAGATAAGTGTTTTTACTAATTTATTATTGCTCTGTTCTTTAAGAACGTTGAGCACTCTATTTGTAGAATACACTAACATATTTTATATATATATATATATATATATATATATATATATATATACATATATATATATATATATATATATATATATATATATATATATATATATATATATATACTAATTTATTATTGCTCTGTTCTTTAAGAACGTTGAGCACTCTATTTGTAGAATACACTAACATATTATATATATATATATATATATATATATATATATATATATATATATATATATATATATATATATATATATATATATATATATACTGAGAGAGAGAGGGATATATATTATATATCCCTCTCTTTCAGCGAGAGAGAGAAACAGATTGTTATTTATTATTTTTAATATAAAATACTTAATCATAAAGACATTTATAAAAATTATTTTTATAAAATAATAAAGTTGAATTTAATAAATAAAATGCATTCGCATAAAGCGAATGCATAATAAACAATACTTAAGAGAAATAAACGTTTTCAAATTCTGAAAAATTTTCATTATTTAAACATTCTCATCAATAGTATCTATGTTGAACAGCCCTTTCATAAAACTATATTAGTTATCGAGCAACATACCAGATGATTTTGTTTTGTAACTTGAGTAGAACTAATAATAATTGAAACTCACACTATAGATCATCTATTAGATGCAAAAAATAAAATAAAAAGGATTACTTTTATACAAAAATTTGAAATATTATTTTAAGAAGCTATATTATCAATTTTCCAAGTTTTAACTGCTTGCAGAAGTTGTAACAGCAACGCTTTTTACATCACCGCGAAATATTTCACAAGAAACCCAGTAAACTTCCAGCGAACTTTAAGATCACTGGAAGTTTTTCGTTGGATTTCCAGCGAACTTCCAGCGAAGTCTTTTGTTTCCATGGAAATCCAGCGAAAACCCAGTGATCTTAGTAAATTTCCAGTGATCTTTTAATTTCCAGCGAACTTTCGCTGGAAGTTCGCTGGGTTTTTTTGTAAGGGTGTATACATACATACATACATACATACATACATACATACATACATACATACATACATACATACATACATACATACATACATACATACATACATACATAAATACATACATACATACATACATACATACATACATACATACATACATACATACATACATACATACATACATACATACATACATGTGTTTGATAATGTTTCAAAGTATGTCTCATGTTTATATTGTCACAAGTTTTACTTTATTTAGGTTTATGTGCTATCGCTATACCTCAATTAGAAAATTTTATATCACTGATTGGTTCTGTTTCGAGCTCCGGGTTAGCAATCATATTTCCACCACTCATTCATTCCATAACTTTTCGAAACGAAGGTCTTTCTAAAATTTGGATTGTTAAAGATATGCTTATAATATTGGTCGGAATAGCTGCATTCGCACTAGGCGGATATTTTTCTGTGGAAGACATTATTTCAGGTTTTAAGCTCTAGTTTTAAAATGAAAAGTATTTTTTTTAAAGTTAATGTCCATTTTGATAGGATACGTCTATTCACGTATCCTAAGTTATACATACTCAAGTTTTTCTACGCGTTTACAGTTATATGTACCCAAATTTAAATAAAATACAGCCGAATATTTACCAAAATTACAATTAGAGCTACTAGTGTAGAAATTGTATCAGCAACAAATTTAAGTTGATTTTTTTAATGTTATGTCGCGTTTTTATTTAAAAAACACAAATTTCGTGATTACCAGCTCAAAAGTTACCATTTAAGCTAATAGCATTTTTAGTTTTATATCTCTGCGTTATGAAGTAAAATGAAATTGAGTTGTTTAAAAAAAATTTTTTTACGTTAATAATATTGTTATTGCGTTTTTTATGTTTTATTATTTTATTGATTTATATATTTTTTTTAAAAAGTAAAAGTTGTTTTGTATACGTTTTATAAAAGCTTTTATTTTATTTTTTATTAAAAATACTTGTTTCAGGTTACGTGTTATTAATTACAAATTTAACAAAAAACTATTACTTAAAATACTATCAATAGGTCTGGGGAGCCTTTGTTTGAAGATGCCTATATAGACCCACATTACCACACGTAGTGGGGTAATGTGGGTCTACATAAAATGTTGGCAGTTCCGGTGTAGTGTTTTTAAATTACTGCGTTAAAATTTTACTGCGCGGAAGTCTTCGACCATTCAAACTTCCTTTGCGGTAAAAGAATAACGTTAAAATATTACTGAGACAGTAATATTTTAACGTTATAATTTTACTGCGCTCGTTATAATTTTACTGTCATCAAGTAAAGCGATTTTCATGTTAGTTGGTCGAGTTTCATGGATGCTGGATATTTGAGCCATGCTAGTTTTGGTCCATTGAAGGACCATATAGCAATGTCAATTCCAATAAGATTTGCAGTACCAAGGATCTCAACATCTGTGGCCCATATACTTTCTTTGGCCATACCACTTTTTGGTAATGTAGCTTTCCACATCATCGCCTAAATATCAAAAGACTGGAACAAGGCTTTGATACCATATGTTTAACAACAACATCGCGAACACGTGTATGTTGACACTCAGAACCTGTCAGCAAAAACGAAATTGCTCGAAAAAAACAATTGCCATCACCTTTGCAAACATGTATTTTTGAAGGTACATCATTTTCTTCTCCATCAAAAAGATCTAGCATTATAAATATTTTAAGTCTATGCAATTTTGAATTACTTTTCTCTTCAACAAATGGTTTAACATGATGTAGAGATTACTTCTTTATTGTGTTGTTCCCTTTAATGTTTTTTAATTAACATGTCGAGTTTGACAAAATATCAAGTATCTCATATGAACCAAGCCACGAGAAAGTCATTTTTCCACCTTTTCTATTTTCTCTTTTTAGATTTCTCAATAGTACATTTATTCCGCAAGCAGGAATTCTTAAGTGAATGTGACTAAAGTGCAGCTTTATACACAAGACTAAAAATATAAACCATTATCAGATTTCATCATTTCATATTGCTTTATTTATAAAACAATTGAAACTTAAAATTTGATTTATCCATGTTAGCTATAAGAGGAACAAAAAACAATTCTGGTGCTGAAAAACAAAAACTTACAAAGAAAGAATAACAAAAAGTTTCTATTCTTTAATTTTTAATGTTGGATGATATAACAGTCATGGATAATGCCAAAGCCGATTGGGAAAAAAATGGAAATTATTCGATTATATTCCTGATATTTCATCTAATTTAACAACTACAAAATCAAAAGAACATGAAAAAGTTATACAACAAGATAGAATTGAAATAATACAAAAAAATATTTAATCAGTTCATGATGATAACTGTGAAACTGATGATTGGAGTTATATTGGGTGTTAGATATCAAATTTTAAAAACTTTTAGCTATGCAATAATCTGGTCAAAAAAGGGATCTATAAGAATTATTTGTCGCATTCATGACAATACTAGGCATTTTTCAGCATTTTTCGACATTAGAGCAGAAAAATTTTAATTTGTGAAACACTTGACAGGCGATGGTTAGCTTATTCAATTCATACAGACAAACCATTTTGTTTTTATTGTAAACTATTTTCAAATTTTGTTGTAAACTATTTCCAAAATTCTGAGAAAGCAATAAGATTTTATAACGAGAAAATTTTACAGTTTTGATACTTTGATACTTCTTTTAGAAATATAAACTCGAAAAAAAATGAAACAAGTTGGAAACACACTAAATTCAAACCTGTACATTGACCTAAAAACACAATAACTGTTAAACTCTGAGAACTTGCATTAACGCACTTGAGTCATTAAAATAATTTAATTTTTTGACTCAAAGAAATTTGGAATTTCAAAAAACTGATAAAATTTTAACACTCCTAACAACAGGGTTATCTTTAGGATTAATGGAATTAATATCCAAGTTTATCCTGTTCTGCTCGAACATTGTCATTGAATTAAGAATAACGAGTATATATATTCCTACATAATATATATTAGTATATACATTATGTAGGAAAAATCAAAATGAAATTAATACAATTAATTAGTAGCAAAACTTTAAAATAAATAACGATATGAGTAAAGTATTCGAAATATTCTTTATTGCTTTTTGATTGAGTATTTTTATTTCAGCTCCCGAAATTCAAATTCTGAAAAAATTTTCATTATTTAAACATTCTCATCAATAGTATCTATGTTGAACAGCCCTTTCATAAAACTATATTAGTTATCGATCCTGTTAACTATGCCTTCGTTTTAATTAACAAATTCCTTTGTATTGCAACATTTAGCTCAAAAGAGCTCAATGTTTCATCAGAAAATCTGATCTGTAAATCTCGAAGTATACTAATACTAAATAACGGTAAATGAACAATGACTCTATAATAAGTTTGAGGATTGTTGGTATTGAGGTTTGAGCGATTAGTTTATTTTCCTGTAATTTGTAGACCCTGATTTCTGAAATTAATTTTAGTAACTTTAATGCATTTTTAAAAATAACATTGAAGTTTTCTTTATTTTGTCTTTTATTTAATATCTTTATGGCATGTTTAATTATAGTTTTTACAAATTCCTTATCTAATGTTTTTTTTTTTTTTTTTTTTTGAATAGCCTCACTTAAAAAGAATATGGTGTTTAACACATTAATGTGCTAATGAATAAAAAGTTATTACAAATAAAGATTTGGATATTGTATTTTTGAGTAATGCGGCCTTTGTTAAAGAATCCCGTTCCACTGAGATATCAAATCAAGAGTTTTTACTATATTTATCAAAAAAGATCTAAGACTTAGGCAAAATTTTGTTGCTCAATCCATCTTATTTCAAATAAGCTCGTAAGCATTTCCTTATTTATATATTTACTTCGTTTCGGTAAAGCTTTAAAAACTTACTTTTTTCATTTTGCCAATTGTATTTCCTACAGCTTGTACAGACGAACATTTGAAAATTGATATGTTTAAAGTATGGTTATAACATGGACTTTTTATTGCATTTGTTAAAACATTCTGTAATTTTGTGACTGCTCCGTTGTTTTTACCTAACATAACGTTTTTTCACCTAACATAACGTTTTGATTTTTCTAAATTTTAAACAAAATTTAGAAAAATCAAAACAATTTTCAGTATGGTAGTTTACAAACTAATAAAATCTTCTCTGATTTTACTGTTATTAACATTAATATATCCGAGCACAACTGTCATTTGAAAACTTTGACTGGTATCTGTTGTTTCATTTAATATAAAGGTTTAAAATTTTTGATTTAATTGATGACCAAGTAGAGCAATATTCTGATGATCAAGAAATATTATAGATTTACCTACAGTCTTGAACTTCTTTAACCTTTTTAAGCCTTCTTTTATTAAATAAATTACGTACATCTGTAGACGGACATTTATATGTTCTAATGAAATCTGATGCCGCAGACACTGCAACTTTGTGATACGCATGGAAATCATGTAATTGTCTCCATTCTTAAACAGCTTTAAATAGCTTTTCAGAAGTTTCAGAAGGTTCAGAAGGTATAATGGTACTTGACTGTGTATTCCCCCAACTTTTGCAAAAATTAAGCAAAACTCTGACGTGTCAAAAATATCCCAATGTCTTTAGGCAAACCACTAACATCTGTTATCGCGGATAATGAATCTTCTTTATTAACTTCACTAACTGTTATTTTTACCTGTAGAATTTACCATAAGTTGAGGATCAGGAAAAAAAAGACTTTGAAAGTTTTATTGAAATTTGATTATTTTCAGTCAATAAATGGTTTTTTGGTTGACGACGTTAAAATAACATGGCAACATCATTCTATCATTATTTTTACTTATTCTTTACTGTAATTTACTTATAACAATTTCCTGTGCAAATCTAAATCAATTTAAACCAATTGAAAAAATTAAAATCAATTCAAAATGCCAAAACATTATCAAAACAAAAAAAAAAACTTAAAAAAAACTTAAAAAAAATTACTCTTAGGGACAAATAAATATGGCGGTTGGAAGAATAAATAGAGGTAAAATAAGTTTATGCAAAGCATCTTAAATAGATAATATTCTAAAAGGTACCTTGTCAAACCGTGTAAATAATCATGTGAATTTGTAAAGGTCTGGTAACAACTCTAAGTAGTGTGCTTGAATTAATATTGGTCGAAATGCTGGCAGATTGGGTTTTGGTAGAACACAAAACCAAACCACAGATATTATTGCCGGCTATTTAAAAGTTGCAAATCAAACTAGTTTATTTAAAAATGGTTGATCTAAAAATAAATGGCTTTATCATTATATTAACAGATGGAAACAAATGAAAGCATTAGAGCTGCAAGTAAGATATCAACACTGAGAGTAGCATTTTGAACTAAAGAAATTGCAGTTAAAATATTTCCAAACTTGTGAAAAGCAATTTCTTATAGTGAATGTTAATGAAAATAGTTCGCGCAATATTTGGAGTTTGGACGAAATTGTCTTTTCTGTTAAACCAAGGCAGGCACTCAAATGTGGTGCTAAATGTCTATTAAAATTGGTCGGTAACAATTGAAAAAATAAACTATACAGTTGGTAACTGCATCAATGCAGCTGGAGCCGCAACTTCACTATTTATAATATTCAAGTCAAAATAGCATCTAGACAGCAGTCAAACGCTGAATATACACCCAGTAAGCACAAGACGCATTTTAGACACTTATAGACGACTAAAACTAGTCTAGGTAAAGACGCACTTTTGTAGACGTTTTGAAGACATCTTTTAGACGTCTTTCATAAATGCGTTTTTAAAATGACGTTTAAAAAGCGTCTTTTTAAAAGATAAAAAGACGTCTAGAAGACGTCAATTTTTAAGACATCTTCTAGACGTCTTTTATAAAGGCGTTTTTAAAATGACGTCTTTTTAAAGTTTAAAAAGACGTTTAAAAGACGCATAATAAATAGTCTAAAAGACGCATTAAAAGACGTCTAGATCAAGGCTAAAAGACGTCTTTTCTGAGACCTGTTTATAAATATGTCATTATGACTTCTTTTTGACGGCTTTGTCATTACGCGTTAAGTAGATGTCGTATATTCAAAGTAAAAACATAGTTTTTATTATTTTCAATAATTTGTTCAAATTTTAAGTGTAAATTACTTTAAATTAAATTACTTTTTTACACAATTGCTAAAATTGTTGTCACAGGAATCACTAAAATAATTGCTATAATATTAATATATCTTTTTTTTATTAATAATTATTTTGCTTTTTTAATAGATAGTTGACTGATCATGATAATAAGTGAAAATGGCAAGAATAATATATAAAATAAATATCAGTATTTTTAGTTTTTATACACCCACAAGCCATATAATAAGTCAAGTATGCGGTCAAAAAATAGTTACCGATACGTGTTTTAAATTTTACAATATCTAAAAAAAAAGTTATAAATGGTTAAATACTGTTTTGATATATTATTGTTATTGTTATTTATTATTTTCATCTTTGCAGCATCAACCGTTGGTGGTGATAGCTATATATTATTTAGATTGCTGGTTCCTATGCATATTTTGTATAAACAAAATTATAACAATATATGACGTATAAACACAATGAATATATACCACATACTACGCGAAAATGTTACGTCATGTACTTAAATTTATCTTAAAATAAACGTCTAAAATACGTCTAAAACGCGTTTTTATAAAGACGTCTTTATTTGGACGTCTTTTAGCCTTATGATCTAGACGTCTACAAGTGCGCTTTTTAGACCTCCTTAAAGACATCTTTAAAACGTCTTTTAAACGTCTTTGTGCTTACTGGGACAACTTCACCGTCAAGTTGATTGAAGATAAACAATTTATGCAATAGCTGAATAAATTATTTATACCAACAATTAAAAAAATCCCAGGTACACATGTATTACATGTGGATGGTCATAACACACATGTAACATATCAAGTTTCACTAACATGCATTGAGATAATATTAATTTAATGTTTATCAACTCACTCCTCCCACATACTTCAATTATTAAACGCGGTAGTATATTGTCATGTTAAAAAGGTTTGGCGAAAATTATTTCAGTAGCATTATGCAAGCACATAATGCAGCAATTTATCAAAAAAAGTTTTGTTCATCTTCAAGCCAAACTTTTTAACAGTGGTGAAGTTTTTACACGATTATAAGTAAGTAGAGGCTTTCAAAATACTAATTTATTTCCACTTGATATAAAAAAAAACTGATCAGTCTAAATTACAAATTACTGAAACATTTAAACCACCATAACCTACATAAGCTCAACTTACACAAACTTAATCTAATAAAAATCTTAACACATCTCAATCAACACAGAATTATTTGCAACTTGTTGAAGCGCCAATTTGTCCAGTCGTCGGCTCGGGATGCAATTATTGTATCGCAAATTTATTAAAATTATATATAAATATGTAATAACGTAATTTATGTAAGTTTAAAGTTATGTAAATGTAAAAAATTATTTAATATTAATTATTTAATATAACGTTTTAAAAAAAACTTTTTTCATTAATATGATGTTAAATTTACATATATTAGATAATTACATATTTATATATAACTTTAATAAATTTGCGATACGACAATTGCATCCCGAGCCGACAAAGTGATATCAGCAATACATGCATTGAATCAAGCAGTAATTGGACTTAAAATATTTTTAAAAGAACATTTTCGAGTCCAAAATGTCAATACATTAAACAAAAATAAAAAAATGTTGACATAAAAAGAGTGAAATGTGAATGCCAAAATGAGGCTGAAATTCTAGAAAAGCTATAACCAGCTAAAGTATTAAAACAAGCAAAAAAAAAAAAGCGCAAACGTAACTTTACTGCTGATGATGAAGTTGAGTTACAGTCATCAAAGAAGCAAAAAAAAATTTTGGATAGCAAAAAAAAAAAAAAAAAATGCCAAAAATTGTTGAATAAAGAAAATGAAAATTGTAAATGGTCTACATATGAAAGTACAAATTGTGAAAGCTCAGTTTGTCAAACATGTTTACCAAAAAAATATAAAACTGGTGAAAAACGTCGAATCTTGTAAAACTCTTTTTCTTGTAAATTAATCCTATCATTTTGTAAATTAATCCTATCTTTTTGTAAATTTATTGTTTTCTATTTGTAAACTAATTATTTTTATTATAATTAATTAAATTAAATTACCAATACTTTAACACCTTCAGTTTTAACCTAATTGTCAGGTAAAACTGAATATTTAGTTTTTCAGATGAATTCATTTCTGTACCTCAGAAGACAAAGGTCGATTGTCCAATTTTTTGTGAAAATGAGTTTTGATGAGGCCTAGTTTTTTTAGTATCTACACAGAGGTATAAAGACTGTTGTCCTACAACAATGTGAAACAGTTTTTTATATATATTTTTTACTTTTTAGCCCATTTCGAAAATACTGCTAAATAAAATATTTTTTTTAATATATATTTTAATGATTTTTTTTATTTACGTTAAACTTAAGTTTGTTTCGCGTCCTTGGTTTTAATTACTCTTTTTTAATAATTTCATTTATTTAATATATAGACTAATTATTTTATTATTTCCTCTTTCCTGAACAATTTCTAAAATATGACAACTTACCTTTGACTTCTGAGGTACAGATTTTAACAAAAAACTCTCAATCAATTCTCAATATTATTATTTATTATTATTTATTTTTTTTACACATTCGGATAGAACTCATTTTTCTCAACAAAAACAAAAACTTTAAAACTCATTTTACAATAAAAAAAATTAATTATAAAAATAAGTGTTTAGTTTTTACTCTGAGTTTTTTTTAAATGTTTTTAAAAACAGTTTTTAACTGTTTAAAAGTTTTTTAAAAAAGAAAAATTGAAATTTTGTTTTTCTTTTTTATGATTTAATTTTATGATAGAATGCATTAACTTTGATGAAACTAAAATGTTTAAAAACTCTCTTTGCTTTTTTTTTCATAACGTTAAAGTGTTAAGAATGCAACCAGGGCCGTGCAGAAGGAGTCACCGGAGCAAATTGCTCTGAGAAAATATTGAAAAACGCTGGAAAATATTGCAAAAGAGACTCCATGGTGTATCTTTGCAATGACAACCTGGAACAAGACGGACTGAGAGAGTTGACAGCATTTGCCCTTTCTCTAATTACTTGAGTTAAACCTATGAATCTTTGGAAAAAGTTCAAAACATGAATCTCACACCTAAAATAAAAACTAAGAGTAGAGGTGTCCTGAAATATATGAGCTTGTTCAAATGTGTTCTGACATCTCAAGTTTGGGTGAAAGCTCTCACATTGATTGATTGCTGCAACCAGGTCGTTCAGGCAAAAAAGGTAATTATTTATATTGAGGTGAAAAACATTGAAGCATTGATCTGTCACCTCAAAACTGCTCGGGAGGTGGCCAATGACAATTTTTAAAGAAGCCAATTCAGATGCAGATTTTCAATTCAACGAAAAGTGAAGCGCAGAGGTTTTCCCTGGAAGCAAAGTAAAAGTGATAAACATATCAAGGAATCAACAGAAACAAAATCAGGAGAGGAGACAACATTTTGGAGAACTTTTTTTTAACACTCTCAAGGTTCTGTAAATGGTAGACTCACTTCTCGTTTCGCAACCATTCAAAAAATATTTGCAACATTCTTTTTTTGTCGGAATATCAAAAACTGTCTGAAGAAGAGATCAAGACTACCTGTTCCCATTTTTTGCAGAAATACTCATGTAACGTGACTGAAAATGAATTGACTGAAGAAGCGCTTCACATGAAACAAATTATGACTGCAAACTTTAGAAAGAAACCTATCGAACTATTTGACTTATTAAACAAAATTTTTGATATAAAGTTTGAGGAACTCTACAGAAATGTATTGATTGCACTGCTTACTTTTGCGTATAATTACCCCACCCCCTCCTTTTTTGTATCCGCCCCTGATACAAAATGGGAACTTAAACTAATACTCGATAAACTTTGCATGAAATTTATTTTTGGGTCCATATTACTTTTTAAAGTATATTTTAAAGTCAATTGGATAAAAAAAGAGAAAAAACGGAAAGAGAAAATTAAATTAGATATAAAAGACATAAAGTAAGCGCATAAATATTATAAATAATTATGCATTATTATCACAAATATTTAATTCTATAACAAATGAATTGTAGATCACTACCAAAATATCAGTAAAATAAACATCTTTGATATCAGGGGTGGATTTTGTCACTCGCCAAGTAGAAGGCTTAAAAAATCTTAAAAAAAAAAAAGGTCTGCTTATTTTCATTTATAAGTAACTTTCTTTTTTAATATTTTGTACTTTAGTGTAATAATCAAGTTCATATACGAATAATTACGTATAATAGTTAATTTCATTCGTCAGTATAATAGTCCAATTCAGTATAATAGTCAATTTACAAAAGAATATTTCTGAAAAATAGTCCCAAGGAGGGGTGGGAGGGTTCTACCCCCTCAGCCCACCACTGTTTGATATAGACCTATCTTTGCTTCTTTTGCAACAATTTCAACATAATTACTTTTTTAATCAAAGTTTTAATCATATTGTTGTTTTCTTTTAGTCCGATGTTTGTTTAAGATGTAAATTTTTCTAATCTTCGAAAACTATGCACGCGTTAAATAAATCATTATTACATTAACGTTAAAAGTTTTCTTTTAATGTTAAAAAAGTATTTTAAAAACCCATGTTTAAAAACAAGCGTCTTTGTATGGTGATATTATAAGTAATGTAGTTGGTAGTTTCTGTAATTTAATAAAGTTTGGAACAAAAAACGCATCTTGCCCCGATCATAAGACCAGATGAGAAATTTAGGAACTTTATGTTTTTCTACTTCTACTGTAAACTAAAAACTTATGCAGGTAAAGAATCATTGATAAAAAAAAACTATGTTTTACAAAACTATGAAAACTATGGTTTGGCAAAAACTAAGAAATTTCAAAACGTTTGTCGTCTAGCTCCGTCATCCTCGATGTAAATAACGACTAAATTAATGACGAAAGAAATCTATTTCTTTCATCATTAATTTTTCAATTAACATCTCTTTAAAAGCACAGCTTAGCCTTTCATTAAATACTTCTGAGTAGTTACAATTCTAAAGTTGTATTTAGCGAGTCCCGACGTACTTTTATTAAATACTTCTGAGTTACAATTCTAAAGTTGTATTTAGCGAGTCCCGACGTATTATTAGCGATAAAAATAGACTTAAATTAGAATCAAAGTCAAACACTTTACTTTATTAGCATTTTTATGCAAATCACATTATTCTACTAACTTGTTTAACATTCAAAATGGTTTATGGATTTTGTTTTGAAAAGCTGCTTTTGTATATAGGTAACGTATAGAAAAATGCCTAACGTATAGAAAAATGCCTTATTTTTTTAATATATACATAAAAAGTATGTTGTTTTTTAGTAATCTTGATATGTTGGACTTGCCTAATTTATCAAGTGTTTTAATTTAAATGCAGACAAGAAACAGTCATTATTTAGTCATTTTGTCAAAAAACGGAGTTCCAAGTTTACATATTAAACTTGATAACGTCAATATTTAATTTTTGTTCTTCTTCCTTAAAAAAAAAAAAAAGTAATAAAAGCTTGTTTAAAATAAATACGACATTTATAATGTAAAGTGCTAACAATTAAATGGTGATATGTATATATTACAGCCAGTTCGCCCAATCCTCTCAGAATGTTTTCCTCAATCAAAATATGCTCAAAAACATCGACGATACACAGGGGCGCACAGAGACTTCATGATGCCCGGGGTATATTATAAATTTACCTGATACCCCTTATTTCTACCACAACCACCATAATAAAATAATTAACAAAAAAAAGCTATTATTTCTATAGAAATAGTAGCTTATAAGACGATCCTGTCCCATGGTAGCTCTTAGAGAGTTCCTGACGAAAGCTAAGTGCAGCCGAGGCGCAGTGGTTAGAGTTCTGGCTCAGAACCCAGAGGTCCCAGGTTCGACGCCAGCTCTAGCCCAACAAGCGACATTGGTACGGAAAGAGGGGTGAACTTCCAGTTAAATGCTCTCCCGCGGTGCTCTATGATAAGACCGTAAGGACTTCTGGGAGCACCTAAATACATACAAAAAAAAAAAAAAAAAAAAAAAAAAAGCTAACTTGCTAAAAAATCTCTCACCTTCAGCCACAGATTGTCGCGTTGGTTTGACAAGGTTCTAAATGATTTTTTTTTATATTAGGAGAATAGCAAATAAATAGTTTTTTCTTTTTTTTTTATTGTCTAAATAAAAATATTTATATAATAGTTTTTTGTTTATTTATGTATTTTTATACATTCACCAAAAAGTGAGTTCATAAACAAATAAAAAAACATAAATATAAATAATTTTAATTAAGCATTAAAAAAATTAAAAGCATTTAAAAGATGTTTTCTAAATTCTCCTAATACAAAAAATTTCAGTCAAAACCTTGTCAAACCAACTCTACAAGATGTTGGCAAAATAAATAAGTTAGACAGATGCATATCTGAAGGAAATTTCCTTAAATTCCTTTAGCAGAAATGATTTTTAGAAGATCTAAGACCCGATCATCTGTCAGGAGATGACGTCTAACAAACTAAAGTGTTCTGCAACTCATCTATAAAATCGTCTCCGCTAAGATCATACGGATACAGATGTACGAGATCTTTAACTTTAAATTCTTGACTGTTTGTTAAGTCCGAATTGATGTCAGGCGTACACCAGATAAAGAAAAATAATTTACATTGCTGTTTTAGAGCTTGAAATCTCTCTGTAATGATGGATGAAGGTAACAAAGTAAACAGTTTTCACTTCTATATTAAATGTTTCCAATTTTTTATTCGGCATACTGATAACTTTTTTTCTGTCATCTGATGATGCCCGGGGGAAACCAACCCGGATCCCCCACCCTCTGTGCACCCTTGACTGTAGATACGCAGAAAACCATGGCGGTGAAACTTCATAGAAGTGAAAATGAATTGCGGCAAATAGTGCTTATTTTTGAGCGCGAAACCCACTTTCAAAATTTGCGGCAAAAAAATAATTGTTCTTTTTTTATATAAATAAATTTTTAAAATAAATTTTATAAAATATTAAAATTTTATTTACTAGGCCTAAACCGAGTTTACTTGTTCAATTATAAAAAAACAAAAAAAAATTTTATTTAATAGAATTTTTTTTTTTTATACATAAGGTAGTCAAATATAATAAAAACTTATTTAAAACCAAACGTCGCACAGTGGGGCAGAATATCTTTAAAATTGGACAAAATTATTTTTTTTTTGTTTTGGATTTTTAAGTTAAGTAACTATTTTTAGGGGAACTTGTTAGACTTAGGAAAATTTACTCCGACGTTTTTTAAACATTTATTTACAATTGTCAGATGTTTTTAATGCATTTTCGAGTAATTTTGAGTGAAGTTTTTAAAAATACAGTAAGTGATAATAAATATATATATTAAAAAAAAAATCAAAAGCTTGCATGAATAAATAATATTAAAACGTATTTTGATTGATTCACTAAAATGAATTACAGTCAGGGTCGGCGCGAGTAGGTGTCACGTGGGGGGGGGGGGGGGGGGGAAAGATGGTGCCATTACAACTTTTGCCGACTAAAAAAAACAAAAAGAAAAGGTCCTCGTTTTCAAAAATTTGCCGACTGCCATGACGACATTTGCCAACTAAACGTCTAAATTACAGACTAACCTATATCGAAAGAATCGATATTAGCCAACTAACTAGTCAAAAAGGATCAAATTTGCCGACCAAGGGTCAAATTTACCGACAAAGGATCAAATTTGCCGACTAAAAATCATTGATGGGGGAGGGGGGGTGACACCCCACACACTCCTATCGCGCCGGCCTTGATTACAGTAATTCGAATTTAATGTCAAAAGTCACTTAAAAAAAGTTACTCAAAAACTCAATAAGTTTTATTCGCTTAAATTTGCTCAAAACAAATTTTACACAAAAACAAGAACGTCATTAGTTCAAGCGTTTATAATCTGGTTTCGTTACCTGGTTTCTACTGATGTAATTGACACATTTCCACTTATTCAAACAAAAGGGCTAAATAATGTCAACAAAAGTAAAAAAAAAGTATTACAATCTATAATCATCCCTAATTTCAAAAAAAAAAAGGAAAAGTGAGGGTATAAGCAAAATACACATTTACAAAAAAAGATTATAGCTCCACTTTAATGCGAAAATAGAGCCATTTGCAATATCCTCAAATGTTAAACAATTTGCATACTTTGAGCCTACAGTAGAATTTCGCAAAAGAATTCTTTTTAAAGATGACTTAAGAAGATGACATCTGGATTATTATTAAATCCATTCATTCCACGAATACAAGAGAACAATAACTCAAGATGATCTTGTGAAAATTTGTATGTTAGGCAAAATTTAAAATAGGATGAACATTTAAAGTCAAAAGCTCATAGGCTAAGTGTTGAAGGCTTTTTGCAGCTACAATTAACCCGAATACAAAAGTTTTTCTCCTTTGTTTTAATAATGGAGTACCATTAGCATCTGTCAACTTTGATAAGTAGTTTATTATTTGATCAAAAGTTGAATTCCAATAAGGATAATCATTTTAAAAAAAGAGCTTTCTTATATGATTTTGAAAAAAGATTTTTAGAGTTCAGCATATCAAATAATTTGTCAATGACCCTTATAAAATTTATAGTTCCTTCAGCATGTTTGAAATTTGGATGTTTGGAAAACATCAGAAATTCAATTGCATCTGCAACTGAACTACTAAGTGTTTGTGCAAACTTAACATTCATTTTATGACGCTGGAAATAAATGTTTTATTGAGATTTTATTTGCAAATTTCAATCCTTCCTCTTCTTGTATTTCATGTAAAGCTTTTATATAACTCCATTTAGTATATTTTCCATCACAATCCTTAAGTACCTCTAAATCACATAACGCATTTCTAGCTAATTTTAGCATATGTCTTGGGTCAGGGATTACATACAGGTAGTGATTATAGCCTTTAAAAGTAAATCTTCCATTAATTTTTTCTAATCTTTTCCCAAATGTACATCCTAGTGATTCAATAGAATTAAAGTTAACATTTACACCATCAAATGTAATGTTATGTACATTAATTTTTTTATCAAAAGAAATTGTTAATGCTTTTTTAATAAGACATGAAAGGTTTTCAGCTGTTATTTTACTACACAGTATATAGCCAATAGATGTTTTCCGATGACCTTGTAATCCTACCAGCATAAATACCAGTGCTTCTGTAGCTGGTGTATCTGGTTCAATTACAACAATATCTTTTCCATAATCTGTAAAGCCAATGAATCGACCTGTCTTTTTATCATTTAGAACTGATGTTTTGATTGCCATTGCATCTATAATTAATGCACAATCTTTATAATTAATGTCAGTCTCTGCTTTTATACTAATATAACTTAAAACATCTTCAAAAAAATTAGGTTCACAATCTACAGAAGAAGTCCAGTTGGCTAAAGAGCTTGAAGCAGGTAAATGAAGTATAGGTCGTAAAAAATTGTATGCTTTAGGTGAGTAAAAATGCAGAGTTATTGCAGTTTTTTTATTTCATCAGTATACCTATGCCCTTTTGGAAGTTAAGTATTGTTTTTTAACTGATTTTTTATAATATCAAAAGTCAATCCACTAAAGTTTTCACAAAGAACATTAGCAGCATCTTCAGAAGCAATCTTTTTTTTGCTTAGATTTTTTAGCATAACCTTTAATGAATTTATTTTATTTTCTTTTCGTCGCAACTTTTATTTAAGAGTTTTAATTTTTACTGTTAATTTTGCTATAGTTGGACTTGCATTTGTCGATAATGTACTTTTAGGAATAATGGTATCATCATTAATAATTTTGTTACTACTTTTGATAATATTAATAGTACTATTTGTATACACCTGGCAATCAATACTCTCTGTTGCTTCTGAAATAAAACTAATATTATAAATTTCGTTTCTATTAGCAGCAACATTATTGTTATCACTTATATCCGATTGGAAATCGATGTGATGGTGACTGCCTGTTCCTGAAACTTTTTTAATGAGTCTCTTTTTATTTGTTTGTGGCGATAGAGAGTTAAACTTTTTTTTGACTTTTGGTTTGGAATTAATAAAAATAGATGGCACAGCAAAAGATTTTAATTTAGGTTTGTTATTAAAATCACTTATATTGTAATCTGAATGTAAAAAGTGATCACACATATGCGGCTGTGCTCAGTAGCACAGCCGCATTTTACGTTTTATAGCAACAATTCCATTTTTTACAGAGCTCTCTATTATTAATTGGAAATTTATGAAATGCTCTGTTGTCGTTTTTCATTGCTCTATTTGTGCAACCTGCTTCAGCACAAGAATTAATCATGATTTATAAATTAAGAATATTAAATATCGAATTTTATTTGATTCAAACAACCGTGGTTTACTATTTTTAAAATTTGCCCCCCCCCCCCCCCATAATTTTTTTTGCTGCATGGTTCTTATGGTGAACGGACGTGATTTTTAAATAAGTAAAAAAAAAAAAAAAAAAAAAAAAAAATTATAATAAAATGCAAAGATGGCTCCAAGAGAAATTAATGAGATATTTTCAATTTTGAGTTCGAATAATAATATATGTGTTTATTACTTAAATAATATCGTGCAAATATGCTCTCATCCAAAAGATGTTATTATTCAAGGATTTTTGCAACTTAAAGAAGCTGATATTTTTAATCTTAGAGTAACACTATTTACCGAAATTATAGAAAATTTTGATATGGATCAATTTTCTTCTATCAATATTACTCTTGACGCTGAAAATCCTGTAAGAAAAAACCTTAGAAAGCGTTATAAAATTGGAACATGTCTAGATGACATATATTTGATGTCGATATCACTAACAGAAAAACAGCTTCACAAAGATTTTAATAAATTGGTATCTAATTGCGAACAAAATAGTCAACAATTACATGATGTAAGTCTGTTGTCGACCTTAAAAGAACTCGTCGATTGCGTTAAAACAATAAAATTAGAAAACAAGAAAATTAGAGACGACCTACATTTATTATAAGGAAAATATGATGAATTGCAGCAAACGTGCAAAAAAATTGAAAAAAATCAAAACACGTTGCTTTCAAACAGCTGCAGTAATTTATTATTTCAAAAACCGCTAAATACTAAAAAATCTTTTGTCTCTGATTCAATAGAAAATCATTCCTCAAATAATGAAAATACTTTAAATAATATATCTTTATATTTCCTTCATGATGAGACTACCATTATGGAGTTTAAAAACATACGAAAACGGAAACCAAAATAGAGTCACCTATGCTAAAAAGGTTCAAATGCAGCCACCAATTATTGAAAAAAGAGAGGACTGGAAAAAAAAAAAGATTGTTCCTTTATGGTAGTCAAAAAAACAATGCAACAAATAAAGTCCCAACAGAAAGGTCTATAATGAAGTCTTTTTTCGGAAAAAAAGTTGCATTTAACAGAAATTCTATTGCAGGCGGACGTACGGTGCGAGAATCTTATATCTTTGTAGGAGGGGTCTGTAACTCAATGTCGGAAGAAGATCTATCTAACCACATCAAAAATGAAATAGGTATTGAGCCTATTAAGGTAGAGCTTAACCGGGAAAATAAATACAATCGTTCATTTAAAGTTATCATAAAAAGTAATGAAAAAGACATAATCCTAAACCCTGATATTTGGGATACTAATATTATCGTTAAACCATTCAGGCTTCATCGTGTTACCTCAGGAAACGAAACACCACAGCAGAGTGCAGTTAATACGCTACACTCTGTACAACCAACTCAACAAATATTCTCTACATCTAAAGAACAACCATCCTTTGCACAGCTACATTCTTACTCAACTCGAATACTAAATTCTAATTCAAAATGGAAGGAAACATAGAAAGTAAAACCTTTGAAAATATTTCTTTTGGTGCATATAACTGCCAAAGTTTTAAATCGAACTCAATTTATATTTCCGAACTGGTCAAATCATTTGATATTATTTTTCTATCGGAACATTGAATTTTGAATATTGAACTTTTTGTGCTAAAAAACATAGCATTGGCGACACATAAAGTATTTTTTCATGCGTCAGAAAAAAAAGCATTTAGAAGACCATTTGGAGGAAACGCATTCATTATTAAAAAAGATGTTTTACTGTCTCCTCACATATTTTATGAAGATGACAATATTCTCGCTATTAAAGGTAAAAATAAATGTCACAATCTAGTCTTTATTGGTATTTATCTCACACCATGTCGAAATAACGAGGAATCCCTTTCAAAGTACGAACAACAATAAACCTAATCACTTCAATCATAAAAAACTACGAAGATGTAAGTGAATGTATTATTGCTGGAGATTTTCAGTCTTATCCCGAAACACTTTACGATTCTGAGATCCGTAATAATAAAAAACGCAATAAATTCTCTAATCATCTAACTAATTTCATTAAACCAAATAAGCACTCATTTATCGATATAATCAGTGGCGCTGGTCCAACATACACCTATCAGCATAAAACTCTATCTAACTCATCGTATATCGATCACATCGCAGCTCTAAAAGAGTTATCCTTATCTTTTATAAATACAAGCGTTATTCCACCTTCTCCTTTTAATTTTAGTGATCACTTACCAATCGCTACAAATATCGTCGTTACACATACTAATCTATCAACCGTAATAAATAGCATAATGCATAAATATAATTATATTCCAAAATATGCATGGAATAACGAAATATTCATTAACATATATAATCATAACCTCTCCGTAGCTTTCAACTACTACACCTTCAATGAAGAAGAAATTGAACAAGAATTAAAACAAACACGCAAAAAAATCCAAAATGCTGCTTTGTTAGCAGTTAAGCAGTGCTTTAAACAACAAATCTGTAAGTATTCCAAATCATGGTGGACAACGGACCTTAAAAAATGCAAAGAAAATCTTTCGTTTAACTATAAACAATGGCAAAAATCTAATTATAATAAAACACAAGAATGCATTGAATACAAAAGAATACATCTTTTCACGCAAAAACTTCCGTAAAGCAGTTAAAGCAGCTCATAACAAAAAAATCCACGAAAAAACTATAAATATTTAAAATCTTCGAACCACTAATCCTCAGAGGTTCTGGGATAACATCCGTAAAATCAAAACTAAAGCAACAACTCGATTATTTACAATTAACAAATCGCAAAATATAAAAGATATCGTTCAAGAATTTAGACAACATTTTCAAACTCTTCTCAATACGCCTCTTATTTCAAATAATAACCATAATCTTTCTCAAATTCCACCTCTAAGTAAAGAGCCTAATTTACTAATCATAACATCAGCAGATATTATGAATTGCATATCACAATTAAATAGTAATAAGTCCCCAGATAGCTGTGGGTTAGGTGCTGAACACCTTAAAAACTCTCATAATAATAATCTTCTTTTGTGGCTCGCTAAATTTTATAACCATATTCTATCGAATGGAAAAGTACCAAATGATCTATCAACTTCAACAATTATTTCACTTGTTAAGTCATATAAAAAATCTCTTAATAATCTAGATAATTATCGAGGAATTAGTATTTTACCTATCTTTACTAAACTTCTAGAGTATCTAATACTACGAATATGTCCTTGTATAACAGATAGCCATTCCCATCAATTTGGTTTTAAAAAAAACAGTTCTACACTTCACGCAGAATTTTTACTGAGCGAAACTGTTAAGCACTATAAAAACAATAACACGCCTTTATATATGTGCAGTTTAGATGCTAATAAAGCTTTTGATACTTGCAACTGGGATTTGCTATTTGAGAAGCTGTATTTTCAAAAAAATCTTCCGTTGTCTGTAGTACACACAATATCATCCCTTTATCACTCTGGTTCTGCAAACATATCCTATCAAGGTGTTACCTCAAATCAATTCAGTCTATCACAAGGGGTGCGACAAGGGTCTATTCTATCCCCGCATTTATATAACATTTATACTGAAAGCATCCTAAATGAAATTGTCTCAGAATGTAAAGTAGGATCGACAATAAATGGAATTTATACTGGTGTAATTGCATACGCAGATGATGTAATTTTGCTAAGCCCCACAATCTCTGGTCTGCAGGAACTGATTAACAGATTTCAAACATATGGAGTAGCAAACTTCATCAAGCTAAACACTGAGAAAACAGAATTTCTGATTTCTGGAAAAAGTTATATTCCTAACAACGTTGTTAAAATCAATGGAGCTCCTATATATCTTCAAAATAAATTAAAACATCTGGGTTTTCAATGGGATAACAATACCAGCAAAAATAAAATTGCAACACTCCGAAAGAAAAATTTAAATGAGCGTATAACTCAGTTTCAATCAGTTGCAAAAGCTTTAATTGACAGTGGGATTCGTTACTGCCAGCCATCAACAATTGTTCATCTGTATAATACATTAACAGTGCCGAAGCTTATATATAGTCTTGAACTATGTAAATATGATACTAATTTTCTCAGCAAAATAGACGCTGTTGGAAGAGCAGTCTTAAAATCATTTTTTTGTATTTCGAAGTACAGTAAAAATTACCTTCATTCTTTTTTTAAAATAGAAGATATCTCAACTATTTAGGAACAAAGTTAATCTTTTTATCAGGCTGCTGAAAAATCAAACTTTTTACTCACTGATAGTTAATCAAATACAGGAAACACAGAATAAAAAATCCTTTACAAACGAAGTATTTGATGCATGCAACACACTTGATTTAAATTTCATACAGTGCATGTTAAATGGCAAAAAAATTAAATTGACGCAACCCATCGTAGAGCTACAAACTAATGTTATGCTAATATTGAAAGAAACGTTCCAGTTTTGGAATTTGAAAGAAAATAGAGTAGTTTAAAATCTTGATGGAGGTGAATGTTTCTAGAACTCTGTCCCAATAATATGTGGAAAACAAACCGGCTGTTTATAAGCATTTATTGCTAACAACTACAAGAGCCGTGAAGTTTTAGCTGATTTTTAATTTATTGTTTGACTATATAAATATCATTTTACCTGTAATTTAATACCGGGTGATAAAGAAAAAATACAATATAATAATAATAATGGCAGAATTTTGCTTCAAAAAATACGCGGAAGTTTGGGGAATGCAAAAAGCGAACTTGAGTCAAGCTCGGATTGAACTTTACATTGCAACCAATAGCGACAGAGTATGGGTTTTCCCCTCAAAAAATACTCTGCTGCTATTGGTTACAAAGTTAAGTTAAAGTAAAGTTTGCTTCTTGCATTCTACTCCTAGTTATTTTTAATATATCATTGATTCTAATACTTAATTTAATACTTCTTTTGTTTAAAAAATAACTCTCGCAAGCGATTTATTTTTTAAACAAAATAATTGATCTGCAGGGTTAAAGGCCAGTCCTATCCTAAAAAAAAACACGCGGATAAGATGGACCAGAGACTCTTTTATGCATTATATGTGGTAATGGCGTAATAAAACGTTTTTTGGTGGTAATTTACCACCAAAAAATGTTTTATAACGCCTTTTTTCATTTTCGTCAAATGTCCAGTTTTGAAGAATTTCTGTCCCACTTTGCGTCGTTTAACTTTCATTTTTAAATAAGTTTTTATTAAGAATATTTGTCTGCCTTATGTAAAAAAATAAAGATGAATTCTGTTAAATAAAAAAGCCAAAACAAAAATTCCTCCCAAAAACAATTTCTTATTGTTTAATCGATAAGAAATTATTTTTGGCAGACAGTCTCAGATTGTCTTCCATAATTATTAATCAAGTAATTTTTTTAATTTTGTTTGTTAATTCAAACAGATTGAATCCGTTTGAATCAGCAAATTAACATACATATAACTTTAAAATTTAGGAGGCAATTTTTATCAACTAGGTAAAAGTTAACTAAATATAAAGGTTTTTTTTTTTTTAATTTTTTATTTTTACAATAAGTATTTAAAAAAATTACAAATCTATTTTGAAAATACATTTTTGCTAACTTTTTAGTTTTGATTATCTCCAGTACAGTTTAGTCATTTTAAAGACACAAAATATTGTGGCGGAGGTAAATTGTTTAAGTTGGTCTAAGAAACAAGGGAATTTTATCATAGTTGGAAAAAGTCTGAAAATAGAGGACAGGGTTTTAATAATGTGTATTAAAGTTAAACCAACTATTTAGAGCTCAGTTAAACTAGGCTGCTAGTCTTTTTGGTATTTTGGAAGTACCAAAATATCAAAAGGAAGCAGAGGTGCACTAAAATGGGGTATTATATTAATATTAAAAAATAAAATTGTTGGACCAAATAATGTAAAATTTTGGAAAGAATCATTGTTAGCAATATAAGTAGCAATTATTTATCAAAAACATGTAGTTTGGTTTTAGGTTAGATAAAGAAACAACTGATGTATTTTGGATAAGTTCAAAGTTCTGTGGATAACATTTGTGGGCTTTGAGAATTATAAGAGTACCAAGAGAGGTGAATGGTGGGTTTTGAGGTATTTAAGTGTTAAAATGAATTAGAATAGGATACCAGGGTAATAGTAATGTGTGTCTGGATTATATTTAGAGAATTATTAAAAGTTAAAAGAAAGTTGTACATCACATGCATCATAACAGAGTGTTATGGGTGTCAAACTATACATCATAAAGAGTGTTATGATGTATGGTGTGAAGCACCGGCAATGACTGTTGATGATGTATAGCAACTGGATTAGATGGATATGTCGCCTGACTCTAAAAGATAAGAAAAAAATTGAGGTACAGAGATTAGAAATTGTGACTGTGATCTTATGGTGCATCAGGAAAGATTAGGGTGGTTTGGCATGTAGAGCTTTTATATGAATATGATTGGATATCAGTATGTAGGAGAAAAAGGTTGAAGAACATGTAGAGATAGTGTTATAAATAACATGAAAAAACTTCAGTTAAAAAAAAAAACACACTCAAGAATAAGATGATAATGATAATGATGATGATGATGATAATGATGATCATGATGATCATGATGATCATGATGGCTCAACAAAAGAATTAAAAACAAAAAAGAAACCGTGTTGTGTAATGTACGCAAAACAAACTTTTTAATAAAGACTAAAGAAGGCAATAAAAATATATACAGTTCTCTTTATAAAGAAAAAGTTTACTTGAAAAATATGTTTTTGAGGCGATATATTATGTGATGTATTATGTGATGATGAATTGATATTGATGATGATGATGATGATGATGATAATGATGATGATGATGATGATGATGATGATGATGATGATGATGATGATGATGATGATGATGATGATGATGACGATGATGATGATATCTATACACATAGATATATTTTCAATTTTTTTTTTAACTTTTTTATTTTATTGTGCGTCATAATATATAAATATATAATAAAAAAATAGACTATTTTATATATATTTATTTAATACAGATGGCTCTTCCGACACTTAGTCCCATACAGTTTATGAGTACTAAAGAGCCATTGATCATCAGTCATAATGAAAATGATGGTAATTTTTTATAAAGATTCTTTTCTTTAGTAAATATATCTCAAATATGCTTGTATAACTATTGCCTAAAATAAAATTTTTAAACATAATAGATCTTGAAGTCTCTGTTAAGTTAGAACAATCTTTAAGAAGATCATCTTCATCTGGAAAACACAATACCAATGAATGTGGAACAACGTGAGTTTTTATAATTTTTTTTTTTATACATGATATTGTATTTTCTAATAACTTCATAAATACTTTTTGTGTAAAATACTTTTTGTGTAAAATATATTAATAGATTGCTGAATTAATTTTTATATTAAGGCGTGTCTGGTAATGGAAATTAAAAAACAGGAGTTTTGAATTTATGTGTCTAAAATTAAAAAAAACTATTGATTAACAAAATTCTTAAGAGAAATTAAACAATATAAGTCAGAAGCAAAATAAAAATTTTATTTGAAGAAATAGATATTAGGGAGATTAAAGATATTAGGTAGATGTTAAATTAAAGATGTTTCAAGCATAAGTCTATTAAGACTCAACAAGAAAGTATTTAATTAAAAGCAGAGATAATTTATATAATTATTGTTATTGTTTTAAATAAACTTTTTTACACCTGAAAAGGGTCACGATTCTTTCATTTGATCATTTCATGATCATTTGATCTAAGGGTCATTTGGGATCGATTTTAAGCTGAAGAATTATAAATGTTTATACTATTACTAATTTTTGTTTATCATTCTTTTAATTTGTGAGAGTTTTTTTAAAAAAAAAAAAAATTATTTACTACTTTTTTTTTGTTTTAAATAAAAAAAATAATTTTATCTTCAAATGCAGTGTATAATCAATTTTCTTCTTTTTTTTACTTTTAATTTTTAACCAAGTATGTTTTTTTTTTTTTTTTTTTTTTTTTTGTAACTATTTTAACTTTTAACTTTTTTTTTAACTAATTCACTCCTAGTATCATTTAAGTAGTAAAAAAAAAAAGTTGAGTTAAAGAGTAAAAAAAAAAGTTAAGAGCAAGAAGTTGATAGAAGACTTGAAAAGCTGTAGATTGTATGGTTTAAGAAAATATGAAGCCTGAAGAGAATTCCAAAGCATTGACGTGCAAGGAAAAAAGCTCAATAAATAAAAAATTTTAACGCACTAATGCTGAATAACAAGTAACATGTGATTGATTTTTAGTTAAAAGAAAAATAGACAGATATAATAATGGTGTTTGTAGAAAAGAGGAAGAGATGTAAGCAAATAACTATGGGGATCAAGCTTGAAAGCTAGTGCAGGTTCAACTTTATTTATAATATCTTTCAGACACTGGCTAAAAGAGAATATCAATTGTGACAACAATTTTATACAGGGACGAATAAACGATTTATAGAGGTATAGAATTGATTTGGCAAGCAAAAAAAAATTTTGTCAATACTGGAGTATATAGTTGTGTCATCAGTAAATAGGTTTTTCAGATGTAAGATTGTCATGAAGATAATTAATATAGATGAGAACAATACATGACTAAGGTTTTTTTTTTTTTTAAATTCTTTGCTTTCAACAAGGCTGCAAGCAACCACTATTTAGTGTTGGAAGTTACTGGAAGAGAAAAGATGAAGATTGTAGAGCAAGATAACGATTGACAGACGACTTAAAAGATTGAAAATTATATAAATCAGGAAAGCAAGATGAAGGAAGTGAATTCCAAAGAACTGATGTTCAAGGATAAAAACTAGACAAATAAGAGTTTTTGGAGCATTTAGGAACAGTAACAGAAAAAGGATGAGACTTGATGGAATGAGAAGTAACACGAGAGTGAATTTTAGTAGATGGCACAAGAGATGCTAGCTCTTTAGAGCAGTGCCAATTGTAGTATTTGTAGAAAAGAGAAAGAGATGCAACATTATGACAATGTGATAATGGTTGAAGGTTGGCTGCAAGAGCAGGTCCAACTATGTTTACAATGTCTTTTTGCAACTTGTCTAAAAAAGAAAGGGCATCATTAGAAGATCCGCCCCAAATATGGCAACAGAATTCCATAAAAAGCCAGATTTGAGATTTATTGAGATAGAGAATAGAATCCAGAGTAAGAAAGTAATGAGCTCGATAAACATTACCATTCATAAATATAGGAAGGTCTGAATTATTGCGATAACAATTGGCTGAAAAAAATTGAAGTTTGCTGAATTAAAGTTCATCAGCTACTGTGAGCCCCATGCTGTAAGATCCTTTTCAAGCTCAAATGCTCTCTCCAAGCAATCAAAGAGAGTTGGCTTCTTATCATGACAAGAATAAATGGTAGTATCATCAGCAAACAATGCCCCCTTAGATGTGAGAATATCTGGAAGATCGTTAATGTAAATTAAAAAGAGTATAGGGCCAAGGATTGAACCTTGAGAAACCCCTGAGGTTACAGAATAAGAAGAAGAGTGCTGTCCATCAAGGACAACTTTTATACTACGATTGGAAAGGAAGGATTCAATAATCTTAAAGATGTTTCCAGATACACTGTAAGAAGAAAGTTTATGGAGAAGACTAGCATGCAAAACTTTATCAAACGCTTTAGAAATGTCAAGAGTAATGGCCTTAACCTCTCCACCTTTATCTAATGCACGATAAAACCTATCTGTTATTACTGTTAGTAAATCAGCTGTAGAATGAGAAGATCGAAATCCATATTGATTGTCAGAAAGTAAGTTATTAGATTCAAGATAAGATGAGCACTGACTAGGATGAGAAACAAGACATAAGTCGAGTAGAGAAGGTATATGATTTTGGTTGTCTGGAAAGTGATTTGGAAAGTGATCAAAGTTGACTATTTGAGTTAGGGATTGAGAAAGACAAAAGTTGTGGGCTTTAATGCCTGCCTACTAGGGTTCAAACTTAGTTTCCCGACAAATAGGTGAGTTCTTACAAATGTAAATGCCCAGGCCAAGTATGTGACTATTGGAGTCTTTACGAATTAAAGGAAGATAACCATCAACACTAAGATCATAAGATTAGACAGCTGAACTCAAATTAATCTCACAAAGAGCAAGTAGGTCTGGTGAACTTTGCAAGAGATAAAACTCAACAGGAGAAAAGTTACTTTGAAGACCATGAAGATTAGTGAGTGTTTAGAGAACTTGGTGATGAAGATGGTTTTTTGTGTTTTATAGTTTTTGGTACTTTAGTCATTTTTAAATTTGTTAAAGAACTTGACTCAAAGCATAGATAGAACTCAGTACACTATTTAATAGTCCAAGCAACTGCCTCAATACTATTAATAAACCTTAAGATGTAACAAAGGGCTCCAAATGTGGTCTCAACAGTGCACACCAAAATTACGAGCAGGAACACCATTCATGCGCAATATGGCACTGTTACTACTTTGATATTTTTCAGCTGTTGATGGAATCAGCCTCTTTGAGAGTTTACACAAGAAACCTGACTACCAGCCGGCCTCAGAACCATAAAACTGAGTTTTAGAGCTGTACCCTCATTAGGAGATAATAGAATGAGTTGCCTAGTCATAAAAACAGAGACACAAGCAAAACCCATGCATCAAGAAGATCCAGCATTCAATATCCTAAACTAGAAACAATGTATTAAAAAAACATCTGCGCCAGCTTAGTAGATGAAGAAGGGGTGCAAGGCTGGTCAACAGATAGAATCTGTTTACCCCTTAAGTCTTTGCCTAGGAGGCCTTCTACAAGACAGCAGCCAGATGCATTTAACATCTGCCCAAGATGAGTATTTTTATCAAGACACCATCTTTACTCAACTAAGAGCCCCAAGGCCGGGGGTGTTTTATGTTGGAGTTGGAACCTCCTAGCCTTTGCTTAAAAAGGTGTATCCTACAACTCTTTTAATATTTAAAGAAAATTCTCTTTTTTATAATATTTTCAAAACCTTTTTGCTACCCGTAATAGTGAATCTAAAGAAAATCACTTTGGAGTCTTTAGATCAATTCTGCTCATCGGCATTAACATGAATTTAATTGAAATCTTTTGAAAAAATTCCTTAGTTTACTACTGATCCTAGTTCTAATCAGTTCTGACGTATATTAACTATATATAGTAGTCAAAACACAATATTTCTATCAATTTTCATAATAAATACTAGAATTCCGACCAAGAAAGAGCTTATAATTAAGAAAAATTGCCAATAAATGATCAGAACAGATCATATTCTTAAACTATCATGTTCATTTCACCTAAAAATGTATTAATTTAAAATCATATTCAAATTTGGGCAAACGATTGTGATTTTATAATGATTTTTTTAATAAAAAAAAGAATTTTCGGTTGGGTATTTTTTGCTACAAACATTTATATTTTATGATACCGCAAAATTTATCATTTTAATATTTTTGGTTTTTTCATAATTCACAGACCTAATCATTTAACGGAAATATGTCTTAGTCAACAAAATATCATGCAGACGCTATAATATTTTAAAAGTGTCTTAACTACACTGAGAAGGCAGCAGGACATGAAGCAGATTGTACTGGGTTACATGTTACCAGTAGCAGGATAAACCTGACCTGACATTTAAGCTTCTTATATGCCAAGAGCAGTAGCCTTTGTTTTGCTACCTCCGTCTAATGCATGATAAAACTTAACACACTAAACAAAAAGTTATAGTTAGCAAGCTGATAGAGTGAAGATGAGATAATCGGAGTTTGTTGATTAAAGATTCAAAGACTTTGTTGATGCAGAAAAACTGATTGGACAGTTAGAGTCAAAGTGTTTTCCAGAGTTTTTTAAGATTAGAACCACAGGTGCAGGAAAAAAAAAAAAAAGTACTTTTTAAATATCTTAGAGAGTATTAAAGAGAGTTCTGGAGAATACAAAATGAAAGAACGAAAGCACATAAAAGAATAGTCAGATAATTCAAACCTGATTTTGTAACAAATAATTTGATACATTCTGTATGCCCAGGTCAAACATATAACTATTGAAATCTTTACAATTAAAAAAATAATATCTATCTGCTTTGAGATTTGAAGATGAAACAGCTGAGCAAGTTTTGCAAAAAGCAAGTAGGTCTAGTGAATTTTGCAATAAGTAGGATTCAACAGCTAAAAAGTTACTTTAAAGGCATGTTTATAAAGGATTGATTTAAACAGTTAGGTAGTGAAAATAGTTTTTTATGTTTAATATTTTAAGATAAGCCATATTTTAGGATGAGAGCTACCAGGAAACCTTGCTGTCAGTAGGCCTTCGAACTATTAAACTTTGTTTTAGAGAATTAGGAAATAACAAAAAGAGTTGCATAGCTATTAAAAAGAGGCGCATGCAAAAGACCATGAGTAGAATAAAAAAGATTTATTAGACTGGTGTATATGCAATCTCCTTCATCTATTAGACTGTTGTAGATGTAAAAACAGGTTTACATTTGTACCAGTCTAATAAATGAAAGCTATGTTGTAACTATGTTATAGCCTAAAAGGTCCAATTAAACAATATATATATTGCAAAAAAAATTTATAAAGTATTTAGTGTATGCATTTATTACTAGAAAACATTTAATTTAAAAACAACATGCATTAACATAAAAGAGCCACAGGATATATTAAAAAAACATAGTTTAATACTTTGTCTGGGCTTTACTAACTTTTTAAACAACCTTTATTCTTCACAACATTAATCCAACCAGTACTCACAATATACAAGCATTCTTTTATGACACCATGCTTTCTTTATGGTTTTTCCCAGATCTATTAGCATAGATGGGTTTTATTTAGAAACTTTTGCTTTCAATTTTATGCAACAGTTTTTGTTGGGTAAAATTGGCATTGTCTGGCTTTCCTGGCCAGGGGACAAGAACATGAGTGTCAATTTCTTAGAGCTATGTCTTGACAATTTTTACTTGATGGCAAGTTGCTGCATTGTGCATGGAAGTATCAATTAAATTTAAAAAAATATATTTTATTTGAAAACACATTTTTTTTCAAATCTTAAATAGTTTCTAAAATGACAGTTTTACCTTGATGTAAAAGATGTAAACCAGCACATATGTTGGAAGTGGTTCCACCCATATCATTATTGATAGACATTGCTTAACATAAGCTGCAACATACCAGTAATTGAAGCATGAATTTAGTGGAAGGAAAACATTGACTTTGTATGCTGTAAACTGAATAAAGTGTGCTTTGTCTGAGAACATGACACATTACCATACTTACCATGCTAATAGTCCAAATCTAGTTTTTTTTTCTTAAAATATGAGGTTCTAGATTATTTTTTTTGGGTAAAGCATTACATCTTCAAATTGTGCAGATGCTAACATTTACATTAGGAGACATTTCAACAAGATTTTTTTTCGAAGTGGTAATTTTTGGTCTTCCAGAGGAACTTCTTAAATTAATACCATCTGTTGACTTTTGGGCTGAATGATATCGTGAACAGTTGTCTTAGACATCTTTAAACATGCAGCAATCATTTCTTCCAACTTGCTATCTTCCATTAAAATCTGTGCTTGTAGCAAATCAAGAAGTGATTTTTTTAGCCATAGTTAAAATATGGCTAAAAAAATAGTCTGGTTTGTCATTGGACAGTTCATACAATATTTAAATTAATTTTTACATTTTACTTAGAGTTACATGACACATCTGGGCATTGTGTAATATGTTGTCAAATATTGAACATCCTTGATTTTTGGTATGGTTAGATCTACCTTAATGATTTGTTCCAAGGGTTGACTAACTAAAAATCAAATGTGGGGCAATTATTCCTTCAAACTTGCAATCTTCCATTAAAAGTTGTACTTTTAATAGAAGATAGCAAGTCAAGAAGTTTTTTTTTTTTTTATCCATATTTTAAAGCTAGACAAGACTAGGAATTTCCTGGATTATAACTAATATAAATAATGTAATTGAAGCTAAACTAAATGAATAGTTATGAGAAAAATTTTAAAACTTACTTATTAAATGACCTTTGTTCATTTATTGATTTCTTGATTTGTTTTTTAATGTTTCATTGAAGCCTATTTATTTTCTGTGCAAATGATTTCTATTTTCTGGCAGATAATTTTCCAACAGCTAAATTAAAATTTAGCTGTTGGAAAGATGGAATGGAAGCAATAGAGCACAGATTAATATTAATAAGATAAACGTTATGCATTTTAAAATTGAGAACGTTTAAAAGTTGAGTAATTAGGAAATACTAGAAAGTGGCCAAGAAAAGGAATTAGAGTAGTTATATGTGAGTTTGATGCAAGAATGAGTAGTTATTAAGTTTGATGCAAGAATGAGTATATATTATAGAAAATAAAAAGAATGAGTATTAATTATAGAAAATAAAAAGAATGAGTATTTATTATAGAAAAATTATTTAGCAAAAAACAACTATTTATGGGGCATTGTTCACCTTTCACCTTTTAAAAAATCTTTCCTTTTTTTTTAATTATTTAAAAAATGTTAATTATATAATTATTAAAAAAAATAGTTGAAACATAAAATTAAAAAATGTGTTGTTTTATTTAATTTAAGGATAAATTTATGTTGTTACAAATAGCCAATAATTTATTATCGCAATTCTTTTACATATAGGAACTTGCAGACGATGGTTCATATTTTTAAAGGAAATGTTGGCACAGGAATTTTAAGTTTACCGGCTGCCATCAAGCAAGCTGGTATTATTGTGGGTCCACTGGGACTTATTTTATTTGCAATAATAACTGTTCATTGTATGCATTTGTTAGTGCGCTGTTCGCATCATTTCTGCAAAAAGTAAGTTTTTTTTAAGGCAACAATAATCTAATACTTTGAAATCTAGGTTTACATATTTTTAATAAATTTTTTCTGATAGAGTTGGGGTGGTTTTGGTTTTGTTACTTGTGGCCTCGGCTTTGTTATCAATGCTGACAATTTTTGGTTAAGTTCATATTAAGGTTTTAACTTATGTTTTAGAATTAATATTCAAGTTCTTTATTTTACAGACTTAATATTCAAGCTCTTTCTTATGGTGAAGTGGCAGAGGAATGTTGCAGACCGTATTTTAGAAATAAATGCAGAATAGCTAAGTAATCACTCGTAAATATACTAAATTTTTAAATCTATATCTAAAATCTATATTAAATATAAAAGTTACATGTTTTGGTCAAATAAAATGATAAATAAAAAAGTATAAATTTGTTCTTACCTGACTCTCATAATAAAAGGAAGCATTAATTATTATTTGTAGCAAAGCTTTTAATAAACTATTTTTTTTTTATTTGTTACAATTTTTTTGTTATGGTTATCAAAGTTAACATTTGTGCTATCTTAAAATTCATTTTTTCAGTTAATACCTGACTGGTTTATATTTAATAAACATCTTAACATCTGTTACTAATTTAGGTTTGTGAAAATAGGCTAAAGTAGACCAAAATACATATTTATTATTTACTGTAATGTTTCTGAATAAAATTGATCCAACCGTTTGATTACACGTTGATGTACACCTTTTGATTGATATTCCATTTGGTTGATTTTTAACTTTACTGTTACATTTAGTTGAAATAGCAAAACAAAAACTTTTGGTTTATATTTTAATTTTTTGTAATACAATATAATAAATATAACAAATCTTTTGGTGTCAAAAAGTTTCAGTGATCATTTAAATAACAGCTGTCATTACCAGTTAAGAATAAATTTCTGAACAAATTTTTTTAAAGGAAGATTTTATATATAATGGCTTATAGTATATAGATTTTATATATAATGGCTTTAGTTTTAAAGTGTAAAAGAACACTTTTTAAAAGATGTAAATCGTATTTGAGAGACAAAGTAATATTATACAAAAACATTTTAATATTGAGTGTTATCTATAAAAGTTTACAAGTTTGTAGATTTAAAAAGAAAAATTTTAAAAAAGTTCAAAAAACTTTTCTTTATCTCAGAAAAAAATGCATTTGCTATTTACGATGTTTAGTGATCATGATTTTATCTTGGTATTTATTGCTTGCTTGGTCTTTGTTTTGAAATTTATTCTTATTTGTTGTAACTTATTCTTGGCATGTCTTACTGGCTTGTTTTTTTGTCTTGGATTTTATTCTTGTGTCTTAGTCTTAAAAAAATTTAAGTTGATGCAAGTAAAATTAAAAATTTCAGCTTTTGTTATGAACAATAAAGTTGGAATTTTAAATTTTTTTTTATTGTTACCTACATTTTTTAGCAAGCAATGACATTGTATTATGTTTTATGTAGCAAACAAATATGATTGAGACTTATTTGAAGCTTTATTTTATGGAAAACTTTATCTCTATGATCGGCCATGAAAAAACTATGACCAGCCATGAAAAAATCATGATCAGGTCATGAAAAAACTATGACCAGCCATGAAAAAATCATGATCAGGTCATGAAAAAACAATTACCAGCCATAAAAAAAACCTTTGAAAAATTAGCTCAGCCATACTTCATTTTGCTTCTGATGAGTTTATCTCTGATTTCTGGTTTCATTTTGGTTGCTTTTGGTTTTATTTTAATTGCTACCAAAACATATTTCAAAGATAAAAATCATTTCTTGTGGCAACTATGTATGTAACAGTAATAATTTCCCATGAAACTAATAAATAGTAGAAATAATCTTATAAAACTAAGAATCTTTTCTTATATGAAAGAATAGAGGTTGAACTAAATATAAAAAAAAAATCTTTTCTTATCTTTGTTGAGCCCAATATAAAAAAAGCTGACTTAAGCATCACAACATCATAACACTTTAATAACAAGTTCCGAATGAGTCATAACTAACCACAAACCCCTGCTCCTTAAAGGGTGATGTAGTTTATGGACAACCCCTGCTCCTTAAAGCGTGATGTAGGGACAACCCCTGCTCCTTAAAGCGTAATGTAGGGACAAACCCTGCTCCTTAAAGCGTGATGTATGAACGACCCCTATAGTTATTTATATTAAAGATCAAGTATTTATATTTATAAAAAATACTTATGGAAAATTTTATCAAGAAGCATAAGTAATACAAACAAAGAAAAGCAAACAGTAAACTAAGATATATCATGAAAAAAAAAAAAAAAATTTATATTTAACAATATTTCATCATTAAAATGTAACTAAAAAGGATGTAGATAATAAAATTAAAAAAAAAAACTTAAAGAAATATAATATGAAACAATGGAACAAATACAAATTAGTCTAGTTTTGTTTGTTTTTTATTGTTAATAGTTAAAAAATCAATAATTGCATTAATTCATCTATTGATCTTGCAAACAAAAACCTGGAACATGGTAAGGTTTGATATTAAGCGTGATTATATAATAACCTTTTAAATGTTATTTTCAAAGTGTTTTTTATTAAAGACAAAATTTATAAATTCATTTTACTTTACTTTATATTGCAAATTTATTAAAAAAGAAAAAGCATATATTTTATAAAAAATATTTCCACTTTATTGTCTTTGTTAAATATGCATGTTGTAATAAAAGTGTATTATGTTAAATTTCAATTGTGCAACCACTATTAGAGTTGAAAGTTACTGTAAGAGAAAAGATAAAGTTTATAAAGCGAGATAAGGATTAACAGATGACTTAAAAGATTGCAAATTATATGAATCAAGAAACAAGATGAAGGGAGCAAATTCTAAAAAATTGATGTTCAAGAAAAAAAAACTGATTTAGGAAAATCACAGTAAAAGGATGAGACTTAATTGAATGACCAGTAACACTAAAATGAGTTTTAGTAGGCACAATAGTAGGCACAAGAGATGCTAAATCTTCATAGCAGCACCCATTATAGTGTTTATAGAAAAGAGAAAGAGAAGCAACATTACAACGATGTGACAATATTTGAAAGTAGGCTGTAAGAACAGGTCTGACTATATTAATTATCCGTTTTTGCATCTTGTCTAAAAGAGAAAGGACATCATTTGAAGATCTGCTCCTCATATGGTAGTAGTATTCCATACAAGGTCAGATTACAATAGTTAGAGGTAGTAAGACGAATGAGATCGTAAAAAGTACTGTTTCTTAAGAATAAAAATAAGAGGTTCTTAAAAGCTAAAATTCACCCAACTGAATTGTGTCAAATACCCGACTAGCCGATTAAGTTCATCAAAAAACCAACTATAACTTAAAAATCGCCTTTTTTGAGGGGGTAAAACAACCCCATCCCTAACACACCCTCCCCCTAAAATTATCTTTGTATGCATTATATACGCATAAAAAATTTTTGTTTCTTTAAAATACTCTACAAAAATATACACAATAAGATTTATTAATCTAAGAAAGACTTTATTCTTTGTATTTCTTCATGAATATTTTACACTCGTAGTTGAGAGAAGTAAAAGCTAGAAATATGTTATACACAAGCTCAAAAGGCAAGCTAACGCAAAAAACATTACATTGTGGTAAAATAATAATTTGCTTTTTTGAATATAAATTATATAAGAAACATCGAAACCATTATTTTAAATATTTGCAAACATTATGTTATATAAAATTATATAATAAAAGTTACTTACAAACATTACAAATACAATAAACTCTTATAATAAACACTGTAAAGTAAAAACTAATTATACTAAGTAATTATGCACATGAATAAAATGGTATTTGTTTTTATATGTTTATTTGGGTTTTAAATGTCGATAATAAGAAAATATCACTTGTATACATAATATTTAAATATGGATAAATAACCTTATTATAAAATGTAATTTTAACTTAGATTTACATGTATGTCTAAACTTAAATACAAACTTGTATATATTTATATATTATTATTATATATGTTATTTAATTTATATTATAGCTTATATATTTAAATTTAATTGATATTTAAACTTTTACATACTAGTTATACTTACATATATAAGTTTAAAAAGTACAAAATGTACAAAAGTGTACAAAAAATTTAAAAAAATAAAGACCCACAAGCAAAAAATGCATATTTTTAGCCATATTTTTATAGTCAATTTAAGAATCACGCTTTTTTTTTCATAAAACAATAAAACACTCAAGTTGTTTTACTTTTACTTACATTACTTTTGTGAAACAACAAAAGTAGAGTTAGAGAAAACTTTGAGATAGTAAACAAAAAACTATATAATAGTTATAGGAAAAATTTTTTAGAAAAAATTGTCTTTAAAAATTGCCTTTGATATATAAGGAATGGGAATGAAAGTGTCATCATTTAGAAATATTAACATAAGTTTTTTACTAATAAAAATAAACACTTTAAAAACACTTTTTTCAAATAAAAATTATAATTAAAATTTCAATTATAAATTAGTAAAAGCTTTTGTAAGTGTTGAATCATTAAGGCATAAGCGACACTTAATGATAAATATATTTTAGCAAAAACTTTCGATAATAAGAAAATATCACTCGTCTACATAATATTTAAATTTGAATAAATTATTTTATTATAAAATGTATTTTTAACTTAGTTTTACATATATCTAGTTTTAAATATTGTATATAATTATTATATATGTTAATTAAATTATAATATTACCTATATATGGAAATTTAATTGATGTTTAAACGTTTACATACTAGTTATACTTACATATTTAAATTTAATACTTAAGTGATTTCAAATCCAGAAATAAGCATTGCAGCAACAGCATCTATAAAAGAACATTTCTTAGATTTTGTGCCTTTAAAGGAGACAACTGGTGCTGGTACGGCTGAAACAATTATTAAGCAATTAGGCGAGTTGTTTTTATCTATTGAAAACTTAAGCGATCAAGGATATGACAAAGTAGAAAAAGCAGCAAAAGTTTATTTTATATACAGAACATTAAATAATTGTGTATTGGTTGATGAATGAATTAATTAGTAAAATAGCTAATACTTTTTTTTAATTAAAAAGGTGACTAAACATGTTTTTTTTTAAAAAAAGGATTTTAAATCAAAAAAAACATTGTTTTTTTGTTTTTTTGTTTTTTTTTTAAATTATGCAAAAAAATAAAAAAAATAAAGCATTATTTATTTAAACATCAACTTGAAAACTTTTTGAATGAAAAAATTAGTTACATTTTTAATAGTACTAATATTTTTATACTAAACTGATAGAACTTAATAGTTTTAATAGTTTTTAATAGTTATAATAATGGCATTTTTATACTAAACTGATAGAACTTTATATACTAATAATCGATTAAAACCTGATAATTGATAAAAAGTGGAGTTACATCGTTTTTGCATCCATGTCTTTAATTTTTTAATATATTTAATACATGATTGTGTTATCTATAACTTTTAAGCAATATTTTCAGACAAATAATGCAACATAAAAAAGAGTGAAATTATAAATACAAATAGAAATCATATACACAAAGAAAAAAGTAAATTTAAATGACTTTTCTTTATAATTTTTTTATCATATAACTGTATGAGAAAATGCCATGTGATTAAGCAGGTAATATGACAAAAAAACATGCTGAATTTAGCTTTCAAATAGAATAAATAAATCAGTACCATTAGATTGTTTATTTAGTTGCTATGGATACCTATATTCCATAGCAACAGTGTATTTTGCATAGTTACCTAAGTTAAGAAACTTTCTTAAAATGTCAAATTTATAAACTAAACTGGTATTATTGCTACGATGCTATTTTATGTGTTTAAATGATGACACACACAAAAATTAGTAATTTTTGGTGTTGCTATGCCGTTTTGGGCTCTTAGAAATTTGCTTAATTCAAAATTTCTTTAATTCAAAAATGAATTTAAAACTTTGAAAACAATCTTACCTCTAAGGGTTTATAGACACAGTTAATAAAATTTGAATCAATTGTATCTATGTCCTTAGTAACCAAATAAAAATCAACAAGTGTTAATACAGTTAGAGCTATTGAATACTTTATAAAGTATATGTAAGAGTACAAGCAAATTTGTATATTCAAAAAAATTTTATTTACATAACATACATTATTTTATTATAAAATAATAAATACTAAAAAGTAAACAACACCTTGAATACCAACTAAAATCAAAACTATGCAATTGCAATTTATAGTTAGTCAAAAATTGGAACCTCTTAAAGTACATTTAGAATGCCAATTAGAAAAGCATTGCTCTTAGGATAATATGACTTTCTCAAATTACTTATCAAAGGGTCAAAAGAACATATTAGTTGCCTTGATAAATCTTCATTTTCTTTTTGACCGCAAACATTTTTTGGAAAAAGTTTCACAAAACTTCTTTAAGTTTTCATTTTGTGCTCTTTAGCTTAGGTAATTTTGAGCTTCTTGTGCCTCTTTACTGAAGAGGCACAAGAAAGTTTAAAACTCTCTAAATAATAAAGTGTCAATTAGAAAGCTAAATAACAATTTACACAATTAGAAAGCTAAATAACAATTTACACAAAATAACATGTACATCTTTATCGTACTGACATCAAGTTCAAGAATTAGAGCAAACTTTTCTGCATTCTAAAAAAGTCTTCTAGCAGTGCTTCCATTATTTGATGACCCAGAGCCACCAGATATTGGCATATCAACTACCAATCCAACTTCGTCACGAAACTTTATTTGAATTAGTTGATATATATATAATATATATATATATATATATATATATATATATATATATATATATATATATATATATATATATATATATATATATATATATATATATATATATATATATATATATATATATATTAAACTAAAAATTAAAATGACTTTATATATATATATATAATATATATATATATATATATATTTATATATGTATATATATATATATTATATATATATATACATATATATATATATATATATATATATATATATATATATATATATATATATATATATATATATATAATAATATATATATATAATATATATGTATATATATATAATAATATATATATATTTATATATTTATATATATATATATATATATACATACATGTATATATATACATATATATATATATATATATATATATATATATATATATATATATATATATATATATATATATATATATATATATATATATATATATATATATATATATATATATATATATATATATATATATATATATATATATGTACTTGTTATTTTAAAACATTAAAAAAAAAACTTGGTGAAAAAACATTTTTCATTTTACAGCAAGTATTTAAAAAAATAACAGATAGATAAATACTAGCAGCTAGATAAATAATTTTATAAAAGCATACATGTAGAACCTTGAAAATATGTATAAGAGATAAGGGCAAAATACAGCACAAATTTTTCCTTGTTGTCCTTTTAAAAAAAGAAGGGTAAAAAAAGGACATTTGCTACCAAAACTTATATTCTAAACTAGTTTAAAGATTTTTTTGAATTCTTTTTTTTTATAAATTTTATATAATAATAATTATTTGATCAGTTATTAAAATTATTTAATTATTATATCAAAAATTTATTCTACACTTTTGCTTTGTAAAAAACTACATTTTTTCACTTTATCGCTTTTTTTTTTGTGGAAAAACTTTACTGAATATGATTTTTTTTCCGCGAATATATTCTTTTAATATCTAATTCAAATACTTTTGAGGTCCCTAATATATTTAATTCAAAATTTTATAAAAAAAATTAAGCTTTCAAACATTGATTTTGAAAGTTTTGTCCACCACTGATCACTGCAGTAATTTTGCCTTCCATAATCAATTTGGCAAATATTCTAGATATATCATCTATAGATCTTTTATTTTTGAAGTTTACAATTTTTTTTTGTATATTTCGAACCTCTTTTAACAAACTTTTTCTCCTCTTTTAACAAATTTGTACAAACCTCTTTTAACAAATTTATACAAATTTTTGTATATTTCGAACCTCTTTTATCATAGTATTTGGGTCTTCTTTAAATATTTCAACAAAAAATATAAAATAAGAAAGGCCCACAAGCAAAAAATTCACATTTTTTAGTCAAATTTTTATAGTCCATTCAATTTTTATTAAAAAAAAAACAATAAAACGCTCAAGTTGTTATATGTTACTTTTGTGAAACAAACACAATTATAAAGTGAATAAAAACTTTTAATAGCTTTAACTAGTAGTTTCAAAACCATTTTTTTTTATAAGTTGTTTCAAAACTATTTTTTTATAACTTGTTTCAAGACCATTTTTTTTATAATTTTGTGCTCTTATCGTAATAGCCAGAATTTTTAAAAATAAGGATAACAGATGCCACTTTCCAGCAGGCTTGAAAACAACACACTGATAAGCAGAAAATCACTTTAGATACAGAAGCTGTAGTATTACAAATGTCAAGCAATAGAGCAGCCTGTTTTTTAGCTATATTAGGTATGTGATTAGTGGAATTAAGAGATAAGTTTGATTAAAAGTTCTCAGCAAGCAATTTAGCTTTGTTTTTAGGTGAGGTAACAAAATCTGAACCCTGAGAGATAGGCGGAATAACAGATTTGATTTAATTTTTGAGACAAAGTACAAGATTTCGTGACCTGAGAATAGGTTTTCATGGCCTGATAAAAAAGCCCAAAGCCTATTGTCAGACAAAACCTTTTTACAATGGTTTCTAGCAATATTAAACAAATGTCTGTTTTCTGGAAAATTGTTTTGGCGAGAGATATGGAACTAATGGTTATGATTGAAAATTGAAATATCACAATGAGAAGAAAACCATGGAGAAGAGTGAGGTTTGACTTGGAATCATTGAAAGGAAAATGAAAGATTCCATGCTAGCCTAAACCCAAGAAGTTTCAGAAGAAGCACATTTGTCAGCAGAAAGTCTAAAGGTTTCTACACAAGTGACATTGCGAAGAAAATTACAGAAAGAGTCCCACTCAGCTTTAAGGTACTTGTAAGAGGTACAATGATAGAGGGTGGAGAAGATTTAGATAATAGTTTTAGAGTGATCAAATGGTGATCAAAACAGTGATCAAAGAGACCTATAGGTCCCTTTGATCATCATTTTGATCCTCCTGTGTTTTGATCACCGTTTTGATCCACCGTTTTGATCCTTTTGTGCTACTGGATGATCATAAGGGTACACCCCTGTAATGTACTCAATGAGTCATCTACCCTTCATCTTCTAGGATTAACTCTTACTTCCAATCTTTCTTGCAAACCATATATCAAATTCATTGCAAAATTAGCATCCGCTAAGGTTGCATCTCTTTATTGTGGTTGCTACTTTCTTACTACTGACTCTATTCTCTATCTCTATAAATCTCAAATCCGTCCTTGAATAAAATACTGTTGTGATATCTGGGGTGAATCTTTCAATGATGGCCTTTTGCTTTTAGACAAGATGCTAAAATGCATTGTAAACTTAGTTGTACCTGCTCTTGCAGCCAACATTATCACATTGTCATAATGTTGCTTCTCTTTCTTTTTCTATAAATATTATAATGGGCACTGCTCTAAAGAGCTAGCATCACTTGTGACATTTACTAAAATTCATTCTCGTGTTACTCGTCATTCAATTAAGTCTCATCTTTTTACTGTGACTGTTCCAAAGTGCTCCAGAAATTCTTATTTCTCTAGTTTTTTTTTTGGAACATCAGTTCTTTGGAATTTGCTTCTTTCATCTTTTTCTTTCTCATTCATTGTTTTCCTGATTCATATAATTTGAAATCTTTCAATTCGTCTGACAATTATTATCTTGCTCTATAAACTTTACCTTTTCTTTTCCAGCAACTTCCAACTCTAATAGTGGTTGCTTGCAGCCATGTTAGAAGTGAAGATATTGAAAAAAAATTGTTAATGTGATTCAAAATATGAAAGCATATCTTTAGTGTTGTAACCAAATTTTGAGATCAGAAAAAGTTTAAAAACTTGATTAGTGTTACATTTTAAACGATAGATTGCTTGCCCGAACCAAACCCTCAGTTGATGTAGTGGCACTTCCTTGTAGCAGCAGGCTATAAAATAGTCAATTTAGTAGTATAATGACATTTTTACAAAAATTTTTTAAGTTTTTTTAATTATTAATTATTTTTAATTATTAATTAATTATTATTATACAACTAAATTACATTTATAATAATAGAAGAAAAAGTTTTTAAAATATGATAAAATTTTTTTAATCTTTTTTTTATTCATTTTAATTGTAGGTTTGTTGTGAATATATTTTTGATTATCACACAGTTTGGTTTTTGTGCAATATACTTTGTATTTATTGCAAATACAATTGTGGAAGTATCTGGTTTGGAAAAAAAAGTTGACATGCGCATAATTATTTTAGCATTGGCTCCCGTTGCAATTTTGTTTTCATTTGTTAGGAGTCTAGAAAAGCTATCTTATGTGTCTGTTGTTGCTAACGTATGTTGTATTGGTGGCCTTATAATGATTCTACAATACTTGGGAAGAAATTTTAAAGACCCTCATAAATATCCTGCATTCACAGAATGGAGGGGTCTTCCTCTGTTTGCAAGCATGACAATCTTTTCATTTGAAGGAATCGGAGTTGTAAGATTTTTACTTTTCAGTTTTTTAAATGCTTTTTATGTTTGTTTTTATTAATTACACGGTCATCAAAATTAAACTTTTTTTTCTCATCACAAAAATTTTTTTAGATGTATTTTCTATGCTGAATCCATATCTGGTTAAAGTTTTGTTCTCGCGCGTATATTTTTAAAATGATATACATTTTTGTATATTATGAAAAGGTACATAGTTGTATGAAAATGAATTTTAATAAATCACATTTTAAATAAACCATTTATTTCAAAAAAGTAATATATACATCATATGTTAAATTAATACAGCGTAATGAACTGTAAACAAATAATTTACATAAAAGTGAACTTTTAATATAGTTGTAAAGTGAGAGTATACTCTCTGCATGTTCCTCTTGCGAGTTTTGTATGAAATTTGATGGAAATATTGTATTTTGACAAATGTATTTAGTTTATTTTTACTAGAAATGGCATTCTTTAGATTTTGTGTTAGTGGTAGCGTAAGCGTTCTCCTTGCTTGTCACTCACTGCATCAAGATCTTTGGTAAAGAAATTTAGATTCGAATGCAGGATGTGCATTTTCAAAGACATCTTTATATGTATGGGACTTGTTACTCTCCAGAAATTTTGTGCATATTTATTTGAAAGCCAGCCAAGCTTGCAATTCCAGTGAATTTGCAATTTCAGTGGATTCCAGTCCCATTCAATTTCAATATCCAATAAACACTTCCAAATTTGTGGCCTAATAAAAAAACTCCCTCTTTCAATTTAGCTGTACTAACTTATGAAAATTTCATAGAATGGTATTGGAATCTATTGAATAAACTTTACCATTGCTTTTATAAAATTGTTATTTATAAAATTTGTTCCATTGTACCATGACTATCCTGCATGCAGAAAGCAATAATATTTTATAAATATTTTATTTTTGTAAGCAGTATACCCATATTATCAAATACCTCTATTAGATGGCCATAATGAGCATTAGGGATGGATAGCTTGACATTTCCATCATGCAAAAGTACTGCTTATAGGCTCCTTTGCAAGGAATCAATGTAGAGCTACCAGTCAGATGCTGCATACTCTGAGATAATTCTGTGAATAGCCCATGTATAATATGGTAATAGCAGAGAGGACCAAGGATCTACTGTAAAGTATGTTGACCAAGACTAAGAATCTACTGTAAATGTTGCTATGTTAATATTTGTATCAGTTACTACTGATACAAACATTCTTGTTTAAAAAAAAGTTAATTTTTCTTCTGCAGTGTTCTGTAGTCTGTAGACAAGAAGTTCTGCTTTCTCTGGAAAAATGGATAAATGACCTCTCGGCTTCCTCCTTATTCTGGGTATGACAAACAGTATTGAAGATTTCTTTTTGTTAACCCAGAGAAAGCAACATTTTATTGTATGAATTTTAAAATTTATCATTGAATATAGATTTAGTTAAAAATAGTAAAAAAATATTGTATCAACTTGTTGTTTTCATGTTTGGGTCAGGTGTAGCTGAAGTTTTAGAATTTTTTTGTTCCCAGACTCCAAACATTGCAATTTTTTGCAAAGCATTCTTATTTGACATAAGTATAAACATATAAATGTTTGGAGTTTGCTCCATGTCTGGAGGTAAGCTCAAACTTCAAAAAATGCTACATTTGCGTCTTAGTGTTATTTCACTAAAAATCTGATAGTGGTAAGTACTGAAATTGTTCTTAAATAATATTATATAGTTTTTCTTTAATGTAGTATATATACTATGATTTTTTTTATTATTGGTTTTCTTCTTTAATGATGTATATATACTATGTATCATTAAAGATATATTTTATATATTTCTAAAGTTTCTTTTTATCAAATAATGTGTTAATATTTTAATAAATAACAGTTTTTAAATTTTTGATAAATGTTTATCTTCTTTTGATGAATCATTTATCAGACATATTCAACTAAAATGCCTAAATAAAATCAAATAAAATTAATTATGAAAAAATTAAAATAGGTACTGATTTAAATATATTTCATAAGAACTGCAAGCAGAATTAAAATCTTTTGTATCCCGGTTCAAAAAACATGTAGATCTAGAAAAATGATCATATTTCCTCTAAAAATAATTTAGATAAAATTTACATAAACACAGCAATCACATTAAGTATTATGCTCACAATTTCTATCACAGTTGCATCTGAAACAAGTTCTTTTGCATCTGCTGACACAAGTTCTTTTGCATCTAATGAAACAAGTTCTTTTGAAACTTAAAATAGTTAAGAATTATTCAATTATTTAAAAGACAATGATTTAAATAGAAAGAAAACAAGAAAACTTGTTTTTATTATTATTTTGTTATTCTGTTGAAATAATTTTGCGGTGTTGCTGCAATTCATTTGTTGTTTTGCTCAAATAACTTTGTTGTAATGCTGAAATATTTTTGCTAAGTTGCTGCTATTTTTTTATTATGTTTTTCTTTTTTTTTATGTTGCTGCAATCTTTTTGTTGTGTTGCTGCGATTCTTTTCTTATGTTGCTGATATAGTTTTGTTGTATTGCTGAATAATAAAATGTTATGCAATTTATTATGTTATTTTTTTTATTTTTTGATTCGAAATATAAAAAATATCTATTCGACCTTTTCTTTTTTTCTTCTTTTTTTTTTTTTTTTTTTTTTTTTTTTTTTGACTTTTTTAAATCTTTATCAAAATTTAAGTTTTTAATTTTATAAATGAAAAATTTTTTGTATCAAACATTAGCATTATTTAGCATAAACATTCAGGGTTGGCAAAAATCTAAGTTTTTTAAAAAAACCTGGCCCAGTGGGGTTTTTTGGGTAATTTTGGGTTTTATTGAGTAATTTTGGGTTTTTTTTGGTTTTACTTTTATTTAGTATCTTTAAAAATTGTTTTATTTTTTTTGTTTAATGATATCAAAAATTAGTTTAATATTCTACTTTAACTCTATTTAAAATATATTTTATATATTGTTATTTAATATTTTATATATTGTTATTTAATAAAATAAACTGTAATAGAAAAAAAAAATTCACGTTAAATCTATATGTATTGATTTATTTTAAATTTAAAATTATTATTCTATATAATTAAAAATGTCAATGAGAAAAAAAGAAGGCTAGAGGTTGTAACTGAAGTTTCAAATTTGAACTTCAAATTTGAACTTGAAATTTATATGAAGAAACTTGTTTCTTTGCGCAGCTGCCTTGCATATAAAGGTTCGTGTTTAGGAGTTAAAGAGGTTAGAGAGGGTTGTAACCACAATAAGGTAGCCTCCTTGACTATAGTGGCTTTCTCTAGCCACTAATAAAAATCATTCAAATTCACCTTGGAAGGTGAATAACATAAAAAATCTCAATCTTTAAAAATATTTGAATTGAAATTGTGATAATGATTTAACCTGCTCTTGTTATTGTTGGTTATAATAGGTAATAGTAATAGTTAATAATAATTTAGTTAATAACAATAGTTAATAGTTGTTTTAGTTAATAATATTATTGTTATAATGTTAATGTTGGTTATAATAGTTCATAAACTTATTAAATATCTTTAAAAAAAAACACAATAAAAACCAGATTACCTGCGTTTTATTGGGTTTTTTTTGGTGGGTTTTATTGGGTTTTATCAGGCGGGTTTTTTAATGCCAACCCTGTACATTTCAGAAGGTATAATTGTAAAAAATTTTAAAATTTTACAGTTGATAAAATTTTACTACTCAATTGGTAAATTGAAATGAAAGTTTGTTGTAAATTAAAGTTGGGGGAGATGAAACTAAGAGTAAACAATGGTTAAATATGTAAAATAAGAAGAGAATATTGCAACTTCTATCATGGCAACTTGTAGAGGAAAACAATTTGATAGCTTTTCTTTGCTTTGCATTTTTGATTTTAATCAGCTAAATAATACTAAATATTCTTTTATAATTCATAATCTTAAAATGATTATAATTTGTTATAATATGCCTTACAAAAGAACAGTTCAAGATGGTTTAAGAGCAGAATTAATGAAATGGTTTATTTGTTTTGAGACTTATTAGAAATTACTATTTATTTAATTACTTTCTAAAAGTTACTACTTACCAGAGTTGATATTGAGAGAGGGGTACAACAACAACAATAACAATTATTATCATTGAACTTTATACTTTGATTATAATACAAAAATTAATAATAATAGACAGTTATCAAAAAAGTTAAACAATAAGCAATCAACCATAAACAATTTACGCAATATTATAATAATAATTAATAATTATTACGCAAAGCAATAAATAATTCTGTTGAATTATGATTGTGTTTTCATTAGAGCAATTATTTAGTTTTAGTTTTAAAATGTTTTAGTCTTTTTTTAGATCCTTCCTCTTAAAAATGCATCAAAATATCCAAATGACTTCACTTGGGTTCTAAATTTTGCAATGGCAGTAGTTACTACACTTTTTCTACTTGTTGGCATATTTGGATATATTGCTATTGGTGATGAGATATCTGGAAGTGTTACTTAGAACCTACCAGATAATGTGTAGCTATTTTCTATATATATATATATATATATATGTGTGTGTGTGTGTGTGTGCGTGTGCGTGTGTGTGCGTGTGTATATAAATATATATATAATTAAAAAAATGTTTGAATATTATAAATATTTTATAAATACAATATTTTATTACATAGTTATTAACTAAATATATATTACACAATATATGAAGTTATATAAATGTATAGTATATAAATATTATATATACTTGACTTCAAACATTTCAATTCGTGTATTTTAATTCAATATTAGCATTTTAAAAAAAGGTGTAACTAACACCATGACAAGGGCCGAATGAACCCAACAGTAAGTAGACTAAATTTTATCCCAATATTGTTTTAATAAAATATTGATTTGTTTAAGCTATAATTTAGTCAGATTAAACTGATTTTTTTTATAGATTATATGGTGTGGTAAAGTATGTGTATGCCATGGCCATATTTTTAACGCTTTTTATACAGTTTTATGTTCCAATGCAAATAATACTTCCTTATCTCGTTGCTAAGTTTCATATTAGAAGAGTATGGATATTGGAATATATTTTTAGAGCATCTTTTATGATGTTTACTTGTAAGTTGATATAGTTTTAACTTTTATTATAGCAAAAAAAAATTTTTTTTTTCCATTATATATATATATGTATATATATATATATATGTGTATATATATATATATATATATATATATATATATATATATATATATATATATATATATATATATATATATATATATATATATATATATATATATGAAGAGTGTATTTTCAAAATGCGGTATATCCATTTTTGTGGTATTGAGATAATTGACTTTTTTCGCCACACCAACATGTCTCGTATATTTGGAAAAATTATTGTTTCTTAATGTATATATACATAAAGTATATTATATAATGTTAATAAATAAAATATTATTAAATAAATTTTTTTTTTTTTTTTGTCAAAAAGATTGCATTTATTTTCAAAATACTGTATATCCAATTAAAGCTTGTTAGCAAAATGTGGTATACCCATTTTATAAAGATGTTATGGAAAGTTTTTAAACTTTAAAAGACCTGAATAAGTTTTAATGATTAATTTTAGTTAACATATTGAACAAATATATGTATTTAATGTTTGGTCATTATATTTTATTGATAATGTGAATGTAAACAATGTTTTATTAAAGTAATGTAAACTATTACATTTCACAACTCTTGTACACAATTGTACACAATTGTAACACAACAATTGTAAATTTATATTTGTTTCGGAGAGTTAAATATGGACAATAAACAATAATATTTTTTTAGTGTTGTGTAGTTGTAACAATGATGATCACTATTTTTAAGTCTCCATAGAACTAATGGACAATTAATATAACATAAAAGTCATCATTATATTTTTGAACGAAATAAAATTTTAAAAATAAAATACTGCAATAGCCTCATTTTATTTGCAACAAAGCAATTGTCGGTTTAACAAAAAATAAAAAGGAAGTATTATTATTGAATGCTTTCCATTAAAAAACAGGTAACAAATATATTTAAACTTATTAATTTAAGTTGCCTTTTTAATATATTTTCTATCATTATTCCATAATTCGTTCAGTTAAACAAACAAAGCATGGTAGTTTAAACGAACACTAGAATTAAGAAATGCTTTTCTTTTCTTTTGTTTCATACATCATATCTTTTTTTCTATGTGAAATAAGATATTAGGTAACGCATTAATCTTGTCCATTGCAATCCGCCATTTCTTTAACGCAACTTTAAAATATTTGCGCTTGCGCAGAAGTAATATACATTTGCCACGGATTGGTCAAAATTAAATACTGCATTTTGAAAATAAATATAAAATTTTATACCGCCTTTTGAAAATAAATGATTTTTAGAAGTAAAAAAATATTGGGTTATACTTCGTTTAGCATGTATTAGGATACAATGTCTGCTAGGTTCTTATAAACTAAAAATAAACCACACAATTTCTAAAAAATTTTTAAAATGGCGTTTACCGCATTTTGAAAATAAACTCTTCATATATATATATATATATATATTATTATTATTATTTTTCAATTTTGTTTGAAGAAGATGGTTAATTTGTTTGAACAAAAAAAAGAAATCAGTATGTCTAAAATATTTTGGTGGTATTGAAAACTGTAAACTTAAAAATTGTTTACAGTTTTAAGGTTGATTTACAGAAAAATTAAAAAATAATGAAGATTTGGGGAAACTTACAGCAGAGCTTTCCCATCTAGCAAACTCTTATATTTATAATTATCTTCCTTCTCAGGAAATTCTGAAAAAACTTTCTAGTAATCCAGATATTATTATTTTAAAACCTGTACAGGTCATGTTATATAAAGATCTTTCTATAATTTGGAAGTATATAATAAATAGGGATATATGCACATAGCCATAATAAGTTCCAGTTTGATGAACTAGTTTTCAGCCATTCTGTCTAAAGTAATGTCATTTTTAACAAATCAAAGAAAAATCAGTTTTCAGGTCCAAAAAATCTTTAGTTATTATATAATTTGCAGACTTTTCTGTTTGAGCTAATTTAAGAGCTAATTCATGTAATTATTGCTTCACAAAAAATGAATAAAAATAGGAACAATATACTTTTTAAATTTTCTAAAAGGCTGGAGATACTGTCTATTTTATTATTTCCATTATCGCAAGTATCTAAAAATTTTATTGTCTCCTCAAGTTTTTTACTAACCAACCTTTGTTTGTTTTCTAATGGACTCTTATAACCTTTTTTCGCAAGACATTTTTTGAACATGCAATCCTTTCCGATCATTGATAAAATTTGCATCTTCTTATCTACTTTTTAAAACTTGTGTTTTATCTTTCAAGATGATGAGTTTTTTTGTTTTTCATTAAATAAATCTTCCTCTTTTAGAACCACATTTTTGCTTTTATGGTTTTGTGTTTGTTTAAATTCTTTTTATTCCTTTTTAAAATGCAGTAGTGGTGTAGTCGTAGAGCTCTTGCTTCATAAGCGAGAGGTTCCGAGTTTAATTTTTACCACATCCCTGGTTGTACCATGGTAGTATCAACTTGTTTCTTAATGCAGCAGCCTTGTTTTTCAAAGTTCGTATTTTGGAGTTATAGAGTTGAGAGAGGGTTATAATCACAAGTAGCCTCCTCATCTGTAATGGCCTTTTTGGCCTTGGGGAGGTGAATTACAAGAAGGAAAAAAAAAATTAATCCAATATTCTTGTCTCTAAATGTCATATCAAAAGTAAAAGAATTTATTAAAAATATTGTAACTTAAAACATTTATATATTGATATTTTTATCATAAAAACTATATTATTAAGTCAATTTAAATTAGGGCTGAATTGTTAATTTATAAGCATTTTACTATAATATAGTAAATATCTGATATGTTAGTCAGTAAATTTTTTTACCATGAGACAACCTATTTCAAAACATTAGGACATAAAAAAGTAGACATAAAGCTATATTAGTTGTAAAAATGTTTGGAAAATTAGCACATAGGATAACATTTTCTTAATAAGCAAGTGTTATTGGTTATGTATTATGTGTAATGTGTTATATATAATTTCAATTCTTTTTCCAACATGAAAAACTTCAGATTGAGGTATTTATTTTAACAATAGCTTGTTGGCATTTTTTTTATTTACAAAAAAATTTAAAAAATTTTACGAAATTCTTTTTTGACTCCCCCACTTTCAACAACCCATTGAAACGTTTAGAAACAAAAGAAGACAGAGAAGTCAACCTTATGGTTGTAGCTTATACAGTCGTGGCCGAAAGTTTAGAATCACATGTAAACTTTTCATTTTTTTGTGTTTTTGTCGAACCTTGGTCAGAAATATTAATTCTATTTAGTTGTCTTTGTTCCGGTATTTAGTTAAACCATTTGTGGTAGCTAAGCAGCAGTTTTAATTACATTTTTTGATCATTTTAATGGGAAAAAAGAAGGAATTATCAGAAGTTATTAGAGGTCAAATTCTTATATTAGCTCAACAAAAAAATTCAACTAGAGATATTGCAAAAATTGTAAATGTATCACAATCTTGTGTTAGTAAGACATTAAGTAGAATTCGACAATGTGGAACATTTTCGTCACATGGGAGAAGTGGCAGACCAAAAAAAGTGACTGAAAGGTTGACAAGACGCATCAAGTTTATTGTGGAGAATAATCCCAAGCTGTCATCATATGGGATTCTGGATGATTTGAGTCCTGGAAATGCTGAAGCAAGTCTACCAAGCACAAGAACGATCAGACGTGTGCTTCAGATTGATCTGAAGCGTCCTGCTCGACGACCTGCCAAGAAACCAGCCTTGAGTGACACTCAATGCAAGAGGAGGTTGGACTTCTGCAAAAAGCACAAACATTGGAAGGAGAAGGACTGGAAGAAAGTAATGTTTTCTGATGAAAGCACATTTGAACAATTTGGGACATCATGTAATTATGTTAGAAGACCACAAGGATCCAGGTATGTTCAGAAGTACACTGTGCCTACTGTAAAACATCCACCGTCAATAATGGTGTGGGGTTGCTTCTCAGCTCGATTTCGCGGCCGGTTACATTTTGTACCGAAGGGGCAGAGAGTAAATTCCCAGATTTATCAGGGAATTCTACAGGAAAAGCTGCTCCCAAGCATGGAGTCACATAGAACAACCATATTTCAGCTAGACAATGCTCCATGCCACACTTCCAAGGTGATGCAAGACTTCAAGAAAAACAAGGTATCCGTTCTCGACTGGCCGGGTAACAGCCTCGATCTTAACCCTATAGAGACTTTGTGGACCATACTGAAGCGTAAAGTGAGAAGAAAGGTGCCACAGAATATTGAAGATTTACAGAGGAAGCTAGTGGAAGTTTGGACAAAAGAGATAACACCAGAACTGTGCAAGAAACTTGTTTGGAGCATGCCACGTCGAATTGCGGCTGTATTAAAGAACCTCAGTTATCCTACCAAATATTAAATTTTTGCAACTTTTTATATTGTTAGATTTGTTCAACATTGTAGGTGCTATATACTCTAGTCTAACATGCAGTATTATATGAATTGGTGCTATACTATCTTTATTTGTATGCAATAAATTAGAAAAAACATGGTTTTTGTTGAAAAATGTTGGGCGATTCCAAACTTTTGGCCACGACTGTAATTGTTTAAAGTTTAAAACAACTGATAAAAAATCTTGAATAAAAACCATAAATTAGCCTTTCTTTAAATAAAAAATGTACAATTACAAAAAAAAATTATATTTAAAATACATGAAAAAAAAATTAAAAAGCCCCTCTCCCCCCTCCTCTTCAACCTCTCAAATATACATATGATTGCAAATGGTTAAGATCAACTCTTCCCATCATTTTTACCAAAAAACAAAACATCTAAAAGTAGATAGATCAAGCTACAAAAATAACTCTCATGGTATTTTTGAAATTTTGTTAAGTGACCTTGCTCCTACTCTATGCAAAAACTTGAATTTTTTGCATTTTTAGACTGCTGGGACCAAATTTTCATCTGCACGGGTGGGGGAGTTTTTTTTATTTGGAAAAAAGTGTTGTTATTTTAAGTTAATACAAATAAAAGTTCAAGTGTATATATATATATATATATATATATATATATATATATATATATATATATATATATAACCTAGCCTTATATATATATATATATATATATATATATATATATATATATATATATATATATATATATATATAACCTAGCCTTATATATATATATATATATATATATATATATATATATATATATATATATATATATATAACCTAGCCTTATATATATATATATATATATATATATATATATATATATATATATATATATACACATATATATATATATACATATATATATATATATATATATATATATATATATATATATATATATATATATATATATATATATATATGTATATATATATATATATAACCTAGCCTTATATATATATATATATATATATATATATATATATATATATATATATATACATATATATATATATATATACATATATATATATATATATATATATATATATATATATATATATATATATATATATATATATATATATATAATATATGTATATATATATATATGTATATATATATATATATATATATATATATATATATATATATATATATGTATATATATATATATATATATATACATATATATATGTATATATATATACATATATATATGTATATATACAACATTTTGGTCGTATTTAAAGTTTAATGCTGTTTTTGGCACTCATCAGTCCTATATTTAAACCAAGAAGTGAAAACCATTTACTATTCACTGCTTGATTCTAAGAGTTTTAGGTTGAATTTGAAAAAACATAAAGTTTTTCTTCAGATTCTTTTAATATGTATATGTACAAGCTTGAATGTGCTGAAAATAAAATCTTAAGCATTCCTTCTTAGTACAAAATTGATATTTTCCGTAATCCAGAAAATATTGTTTAAAAACAGTATCATTTTTATTATTTTAGCTGTCTCTTATTATAAGTATCATAGAAACCCACATGACCTTTCATTTTCTTTGTTTTCAAAATGTTGTCGATTTGATATATAATAATACCTTTAATGCTTTGATAACTTTATGACTAATGTGCTACTAGAGTTGTTTTTTTGGGTCTATTCTATACATTACAGGTTTTAAAGCAAAATAAAATGCATAGAAAACAATTTTTTTTCAAATTAAACAATAAGATCATATATATTATATAAATAAGTTAAAACATGTATTAAATTATTTAAAATTAAATTTTTAATGAAGTAACAAAACACTTCTAATGAATTTTTATAATAAGTATTAAAAACTGTTATTGTTTTTTTTTACTTGTATAATTATGTGTTTTTTATGATAAATGTTTATCTTTGAGCATATTAAAAAACGAAAAAAAAAAATACAAATGTTAAAACAAAGAATAAAATGGTTTTTTAATGCTTAAATTTAATAGACTAAGCATTTTAGTTTGATGAGTTTTTTTTTTTTTTTTTTTTTAATTAGTTTTAATTCTTATAGAGCTGTAGGTGAAAGCCACTTTTTTAAGTTTCAAGTCCGTAGTTTTTGTTAGTCTCTGCGATGGCATAGCGCTTCAGTGTTTTTATTAAATTTTTATGTACAGCTTTCATTATTTGCTCTGAAAAAAGTCCAAGAGGTTTCTGATTTCTACTAAGAAAATCTACAAGGTGGTAATTAATAATATGGAATTTCCAACCCACTGATATTGTTTTGTCAAACACGTCTTCACAATAGTATTCTAAATATTCAGCAGATTAAATAAACTACAAGGTATTTTTACTGTATGTAGATTTAGGCAGTTATTATATATATATATATATATATATATATATATATATATATATATATATATATATATATATATATATATATATATATATATATATATATATATATATATATATATATATATATATATATATATATATATATATATATATATATATATATATATATATATATATATATATATATATATATATATATATATATATATATATATATATATATATATATATATATATATATATATATATATATATATATATATATATATATATATATATATATATATATATATATATATATATATATGATTATTACCTGTTCTAAGATTTGCAGGGTTTCGATGCAGAAATGTAACTGAATTGGTGTTAACAGTATTATTTCATCCAATAATTTGAGAACTTTGCCACTGTTTGGTCTGTCCAATCTTCCACCATTACAGGGTTCCCACATCTCCTTAAAAACCTTAAATATCCTTAAAAATAAAAATCTCCTTAAATGCCCTTAAATAACCTTAAAAAAAGTTAAAATTTGACTGCTCTCCTTAATTTCTCTTTCTTTCTTTTTTTTAATCATCTAGAAATTTTTTTTAAAGTGAATGGATTATACTTGTTAATAAAGAAGATAATATATAGATTTTTGATAGTTTTCAAACCTATTTTTATTATTATATATATATATTAATATTTATATATATATAAAGTAATAATATTTTCTCTGTTTATATTTAAAATTTATTGAAAAAATAAGGTTATGTTTTTAATTTAATCGTTTTCTTCTTAATCATCTTTACTTTTTCTTTCAAAAAAATGTCGTTCACAAATCTCCTTAAATATTAGGAATTGGATTCTTTGAATCTCCTTAAATATTAGGAAAATATCTCCTTAAATCTCCTTAAAATCCTTAATTTTAGCTTTAGTTTTAATAGTGGGAAGCCTGCATTATACCCATGCTACATTAGGGTGGAGCTTATAAAATTAAAAAAGATAAAATTTGTATTTTTTAAAGTCTTACCCCCCAAATCTGTTCCATATAACATAGAAATACTGTATAAAAAGTTTGGCTAAGAAATAATTGTTTTTAGGGGTAGCTCAAGTGCCTCCAATATTACAAAAATTATACGAGAAACGAGTCTAATCTATATATTTTAAACAACACAATTAACATTTTTAAACACATTAAATATGAGTTCTAAGCTCAGTTTTTACAGTTTAGCAGCAGCAGATCATTAGGTTTTTACAGTTTAGCAGCAGCAGATCATAAGGAGCACCTGATGCTTGAGGTGCAGATATCCAGGCTTTCAGGTAGACACGTACTGTGAATCCACACACGTCACGTAATCCTCTCACTTCAGCAGGAGTCAATTTAAATTGAGCCTTAAACATCCAGATCTTGAGACTGTATATGACTTTGGACATCCAGCAGGCATGGTGCATTGTTTCAGGTGACATGAATCGCACACCTCTGGCAGGAGCAGCACCAAGAAAAATAATCACAAGTTCCAAGAATTCTTTATAATCATCCCTCGACTGACTCTGTTCAAGATGCTTGTTGGCATAATTGAAGTGTCTTGCTTTATGTCAGCCACGAGACATTCGACATCATCAGTTGCAATCCCTGGCTCATAATTAGCCGTGTCTATGAAACCCCAGTATTGCTGGAAATGTTTGAATAGCAGAACTTCTGGACATGATGTTGCTCCCATACACACTTGGAACACTGCACCAATTATCAGTTCCATAATGTGATGCCTACAAGCCAGTGATAAGAGCTCTTTCTCAAGTTTCTGTTCTAGGAGGACACAGGCACCAGCAAGCCGACCAGTATTTGAGCTGGTCGTGTCAAAACACATTGCACGGATGCTGTCAGCTATGCCCCAGTTTTCAATGGCTCCAAAGACGGCAGCAGCCTGTGCCTCGCCTGTTCCAGAAGGAAGCTTGGCAACTGTGAGTAGCTGAGAGACTCCTTTTCCTGAAACCAATACGGGCAGGCCATCAACTTTCTCTTTTCCAAGTAGATCAGGAATCAGTTTGCTGTCCCAGTGAACAACAAGAGGAACGTTATCCCGAAACTCGGCTTTTATATTTGCAGATCTCTGGACTCTGTGTTCCAATCTGTGTCGGCGAATTGAGTCTCTGTTAAGAGCAAATTTATTTATATTTTGTCCTAAGCTTTTGGCAGTTTCTGCTATAACAAAAACAGCCTTGCGGTCTGACATTTTTGTTCGATCTAGAGCTGCAGCAAGTTCTGGAGTAACAACAGTTTTTTGTCCCCTCTTATTCTTTTAGGTGTCTGAAAAGTGGTGCCTCCAACAGCTCCCTCATCTGCATTGTCACTAGTTTCAGTCTCTTCAACATCCTCTGCTGTACTGTTTTCAGATTCAGAACTAGATGATTTCAGTTCAGCTGTAGAAACAGCTAGCTGAAAAAGAGATCGTCAAGTCTTAAAACAAAAGCCGACTCTCTCCCAAGTTGAGTTGTTGTTTTTCGCACTTTGTTCTTCTTAAGAAGACGCCATTCTTCAAATGTCTGTTCAAGCTTCGTTTGGAAGTTCTGATGATCTCTCATCAGGATTCTAACTTTTTGCCAAAACTTTGTTATTTCCGTGATGGTAACAGCCAATGATTGTCTTATAGTCTCCTTTAATTGGAGATGGTGATACAAGAAAAATCCAAGCGCCATATGTAATGATGGCAGCTTGCTGCCTGTTAATTCAGTAATAGTTTTGCCAAGTAGGTACAACTCAGTTTGAGATCTGGTTAATTTTGCCCGAGATGACATTTTCAATAATTCAGAATTGAATATTTATCTGAAATAAATATAAAAAATACATTGGAAAAATTTGACCATTTAAAGTCAGAAATTTTAACATGTGTTGTATGGTTTATTTAATTATTTTTAAAAATATATTGTATATTACATATAATTTATGTTCATTTATTTATCTCATCATCATCATCACATTCATCAGCATTATCAGTTTAACGTCCATATTATAATATAGAATTAATTAATTATTAATGTATTTACTATTTACAATTTTACACTCACAAGACACAAAGAGTTAAGATATTTTAATATATTAATCTTTTAATTTACCAATTGATGAGAATCAGGTACTGGAGAGAAGAAAGTCAACACCAAAATTATAGAAATCTTTAAATTTGAAAATCAAAAAAATTTATTTAAACAATATTTCAATATTTAGTAAACAAAATAAGCATACAGCTTTAACAGTGTTGCTTAGTCAGCAACTCAGCAATGCAGTAAACAAGTCTGTCTAGCTAGTGATCCTGTCTGTCTGGGATTATGTTTTGATTTATGTAAAAATTACACAGTTAGCAAAAAATTGAATCTGGGTTATTTCCATTTGCCATGATTGCATTGGTTGGTGAATGATCAAATATGATAGTATACACCATAATTGTGGAGTATATGATGATTTAGTGCAATTTAGCTTTGTAGTAAAAATTAAGTTAATTTAACATGAGAATTATTCTGGTATAAGTAATAATATTATGTAAAAATCAAGTGTAGTCCAACCGCAGCTGTCCGAGTATCCAAAACTTTATCATCATTGAGCTACCCCTAAATATTGTTTAATTGTTCTCATATTTTGCCTGAATTATTTTTTCATATATAGGAACAAAATGAGAGGGTTAGAAGATCATATTTCAAAAGTTCAAAAATAAGCTCCACTCTAATGCTACATTACTGTATTTTTGTAAAAAAAGGATTTCAGGCACTCATTGACAATAAGAATGAATTCAATGTCACAACATGCTCATACATGTGAGGTTCCGAGATAATATCAAGAATAATTTTTCTGGGATCTTCCTCAAGCAAACATGTGTTAATAACATTATTGAATTATTTCAGTTTTATAATGATCTTACACCCTAATCTCCTGCATCTTAATAACAATAGTAATCTGAACTTTAAGGAGGTCAAAGTTCTTAAGTCACCTGATGAGCTAATTGTACCGGTACAGTAACATCAAGCTTATATTCTTATAATAAATTATTTTGTCATTCTGAATGTTTTAATAGATACTTGTCATGGCCTACTTAAATACACAGCTTTCTAATCTGCTTAAATCGAAAAAAAATAGAAGGCCAGTTGAAATAACGTATATTCTATTATATGGACAGACTCTCTCAAAATATTTTAAATATTGCGCTATAAATGTTAAGTAAGTAAATCTGACACCAGATAAAAGTTTTTGCGTTAGATTAATGCCAAACTGTATTGTTATTTGTGACTACTTTTTAATTATTAATAATAATAATGGTTAATAAATGCTGTGTTGTTGGTTGTACCTCTAATTATAATGGTGGTGAAGTAGTCCCAGTTTTTGGTTTTCCAAAAGATGATGACTTAAGAAAGTTATGGGTTAGATTTGTAAACAGAAATTTCTGGACTGTCACTAAATCATCTGTGATCTGTTTAAAATATTTTGATGAAAATTTAATACACAAAGGAGCATCAGCAAAACGATTTCGTTTGTTGTATAATTTGAAGCCTGTTCCTACAATATATCCGGCTAGCATAGCAACGGCTTCACTTCCAGTTATGTCTGTACCAAGAAAATCACCAACTAAAAGAATTTTTCAAGAAGATGAATATCAGAATTTTTTATCAAATGATGTTATTGAAGATCTTAATTCTCTTACAGTTGCTGATTCACCAACAGGATATTCATTTTCCAAATTTGATGATTGTGTTGTGTTCCATAAAATTATTCAAAATGAACTTCACATACCTCAAGTTGCTGAATGTATTCGTATTGACAAAAATCTTCACGTTAAACATTTTTATAAAAATCTTCCAGTTTCTTTACCACCTTGGTTTAGAGTAACCCACCAATGTGTGTTAAAGAGAAGGAGTATGCTGGAAAACTTCAATTCACATTTTAGCATCGAAAAAGAGAAGCTGTCTTCTATTCTTGAAGAACTTAAAAGTCACCAAGTAAAAAAAAATCAAATTTATTCTTCAAATATGCTTCAATTTGCCTTGATGCTGCGTTACACATCATTGCAAACATATAATTTACTGCTGAAGGAATTCCCACTTCCATCTATATCACTGTTAGGCAAGCTTAAAGCAGGTGAAATTGATTCTATGAAAGTTTTAAAGTTGTTACATGAAAATGGGAGCTTATCAAAAGATCTTTTAATGATTTTTGATGAAATGTATTTGCAAAAATGTGCTGAATATTCTGGCGGAGATATAATTGGGATTAGTGAGGAAAATGAATGTTATAGAAGCATTGTTTCCTTCATGGTAGTTGGTTTAAAAGAAAATATCTCTTGTGTCGTCAAAGCAGTTCCAATTATAAAATTAAACAGTGATTGGTTGAAGACTGAAATTCTTAACCTGATTCAATCTTTAATAAAAAATAGTTTTAATGTTCGAGGTGTTGTTTGTGACAATCATGCTTCAAATGTTTCCTCTTTTACAAAGTTGCTTAATGCACATGGTAAAAAACCTGATGATTTGTTTATTAATGTACAATCGCAAAAAATTTACCTATTCTTTGACACAGTGCATCTGATTGAAAACATTCGAAACAACTTACTAAAGAAAAAAAGGTTTATTTTTCCAGAATTTCATTTTTCAGGTTTTAAAGATAAAATTCATGTTCAACCAGGAGAAATATCATGGAAAATATTTCATGATTTATTAGAAAAGGACAGCCTGTTGGATGCAAGTTTAAAAAAAGCACCAAAAATAAATAGCAAAGTTGTCCATCCTGGAAACTACAAGCAAAATGTCACTATTGCTTTAGGTATCTTCCATGAAACTACAGCAGCAGCAATAAAATCATATTTTCCCGACCGTTTAGATATTGCATCTTTCTTAACTCTTTTTAATAAATGGTGGATAATTACAAATTCAAAAAATCAGTTTTCTAACAACTGTCTTGGAAATGCTGCTAGAGTTTTTTCGAGCTTTCACTGACTGGTTAAATAAATGGAAAAACACAAAAATTCCAAATTTTGAGAAATATACACTATCTCCTCAAACGTTATCAGCACTACAAAGAACTTTATTATGTCATGCTTTATTAATAGAAGATCTGTTAGAAGATAATTATAAATTTATATTGACTGCTCGTTTTCAAAGTGATCCGTTAGAAAAAAGATTAGGACAATACCGCCAAATGAGTGGTGGCAGGTTCCTTGTCAGTTTGAAAGATGTTATTTATAGTGAGAAGATAATCCAAATAAAAAGTTTAGTAAAGGAAGGAATTCAAATTTTTGAAAATGATATTAATGCTGTAGAAGATACACAACATGCTAGATCCTTGATGAATCAGATCAAAGAAAGAGATTTAGATTGTGTGACTTTATCAGATGATTCTCGTGAAGTTACTAGTTATATTGCTGGTTTTATTGCCAAAAAACTGAATAAGAAGTTTAAAATATGTTGCAAATTGCTTTGTACTCAACATTGTCAACAGGAGTTGAATGGTTATAATTATTTAAATATATTGTCCAGAGGTGGGCTAACAACTCCATCATTACCCCTTTTAGAATATGTCTGTGATAGTTTTGCTATGCTAGATCATGTATTTGATGTTATTTATCAGTCTTGAATGCAACACCGTAAAGCAGCAAAGTTAGTTCTTGGCAGTAGAGAAGGTTACCAACCATTTTTATGTTTAAATCACCAAAATTGTGGAAAAGAAATTATACACACTATTATTTCAAATATTTATTTTAATAACATCAGAAAGAGAGTCTGTGATTCCATTGTTGCAGATAACATTGTTGTCTTTAAACAAAAACAGAGAAAAAAATAAGAACATTTTTTTTTTCGCATTAATCAGTAAATTTAATCAGTTTGTGTTCAATTTTGTTTATACTTTTAAAGCTTACTTTTGAGAGTTTGTGTATTTTTATTTCTTGTACAGTCCTTGAATATCACAAAAATTCTATTGACAAATATAACCCATGTCTTTATAAAATCATTTAAGTAATATGTAATTATGAAGGTTAATAAATTTTGTGTTGTTTTCAATAAACATAGCATTTATTAATCATGATTACTAATTTATCATGATTTATTATTTAAAAGAAGCCTCAATAAAGTATACAAAGTTTAGTGGTTTAGTAGATATTTCGATTAAGCCAACGCAAAAATTTTTATCCCGTGCCAGATTTACTTACTTAAAATTCATAACTCAATAATTAAAATATTTTTAAAAAGATTGTCCATCCGACAAAATATGCGTTATTTTAACTGGCCTTCTATTTTTTTCCGATTTAAGCAGAATAGAAGGCCGTGTATTTAAGTAGGCCATGTACTTGTAAAGAATTAATAAAGTAATGTCACTGATATGCCAAGAAGTATCTTAGAGCTATAACTCTAACGTACTTCTCGGCATATTGTAACTCTACAATTCCAACTCTAACAATGGGTTTCATAGGATCTAATTCACGCAGAGAGCATATTTCTTAAACAAGTCTGGTGAGATCTTCAATTTATACAACATGTTTAAACACTGAGTTTTTTCAAGTTCATCTTCCTTTCCATTTAAAAAAAGCAATTTTTTTGTAACTGTAAAACTTTTCTAGAGCATGAGAATGCTTCATAACCGTAGCAATTGAATTTTTTCAACACCTAGTTGTAAAAACCCTACCTAGTTGTAAACAATGTGAGTTATATTAGCTTTTATAAATTTTTTGAAAATAAATAATATAATATACTGCCGTTTAAATTATATTATAAAATATTTAAACACCTAGACGACCAAAATCATTTTGTAAATCTCTAAGAATATCACGAACAACATTTTCAGGCAGATCATGATTTTTCTTGATATCAAATATTGTATTAGTAGAGACTTTATTTGTTTGGTTAGTAGAGACTTTGTTTGTTTGGTTAGTAGAGACTTTGTTTGTTTGGTTTTAGTACTACAGATAGCATTCTCCTAAAATTAGAATAGAAAATTGCAGCAAGTCATTATAAGTAAATGAACTAATTAGTGTCTATAAGTAGATAATTGTAGCGAATTTTCAGCCTTTACTAGAAACTTGAGAATAGTAGAGATTATTTGGTCTGCTATCTTTTTATCCTTGGAAAATATAAGATTCTTACCATTTTGAACAGCCCTTTGCAACTAGTTAAAAACGATCTGTGCAGAATATTTTTATTTGACTCAATCATATAATCTTTTAAATTAAAAATCTTGTGGGTGCGCTTGTCCAAAACCATACAACAAATTGAACATAAGCATCGATGGTCAATTGGAGTAACCCTTTCAAGCTTTATAAGTAACTTTCTTCCACTTTTCCAAATCTCTTCAATCATTTTAATAGGCTTTCCTTGCTGTGAACAAGATTGTTTGTATTTTTAGCAAGTAATTTTAGAAGAAATTGTATAAAATATAATAACTTTTTAGAATTAATTTTAATTATATAAAAATATAACTTTTTTGGCATGAAGAGCATTTTTGATACCGCAACAACGACCAGTGGGAAATGCATTTATATCAAGACTGATTTCTTTGCGTTCATAGTGTCAAACTAGTGTCATAAATGATGGCATGCTATGAAGAGATTGGTTGTTACAGTAACAAAAACAAACTAAATCTCTTGATTCATTATGGTTTATTTTCCTTGAATGATGAGCCTTTTGATATGTAATATTTGGTAGATTTTAAAAATAATATTACATTTTTTATTAATAAAATTGAATGTTTATAAAATGTTATGAAATTGTTATAGTTATACAAATTTTTGAATACAAACATATGTTTCTTAACAAGTCATCAACCGCTATAGGTGCTTTGTTAGTGAAACTATTAAAAGTATTATATATTAAGTTAACCATATTTTGAAGACAATGAAATGTCAATTGGGTTTCTATGGTATTTTTAATTGGAGATTGCTAAAGTAATAAATAATAAAAATTGTATAGTTTTTAAACACTAATTTCTGATTTTCGGAAAATATCAATTTTGGACTCATGTCTTTTGAAATTCAGCCTAAAATTTTTAGAATCAAGCAGTGTATTATTAATTAAGTTCTGACCTCAAATAATTTAGAAAAAACATCTTTACTAATTTTCCATTTAACTATAGGAATTAAATTAGCTTCTTTTAACTTTTAGTATCTTTTTTGTATTTAAAGATGTTAAAAGATCTAACAAAGATTTTCATTAGGAGAGCTATCACAATTAGTGAAGGTTACAGTTGCTTGATATACAATGTTAAACAGATTTTATTGAGCAGAGATTTTTATTAAAGCAGTTATCTTGATTGCTTGTATTGTTTCTTAAAATGTATTTGGTGTGCAAATTTATAATAGATTTTACACTTTGGCAACTGCAGCGAACTTTAACTATTTTTCTGTTAAAGATTTTCTGCAGCTTGTTATTATTAGGAGAATGTTTGTCAACTAGCCTCAAAAAATTTTTTCCATGTTGGTGGTAATGTTTTTACTAAATAGAGGGTTAAACTATAGATGTTGCGTGCTCGGCTCCTTTTTTAAATATATTTCCTAATGATCATAGGTTAGACCACAGATTTATTTCAGATATTAATAAAGCTTTATTTTACAGAGGGACAGTATTTTGAAATATTTCTTTGTTAGAAGAATTTGCAGACGGTCTAAGCTCAACTGAGTGTGGTATTTGTTTTAGTAGGAGGTTGATTTGAATTAGATGTAATTTAATGTTTGAAGTTATGTTGAAACCAGGTTTGAAATAAGGATTAAAAGTGCAGTCACTTTTAAAATTTAGTTTTAAAAGTTAGAGTTACATTGAGACTGAGTTTTAGAGTTGCATTGAGATTTAGAGTTAAACTTAACTCTCAAAGCAGGTATAGAAGTTAAAAAAAACTAGTTTAAAAAAGTTAATTGGAAAATAAGACTGGGTATAAACTTTTTTGATATACATATTTATTTTCTTTTATATATATACTTATTTCCTTTTAAAAATTAATCAATATTTCACTGACCTTTTGTGATCAGCATAATCAGGTATTATAAATAAAAATCATTATTGTTATAAACGGCTATACAAACCATTAAAAAGATAACATTTAAAAACTTTTTTTGTATCATAAAATACAAAAAAAGTTATTCAAATGGTGATGTCAACTAATTTAATAAATAATGGCCCTTAAGTTTTTGTTTTCACTTTATCAGGGTCATCCCTATTAAGAACTTTTTTACAACTCCTTTCCAAACATTAGCACTGCTTATTTTAAGTATTATTTAATTTTCTTAACATGATAATCTAAAGCAATAAATATGGTTTTGGTATGCAACCAGTCAAAAGTACCATTGCATCACAATCTAAACCTAAAATATGAGCATTTAAAAAATGATAACAAAATATCGGCAAATGTGCTAAATTATCATTTATGGCATTTTTCCCGGGAAACACCACTGTCTTCAGATTAACCCATAATGTGATATGTGTATGGTATAAATTGTTGAGATTTTGTACCTAAAAAATTGAAAATGTCTACAAAAACCAAGACACATGATGAATTTCGCAGACTTTCAAAAAACAAGAGGATTGCAAGTCGTTGGCCAACACATAGACTCTACTGTTGCAAGAACTCCTCTTGGAATTAGCATCAAGTCCAGATTTCTTTTGGGCAATCATAACAAAGGTGACAAAGGCATTCCTTTTCCAGTTCTATACGATTTCAAGTCTATCACAATCAAACTACTGATAAGGACAAGTCTTGCATGTGACTGCCTCATTTGCAGCATTGGACGACTCCAACTGAATCAGCCTCATCCATTGCAAACTGCCAGCCTTCAGCCTTCCACAGGTCCATCCACACCAGCTGCATCTGCTGTGAAACAGTGTATCAAATGTATACAATTATACACCTAGAACCAGACATATATATTTGCAAAACCTTGTTCAGCTTGATGCACTTGGAGCCTAACAAATTGCTTCTTTAGTAATCAAAAACACATCGTCCTCTCCTGGTGGAACAATCTGACTCGACAAGGTAAAAAATTGGCATTTTTTGAAGGAAAATAGGTATATAGCAATAGGCAAAGTATTACCACTGTGTTTCCTTTATTTAGGCTTATCTCTGCATCAACCACCACTTCCAGAAACCTTGACTACGGCTGGTCTTGTGCAAGTGCAATTAGGTACTTCAATTCATTGGCTTATCAAATTCAAAAATGAGACAGCTGGCCACTACACTGAATTAAGTTTATGCAGGCAGAGTTGTTGAGTCTTTTTTTTGCCAAAAGTTTGCTGATATTGACTATTTCCTCAATAACATCCTTTGAAAAAACGGGGTCAAAAGCTGCTGCAAGACAAGTTGTGCATTGTATTGATGTAGAGGACCTTTGTTCGAAGACTATTTCTATAGAATAGAGAGGAAAGGTTCTACCAACCACACTGTGAAACTTAACCTGGATGGAGAAGGAGGTTTTTTGAAAATGAGTGCGTGCATCATTGGTCACAACAAAAAAACAGAGCCCTGATCAGAAAACATTGTAACTTGCACCAAGGAATGTTGCCAGAGACACTAGAGTTAAGCGTTAACTCTTGGTTGGATTTGTTAAAGATACTGCAGAAACTTACTTCAAAAAACTGTCAAAAAACTTTTTGAACTCTTTTTGAGCCTTGAGAAGGAACTCTTAAAAAAGAAATCAAAAAAAATCCCTTCCTAAAAAAAGCATTTTTCAGGAAGGGATCAAACTCAAAGACAGCAAAGGATTTTAAAAGAACTCAGTACATCCCTCCCCTTCTTGATTTGCCAGATGATCAACTAATTTTGGAACTAATTCCTCCAATCAAACTACACTTTTTTTTGTTGTGAACCATTTATTCAAGAGCTTTTGTCAAGTTTGGCCAGAAGCAAATGAGTGGCCAGTCTTGCCATTCAGCCTTACCATGATGGTCATTTTGCCGTAAATGAATGCCACAAGTTGCTGCAAAGCATATACAAACTCTAGAGTTTTGCTGAAACTCGTTGGGCATTCCAGGCTTTGAGTTTCATAGAAACATTTCGAAAGTTCAACGAGGTGGGATCTGCCTGTTTTGGAAACTTGCTTAATCCCAGCTACAAAAAAAAAATTTATCAGTTCAAAGAGTCATTCATGAAACTGCAAATTTCAGTAACGCCCAAAGTGCACACAGTCTTTTTCCATGTGCCACATTTCATCAGCATTCAAGGACAAAGTCTTGAGTTTTCAGTAAACAGGCAACAAAGACTTTACATGCCAATTTTATAGTGCACTGGTAAAGTTTTTTCCATTTTTCAAAAGGATTTTAATAATTCCCTTGTTGGAATTATTAAAATCCTTTTAGAAAATTGAATTTCAGCAAACGTGTATTTTTTTCAAGGTTTAAGTAAAATATTGCTCATAGGTATACTTGAGAGAGGCACATATACATTCGTCCAATATTTAAAAAGCAGTAATTTTATTTATCAAATTCAAAGTGAAATTTCCGGCTTGGATGTCAGTAGAAGATTTGATTTTTTTATGTTTTAGGTACTCAAGGGTATATACTTTATCCCCTCAAAAGGGCAAGAACAAACTTTTTTGGTCATGTTACATATGATTTTTACAGGGTGTGGCAAGATCTGGAATGTTCAGTAGCACTCAAACTAACCCATTTTCCTTTTATACTATTTTTCTCGTGCTCAATACATTTTGATATAAATTTCTCTTTAGTTTTTTAGCAATGTATATAGAGTTTCATGAACATTGAATTTGATAGACGTCTAGGTTTTTATTTAAAGGAAATTTTTTTCTATTGTTGCCAAATAACTGTTTGAAATTGGAGCTGATGTGAATATAACTTTAATGGATTTTTTCCTAAGTTTCTAAATTTGGGACCAACGGTTGGTGTTCATGGTAGCTTTATAAATGTTGGTTGTCCGTTTTTTTATATAGTCTCTGACAATATTAGTTAGATTGTTTTTGTTTCAAATATTTCTATTAGAAAATCAATTTCTTGCTGGAGGTATTTTCTAGAGTGTATTTTTTTTTGCAATGACATAAAAACCTATCGATTCCTAATATTATCAGTGATAATATTAGAATTGATGTTTGAGTTAAGTTTAAAATTAATATTAGTAATTGCTTCTTTTTCGTAGTATTAATATCAAAAATAATTAAGTTGTTTTTGGTAGTTTTCGAATTTAACAGTGTATTTTATGGCTGGGTTTTGTTTATTTAGAATATTTAGAAACATTTTAGAAACAGTTTAGAATATTTAGAAACATTTTGTTGCTGTAATCAAAATTTCCTTAGTCAAAATATCTCTTTTCGTTTTTTTTTTTCGTTTTTTTATTTGAATTTCAAAAGTTAGTTATGATTATGTTTTTATGGTTTTTTATTATTTTTTATTATTTTATTATTTACTCAATTTCCTCAAAGCAAGCTGAAGCAAGCAGCGTTACTTAGCGCGTGGTAGAGTTGTTTTTTTGTACTGAAGACGAGATACTGAGATGGCTTGATTATGTAAATTAAAATAATATGCATTTTTAATATAATTAACAGTATTTATATTTAGTAATATAGATGGGAAATATCTATTTTTAGTTTTATTTTGAAAGTTACGTAAATCCTCTAATTTTTTTTTAGGTTTATGTGCTATCGCTATACCTCAATTGGAAAACTTCATATCACTGATTGGTTCTGTTTCAAGCTCTGGGTTATCTCTTATATTTCCCCCTCTTATCAATATTATCACTTTTCAAAATAAAGGTTTGTCCAAAGTTTTGTTTGTTAAAGACTTGTTTATAATATTGGTTGGAATAGCAGCATTTGTACTTGGAGGATATTTTTCTATCGAAACTATTTTTGGGGGTTTTTCAGCTAACATTAATGCTACAACAACTATCTAGTTGTTGATCCTAATTTCTTATCTTAATTTCCTGTTTGCCAAATTAAAAAACTTTTTTTTTTCTTTTTTTTTTTTCTGAATATGCAGATAAGTGATATATATGGCTATATGTGTCATTTTATCATAGCAATTACTGTCTAATTGTTTTTAACAAATTCCATTTATTTAACGTGTGGTAACTAACACACGTTGTTGTAATCATTATAACCAACAAACTTTTAAATCATAAACATGAAATACTTTGCAAAATATCTGGAATGTGTTCAAAATTTCTTTTATTTTTCATTGAGTATATTCAAAAATTAATGTTATTGTACGTTTACTATATTTTTTTAAATAGTTTTTTAAAAAGAAAAATTTCTTTTATTCTTAAAGTTCTCGTTTTTCTTTAAAAAAAGCTAACTATGCAAGTTTGCTACTTTTTACCACGGGTTCAGTTATTAACCTAACTGGCCCGGTCCAAGGGTGCGAGTCGGCTAAATAAAAATGTTAAAGCTCCGTATCACTTATTCCAATAAAATAGCTCAGCTTTCAACTTTTAATTTTAATTTCTGAAAATACACAAAAATTTATATATGCTAGTTATATGTAAAAAAATATGAGAAAATAAAAAATAAAATTTAAAAAAGATCTAATTAAAAAAAAACTAATTAGCTCAATTTATTTAGTAAATATGGATTTTTTTGAATTTAATGTTTGACGTAAAATATTTTAAATACAAAGGGGTCGTCTTTAAAGTACGTACGCTTATAGGGGGGAGAGGGAGGTCTTCAAAAAGCGTACGAAAGCGTATGGGGGGAGGGAGGGTTCAACGTAAAAGTACGTACATCAATTTTCTAATTTATCACAATTAACCAGCTAATCAAAAGAAAAGTTGAAATTCTGACTAATGATCTAGTTTGCCAATATAAAAAGATGTTTGGCATAGGGAGTAGAGGGTATAGTTTCCCGCATGATTTTTTAATGTTCCAGATGGAACATTTTCACACATTGTGCAAACTCTAAACTTAAGTATGTTTATACCTATGCCAAATGATGAGGTCTTCTAAAAAATTAAGGTGGTGGCTTGGGAGTAAAAAAGCTCTAAAATGCCCCCCCCCCCCCCTCCTTTAAAAAAAATGAGGCTGTGTTAATTTTGTATGGTCATAACTTTTGTAATTTACAATATTTTTCTACAAAATTTAAAATCTGTTAATAAACTTAAATTTAGTTTTAGATGGTAAAATTGAAATTTTAAAACATTAGTGCTCTCACAGTTTTAGCAGTACCGTGGCTAGTTGGTCGGAGGCCCCCCAAATTAAGGGGTATTGTTTGCCCATCTTCGGCACTGGGTTTTAGGCTTTGTTTTCGATATTACTGATCTCGCGTAAGACTTGTTTTTTACGGACTTACTAAAAAGGGGGCCTGAAAAAAACGTCCGCCTCAAGTATAGTTTATTTTTATTTAATTCGTCATTAAAATAAAAGAAAGTACAGTAGGCTCGACCGGGAATCGAACATCAGCCTCCGTCGCCCCAGTCCACAGCATTAACCGCTCAACCAAGCAAACTTTGTATTATCTTATTAAAACTAATATTTCCATATCAATGGCTTAACTCCAACACCACGTATCTCAAAATTTGGCTGTTTTGAGTTAAGTAGTGAATAAGTAACTATCGCCCTGATTCAACAACACTTATTTTAAATAATACCGGAAAAGTGTTTAAATTAGGTAAGTTTGTTTCCTGTATCTTATTAGTTGGCAGAACTGAATTCTAACATCACGTATCATGAATTGTTTACATTGAAAACATGTGACGAGATTAACCAGCTGGTTCATTTCAGGTAACTATTGTTTAATTTGTTAACTGTAATGCATTTTAGTTAATTGATTACTAGCTTAGAAGTATAAAGAATAGTTTTGAAGTATTCACTTAATCTAGTATAGTTGTTTACTAAAGAAAAATTGCTTGTTCAAGATATGTGTTATTAGAGCTTAGTTTGGATTCTTGCAGGTTCAAGACACGTGTTGTAATATTAATATCTGCTACCTAGCAGTTGAATCGTGGATGAACCAAATAGTGAAGATAGTGACTTCATTGATTACGTGATCGGTTTGCTACAAAAAGAAGAAACAGTACGAAGTAGCTTTTAAAATAAAACTTAAATTCAAAATTCTATAAGCCTACTCCATAAAGTGATAGGCCTAGGCCTACTCCTGTATAAAGTATGACTATTTGACAATACTAGCTCAAAATTAGTCGTTTACAACATTTGAAAGGTATAATAACAAGAAATAGTTTTGAACTTTTGGCTTGGCCACAAAAGAATAATTTCTACAGTGTTCTATGATCTGTAGTTTAAAAAACTTCAGTTCATAGAACACTGATCGCGTCTAATTGAAGCATTGATTGAAGCACTATAATGGTTGTGTTTCTATATCTTCCAAGGCTTAGCTAGGGACCGTCTCAAAGGGACCCATGTCATGGTTTTATAAAAAAAAATTATCATTGGGCAGTTGCTATGGGGGTTACAGGGGTTAACAGCTAGTCTAGTATAAAATGATTTTAAAATTTATAAGAGAATTAAAAATTAGTCTATAAAAACAATAATAATGCCCTAATATTTTTTCAGGAACTGAGTGGACTATGAAATACAGTGAAAGAACAAATATTTTACACAGCAATGATGATACAGGAAATCAAGATTTTGGACTATTGATTAATGAAGCAGAAGTGATATTTGAAGATGGCCTAGGTATTGAAGACGTCCTACAAGAAGAAGTCGTCCTCTCTGTCAACGAAACAGATTTGAATCAGCCCGGGACAAGCCATCAGGATGTTTTACGGGAAGGAGATCAACCTATACCTATTATTAATTGTTCCCTATACTTAAAAGATAAAGGAAAAACTGCAACAAACATTGACAATAGTATTGATTACAATAGCAACGATGAAGAACCTGATGAACCTAATAACCCAGATTTTGTATTATCAGATGATGAGATTATGCAAATTAGCCTTGAAAATGACTCAAATATTGACCTAAATAAAAACGATGCTCAAAATATCGAAAACAATTCCAATGCAGACCATTTAATTAACAAACCTACAAGCAAACCTCAAGATGACTTACAAAACTATGCCCAAAATATCGAAAATAATCCCAATGCAGACAATTTAATTTGCCAATAACTTGCAAGAAAACCCCAAGATAATTTGTGTTCTGTTGAGGTACTTAATGATGAAGGCAATAATGGCAAGAGGAAAAGAAGTAAGCGGCCTGATAGATCTTCTTGGGATGTTACAAGAAATTAAGAATGACAGGAAAAAAGTACTTAGGCAATAAAAAAGTCAAAATTAATGGTAAAATTACAGTTAAACGAAGTAAAGTGAAGCATGAAGAAAGAAAAATGGGACCTGTGTTTAATTTCATAATTTGTAAAGCAAATAAAAAACGAAAATGTACTGAAATATTAGAAGAGATGAGATATAATTTATTCAAATTTTTTTGGCAACTATCTTGGAAAGAAAAACAATTTTACATCCGCAACCACGTGAAGAAAATTGATGTACAACAGAAAACTGTTATAGACAAAATATGCAGGAGGTCTGGTTCATTCAAATATTACTTAAGTCCTACTACTGGTGATTTAAAACCTGTTTGTAAACAGATGTTCTTGAGTACCCTTAAAAATACCCTTAAAAAAAGATCAGTGATATACTTGTTACGCATTCAAAGCAGGCAATGTTTCAAAGGAAGATTACGATCAGCATATTACTGAGAAAATAGAGCTTGAACTGAAAAAGAACGTGACAAATAGAAGGCAGTTTATGGTGAAATATATTGCTTGACGGCAGACATGGAATCTGTTAAGTTAACCCCCATGAGAAAGGCAAGTGCCATGTGTTATAAGAAGAAGCTATGTTCACATAATTACACTGTTTAGAACTTAGCTAATAGACATTGCAAATGTTACTGGTTTTCAGAAGTAGAGGGGGATTTATCGGCCAACACATTTGCCTTCTGTTTGGTTGATTATTTGAAGGAACATTGTCTATCTCCTTGCCGCTCCATTGTAGTGTACACAGATGGTTGCACAAATCAAAACTGTAACCAATTTGTATTAAATACCCTTCTTTACTTTGCTGTCCAAAATAATATCAATGTAACTCAGAAATACTTGAAATATCACTTTTTCAAGGATTTCTCTATTATAAGCATTTACGACTCAGTTCGTCCAGAAAGAAAGAAGAGTGACCCATGTGTCGTTGATGTTCGCTGTTTCCAGTACCTATCCACAGGAACGATTCAATATAAATTATTTTTTGATGGAAGTTTTGTGGATTTGCCTAGAAGACCAATCAAAGTTAAAAAAGATGAGTCACCTATACAACTATTTAAGGAAAGGATTTCGCTTTCATACACCAAATCGAAACATTTATAAGACTTGAAGTATGTCATCCCAGAGGATTACCATCACTTTTATGACTCCCTTCCTTACAAGAAATAATTTTGTGAGGACAACTGCAGGTGTTGGAGGACACTAAAAAGTTACCCATTAGAACACCAAAGAAGATATATGAGGTTATGTAACTGTTTAGCGTTACTATTTTTTAAAAGAATGCCTTTTTACAGTTTTATATGCCTTTTAGTTAATAAATTGTGTCCTTTTATTATTGACTTACCCTCTTAAACAACACTTATCTCAGACAAAGCTTAAAGTTAAAAATTTCACGTATCTTAGAAAATTACCCATATTTCAAAGTAAAAACTTATTTTGATTAAATCATCATTTTAAATAAATAAACAAAAGAATTTAATAATTTTACATTTATTTTATTTTTTTATTTCTGTGGTTTTTTTGAAAAATATCACGTTTTTTGATTCTCCTGAAAAGTTGTAATTTTTTAGATACGTGGTGTTGGAGTTTAGCCATCGATATATATTTGAAGACGTTTTTTAAATTCGGATCTTGTGCCGCAAACAAAGAGCTTTTGGCTCGTATAAAGAAAGTATGTAAGGTACCTCCTCCACATTTTTTTTTCCATAAACTTTTTCATTGAAAAAAAAAGTTTGGGGAGGAGCTATTTTAAAAACGTACGTACTTTTTAAGGGGGGGAAGGACTTAGAAGTACACATGGCAACAGGGGAAAGAGAGGGGGGCAAATTTCAAAATTTTTGGCGTACGTACTTTATGGACGACCTCAAACGAAATGAATGCGATATTAATACATTTAACGTCTTATTCAAATATTCGGACACTTGTAATGTTTTAAGGTGGTACAACACCAAAAAAACTAGGAAATTAAATTTTTCTTTTGAGTTTTTCAATTTTGCATAAAATATGTGTTAAATTATTCGAAGAACGTTTAGCCAAAATTTCAGAGCAAATTAATTTATCTTTCTTTAGATATGAGCATTTTATTAGAACACTATGTATCTTTTTTTCCTTAGCAACGGAGATACTAAATAACCATTTTAGTATCTCCTTAGCAACGGAGATACTAACATGGTTGTTAGGGAATTTTCTCCCTGAAAATAAGCTCAATTTTACTGCAGTCCTCAAGCTTTATAAGTATTTAAAATAAGTATTTAAAAAAAGAATTAGTTAGTATTAATAAGTATTTAAAAAAAGAATTAGAGCAAATTAATTCCACTATTCAATTCCTAAGCGACAAATACGAAACAATGAAAGAAACATTAAACAATAATAAAAATAAAATATCCCCTCAAGACAATTTTAAACAAAAAGACAATTTTAAACAAAAACAAATCTTGAAAACGAATATCTTAAAGACAAGATGGCAGAGTAGAGGACAGAAGTCGTCGTAACAACCTTCGGTTTGAAGGAATCGAGGAAACTAAAGGAGAAACGTGGAAAAACAGTGAGGAGAAAGTGAAAAAGCTAATAAAAGAAAAACTAAATATAAACGAAGAAATACATAAAGAACGTGCGCACAGAACCGGGAAGAAAGAAGACAACGACGGTAAAATAAGAAGAAGAACTATAGTAGTTAAATTTCTAGATTATAAAGATCGTGAAACTATACTAGATAACTACAAAAAGCTGAAATTATGGAACGAAAAGATGTATATCAATGAAGATTTTAGTGAGAGAACAATCAACATTCGCAAACAACTATTCATTAAAGCCAAAGAAATACGTTTATCAGGTAATTTTGGCAAAGTTGTTTATAATAAATTAATTACCAAGTCTTTCGAAAAGACAATCTGATTATCAAAAAAACAAAAACAAAAAAAAAAGGGTTTTATATATATATATACATATATATATATATATATATATATACATATATATATATATATATATATATATATATATATATATATATATATATATATATATATATATATATATATATACATATATATATATATATATATATATATATATATATATATATATATATATATATATATATATATATATATATATATATATATATATATATATATATATATATATATATATATATATGTTCACATGTGTGCGTACATATATACCAGTGATATATATGTATATATATATATATATGTGAACATATATATACACATATATATGTGAACATATATATATACATATATATGTTCACATATATATATATATATATATATATATATATATATATATATATATATATATATATATATATATATATATATATATATATATGTGAACATGTGTGCGTACATATATACCAGTGATATATATGTATATATATATATATGTGTGAACATATATATACACATATATATGTGAACATATATATATACATATATATGTGAACATATATATATATATATATATATATATATATATATATATATATATATATATATATATATATATATATATATATATATATATATATATATATATATATATATATATATATATATATATATATATATATATGTTCACATGTGTGCGTACATATATACCAGTGTATATAAAAACCTTCAAATATTTTCAAAATAACAAAAACATACAAAATGGATTCAACTTATCGGAATGATTTTGAAAAAATGTCAAATTTATTTCAAACAAATACTTTTAATTTAGACAATGAATCTGATCCAGATATTAATTATTTTAATGAGATTAATGGATCAAAATTCGAATGCTCTTACTTTTATCCAGATAAAATTAAAAGCATATTTAAAAATAATGATAATCGTGATTATTTTAATATAATCCACATTAATATCAGAAGTTTAAAAAAAAATTTTGATAACTTTTTAAATATGATTTGTCAAACGGAAAATTTTTTTAACGTTATTTGCTTAACTGAAACTTGGTGTACGGAGGAAGATTTTAAATCAAACGCTAATCTCCATCTTACAGGTTTTAATACAGTCTTCTTAGAGTGTAATGTTAATAAGCGTGGAGGAGGAGTTCTTTTTTACATAAAAGAAAACCTTGCGTATAATATTCGAAGCGATATGAGTGTTTCTGATGATAATATTGAGATTTTAACGGTTGAAATAATAAATAAAAAATCTAAAAATATTTTACTAAGCTGCTGTTATCGGCCACCAACCGGAAGAACTGAGTACCTAAGCAATTATCTAGTTCATAATATAATAGAAAAAACTAGCCAAGAAAAGAAAAAAAATTATATACTGGGGGATTTCAACCTTGACTGCTTCCAGTATAATGAAAAAAAATGTATAACAAAGTTTTATAATCATTTATTTGAAACGGGAACAATACCCATTATAAATAAACCTACTAGAATAACAAAGTCTTCATCCTCCTTAATTGACAACGTTCTTACCAATGACTATTTCAATATTACACTCAAAAAAGGTATTATAAAAACTGATGTTTCGGATCACTTTCCAATTTTTTTCTGCTTAGGCGCTGACCACAAAACAAATACGAATGGTAAAATAACATTAAAAAAACGAATTTATAGCAACAATAACTTAAATTTATTTAAAGAGCAACTTTTACACCAAGACTGGAGCTATATAAACTTTAATGAGGATATAAATATCATCTACAAATCTTTTTTTAATATATTTTACAAAATATATGAAGCAAATTTTTCTATTCGAGAAATAGTTCTTAACGCCAAAGACATATCTTGTCCTTGGATAACTAAAGGAATAAAAAAATCATCAAAAATAAAACAAAAACTCTATATTAAATATCTTAAAAATAAATCCAACAAATATAAAAAAAACTACACGGTTTACAAAAATCTATTTGAAAAACTCCAAAAAAAAGCCAAACAAATTTACTACTCTGACTTGCTTATAAAACACAAGCATAATTCAAGGCGGGTGTGGCAAATAATGAAAGAAATTACTAGCAAACATAAGACAAACACAAATACGATGCCGAATGCTATAAAATTTGAAAATAAGTTAATTACCGATTCAAATGAAATCGCAGCCGAATTCAATATTTTTTTTTTCGTCAATAGGACATAACCTATCAAACAAGATTTCTTATGTAGACAACGACTCTGTTGATGAATTTATATCATCACCAAATTCAACTATAAATTTTTCAAATCTAACTTATAATGAATTCGAAATTGCATTTAAATCATTAAAAAGGAATAAAGCAATAGGGCCTGATGATATAAATGGAAATATTGTAATCGACTTTTTTAATGAGATTAAAGATATCCTCTTTAAAGTCTTCAAAGCATCTATTACTCAAGGATCGTTTCCAAATAGTTTGAAAATAGCCAAAGTAACTCCAATCTTTAAAACAGGTGACCATACCAACATAACAAACTATCGTCCCATCCAGTTCTACCGGTCTTTTCAAAAATATTAGAAAGAATAATGTATAATAGAATTTACTTTTATCTTATTGATAATAAACTCCTTTATAAAAATCAATTTGGTTTTCAGAGAAACAGTTCTACTGAACACGCTATTCTCCAAGTACAAGCAGTATTGCCGATTCATTTAAGAATTCTCAATTCACACTAGGCATATTCATTGACTTGTCAAAAGCTTTTGATACTGTTAATCATCATATTTTAATGAAAAAGCTAGAGAGCTATGGTATAAAAGATAAAACCCTAAATTGGTTCAAAAGCTATCTAAGTAACCGCAAACAATTTGTTTATAACAAAGAATCTTCATCGCAAATAATAAAAAATATAACGTGCGGTGTCCCCCAAGGGTCCATACTTGGACCACTATTATTTCTATTATACATAAATGATCTTTACAAAGCTTTTACCCTAACGACCGTAAATTTTGCAGATGATACGAATTTATTTCAGTCGCACGAAAACATAGAAATACTTTTTAATAATATGAATAATGAATTAAAAAGAATATCATATTGGTTTAGAAAAAATAAATTGTCCTTGAATACGGATAAAACAAAGTTTATACTTTTTCACCCAACCTCTAAAAAAAAGAGAATCCAAAATATCTTACCTGACCTATTCATTGACAATACAATCATAAAAAGAGAAAAATTTACAAAATTTTTAGGAGTCATAATAGATGAAAACTTATCTTGGAGTCACCAAATTGATAGTATTTCAATGAAAGTTGCTAAAAACGTTGGAGTTCTATACAAAGCTCAATATATACTAAATAAAAAGCAACTAACTCAACTATATTATTCATTTATTCATTGCCATATAAACTATGCAAATATTATATGGGGAAGCGCTCACAAAACCAAACTTAAATCTCTCTATCGGCATCAGAAACACGCTTTATGTTTTATGTTTAAATGTAAAGAAAATTTATCTCCAAGTGTATTTATAAATCTCTATAATTTGAAACCAAAAAACAAATACGAGCTTCGTGATAGTAAAAATATTCAAGAGCCGTTTTGCAAAACAAAAATTAACCAGTTTTGTATTTCTTATCGTGGTCCATTTCTTTAGAATAAAATAGTTTTACCTAACTTTGATTTTTCTTTAAAATGGTCTTATTCCTCCTTTAAAAAGAAAACAAAAGAAATAATCTTTTCAACACAAAATATATTTATTTATTTTTAGTATTTCAAGTTACTTGATATTTTTGTCGACTGTGTGATGAATATTATTTAAACAATATATGCTGAATACTTTATATTATAATATTGTTCAATATTGAGAATGTTATATATCCATATTATAAAATATTATGTTAACACTTGCTTAACATTTGAAGAATATTCTAACGCTTATGTAATTTTTAATATTTGTAAATTTTCTACCTTTTAATTCGTTATATAGATTGTAAAGGGCTTCATGATAAGATCATGTGATCTTCTGGAAGTCCTACCAGCAATATATTCAATGTAAATTTACCTTGTACATATTTTTCTGGGAAAAAAACTTGTTAAATTAAATTAAATTATAAGCTTGATGTCAATTCTTTGTTTTCCAAATTGAAATTTAATTAAAAGTCATTGTTCTTAACCACTAAACACGTTTTGTAATAGTTAACAGATTTGAAAGATTTGGAGTGTTATTGTTTGTTTACCTTGTGGATTTATATTATATATGTATATTTAAAATAAATAAAAGAAACGCCAAATAAACAAAATAGTACTAGAAAGAAAAGCAGAAAATGGAATGGGTTTAAACCACCTGATATTCTCAAATCAAAACCTGCTGATCACGAGATTTTTTGTGCAAGCTCAAGAAAGTTAGATGTATCGTTCAGCTTGGATAAATGTGAATCTGACGACTATTTTATACTTATTAACTTTTTATTGTTAAAGAAATTAATTGCACACACTATTTGCTCCAATTGCTTTATTGGAAATTTGTTAATCAAAGATAACGTTGATTCTCGCATGGGCTTTTGTCATTTACTTGAGATGAAGTGTACAAAGTGTAACTTTTCTAAAAATTTTAGAACTTCACAAAAGTAAAATAATTCTTTAAACACAAAAAACTTTCCTATTGATACTGTTAAAAAAGAACTTTCATCTATAGAATCACCATATGAGGCCAACCTGTGAGCTGTCATTGGATTGTAAGAAATAGGTACTGGTCATGAGTCGATGAAAACTTTTTCCTACTGTATGAATCTTTTTTGTTTGTCACCTATCGCTTTAATAAGTTAAATTATAAAAACTGTTAGTATACAAAATTGCTGCTGAGAAAAGTATGCAAAAAGCTGCTTTTGAAACTAAATCAATAAACAACTCTCTTGAAATGAAGGAAGTTAAAATTTTTATTGATGGTTCATGGCAAAAGCGAGTTCATAACTTTTTGAATGGTGTTGTAACTGCTGTTTGTAGTGACAAATGTATTGATGTAGATATATTTACCAACGTAATCAGCTATTTTAACATACAATGATGGTGCAAAGTGTGTTATTAGTGTCTTTAGACATTTTGGTTTACATGTTAAGATGTCAAATATTTCAGCGACTTCTAAAAATAAAAAAAGGATTAGTCAAATGAGGTGTAAGTCATCAGAAAAGGAAAAAAAAAAGGAGAAAAACTCTTAGAGCCATGAAATAAGGTCACATAGATGAGGAGAAAGTAAAAGAATGTAATGGCAGTTATGTTTTAGGAGGATTTTAAATTGATATTGTAAATAATATATAAGGAATTTTTCAAAGCTGTTTATCTCAGTTCGTGTTTTTTCGTTTTTGCTTAAACTTCAAAACACAGTTTCTTGAGTTAGTATTGTTCATTTGATCTGAAATTTTCAGTACTTGCTTGAAATACCTATAAAATTCATTTAACGTATGGATTTTTTTTTATGATCAGTAATTATTTTTTTTTTGAGTCAGATCTCTCTAAAACGTCAAAAAAAAAATTTAAATATGAGGAAAATCTACATAACTCATCATTTAGTTTGTTATTTAAAAAATCTATCTTTTAAATGAAATAAAATAGTGTTTAGAGTAAGTGTACAAAATTTCAGGTCATATTATGATGGCTAGCCTTAGATATTATGTTTTGAAATTTAGTCCAAGAACGCATTTTTTGATAGTTTTTCCGCCATTATGGTCCTAATTCTAATTAAAATTTTTTTTTTTTTGCTTTTTCTCATTTAAATCATTTGAGTAAACTGTATTTAAAAGCATTTTTATTTCATTTTTTATTATTTATTTGGTGTTTTACCACTATAAACAACAGGTGTCCAAATAAACAAAATTATTATTTTTCAAGTTTTTGGAATATGTCATGAACATTTGATTCTAAGAAAAAAGCAAATATCTGAAAAGAAAGAATTAAGCCAATTTTTACAACATGTTCATTAAATTTATGACAAAAAGCTTCTCATAACCGAAACAAGATAATATTGCCAAAAATTTTTAGTTAGGAAAACATTGCTAACTAGCTATTGACATAAAAATAAGTGAAAACGTCGTTGCTATGCGTGTTTCAAAGGAAACTTTTAGGGTGCGTATATATAACAACTTATACATTTTCTTCTTAATGTTTTCTTTCATACTAATTTTCAGAGACTAATCACATCTCTGCAAAGTCTTAGCTAAACAAGTAATTTTTAGATAAAATTTGAAACGCAAGTATTTTTTCTTGTTGGCGACCTTAATTTTTTTTTGAAAGACTTAAAAAAAAGTTTTATTAAAACGTATTATATGCACTCCATCCAAAGCGTTTTTTAAAAACACGAGTGCATTACAAATAAGGGATAAAATTCAAAAAAATGTTAGAATATCTTTGGTGATACAGAGATATTTTTAACTTTATCAATCTTTTTATAAATTTGTGAGGAAACCCAGGGGGTAATACTTTGTAATAAATCACAATCTGAACGTTTAACTTACAAAATGTTTATTTATTATAATCTAAGTCACTTTGAAGTTTTTCAATTTGTTAAAAACGCAAGTTTGTATGCCATTTTTAAGATTTTTGATTAGCTAAAGAAATCTTAAATGTCTTTGAATAAAGTGACAGATACTTTTCCCCGAGGGAAATTAATGGGATAGCGATCACCACACCAATAGCCGCGCTAAACCCAGTAGCTAACTTTCCCAACAGAGTTACCGGAATGACATCACCATAACCCAATGTGATCATTGTTTGCATAGCAAGCCACATGCCTTCTGGAACACTAGTAACAGGACTTTTTTTATCATCAAGTTCTGCTAAGTAGATTATACTACCAAATATAGTAAATGAAACTACCATGTAAAAAAAAAGCGCTGTAAATTCCTTAATACACATCTTCAATATATTAAAAACTGTTAACAATGTTGGACATGACGTTGAAACTCTTATTAGTCTAAAAACTCTTACCATTCGCAAGCATCGGCTGAAAATGGCTCCATTCCTGTCTTCAACTGCTAGAAAGGGAAGTGATATAAAAATAGAAAAAAAGTCCAATGCGTTTGCGATTGATTTAAAAAATTTTAACTTTGATGGAGCGCTTACGAACCTAGCTATTATTTCGAAAGCAAAAAAGATATTAAAAGTGGAGGTGACTGCATTCATTACGACTGAAACTGGTCCACTTCGAAATTTTTCTAACGTTGAAAAACAATCTACTGTCACAATAAAAATGATTGCTATGACTGATACTGATGCAAATATTTTTGCTTGCAAAGATGAACTGGGTTCGTCCAAAAATTCCCATAGTTTCTGTAAAAACGTATAACACTTCTTTTTCTCATCATTGTGCTCGTTTTGTTCGTGGCAATCAAAACCCTCTCGTAATTTCATTGATTTTACAAACTTTTCTTCCAAACCGTAAAACTTGCATTCACATTCAAATAACTCCATTGGCAAATTTGACGGTCTAATTAGGCAGCCATTAGACTGATAAAAAAACAATATAGCTTCAAATGCGGCAGACGAGCGGTTGAAAAAATAAGCTTCGTTATTAGAATCGAAGTAGTTCATTCTTCTTGACGAATCGCCCAACAAAGTGTTTGGATATCGATTTAACGTTTCTAAAAAAGTCTCGTAGAAACTTCCAGCAACGTTAAATCGAACTCGACTTTGGTAAACCATTGCTAACGCAATAATCGTTTCGTGGCTTTAGGAAAAACTGTTGGAAAAAAATTACACATGGCATATTTAATAAATGCATATTTTATTTAAAAGACATAAAGTTTGTGTGCATCTCTTTATTTCACCAAATATTTGATCATTATAATTCTTTTTCTATTCATTTATTTAAACTGTCGTTTTATACTGTCAATAAAATGTAGAAAAGCAAGTTTTATTTAATTAATTATTTAAAACTCTTGCAAATATTTAATTCAAATATTATAAAATATTAACTATAATAAAAAAAAGGTATAGAAAATTTTTTCAGGCTTTTAAATAGTATTCCTTGTTTATGTATTGAATGTTGCGCCTTTGTTTATGAAGTGCTTTAGTTTACAGAGGCGCCTGTATAAACCTTTTTATAAAGTTAACCACTTTTAGTAATAATAAACATAGTGCGTTGCTTTCAGTGGCAGAGTGTCTCTGTTTGTTGTTTAAGTTTAATTTACGGTTTATGTAATTTTTATTTTTCGTTTGAATTAACAAAGAAAATCAGGTATCGAAGAGAAAGCACTTTCTCCGTAAAATTCGCGGTTTCAGTATTTTATTTTTTCTCTACTATTTAACGGAAAAAGTCAGTCAGCAAACAAGCAGAACTTATTTCCGTAAAACTTACGGATTCTGTATTTCTTTTTCTGTAAAATCGTAGTGCTTTCTTTTAAAGTTTTTATTATTATTATTTGTATTAATTTTCTATACGAGCTACCACAGTTTTGAAGAAATTGTATTAAAATATTTAAAGTGCAGGTGTCTGAATTCCTACACCCTAATTTGAGATAAAACAATGTAATACACTCTTATTTTATGAAATACAGAGTTATTTTGTTCTATCTCCATTTTCTGTTAAAAAACATAATACAAACTAGTATTTTTTATATATATTGTGGCAAGATGATTGCATATTTTGGCAAATAAAGTACTGTGAGGTATATATCTGTTTTATTAGAAAAAAAATCTTATTTTACACAGTGAACAAATAACACAAACAAGCTGTTTAGTCTAAAATTCAATTCAACAGAGAAGATAAATAATATATTATCTAAAGTATGTACCAATATCTTCACAACGAAATAAAATTTTAGTTTAAGTTCTAAAAGCATAACATCCAAAATACATTGCAAAATAAAAAGATATCTTAAAGAATAATTAGTTAACAAGCACCTCTGGTAAGTCCATTAAAAATATAACATTTGAGTAAGAAGCCCATTTAACAACATAACATGTAAAACATATATATTTTGACAATACAATAAATTATGTTAAAATACTCTTATAAAATGCAATATTTACAGCAGGCATATACTTGAACAGATTTTGAAGAACATTGGCTTTATCATTTGATATTTGAAAACCCTGATTCAAAGCAGAAAACATTAGTACCTCTGCCATAACTAAGATTGTAGATTGTTAACTCATACTTTTTAAGAAACATTATAACGTGATTTTCTGTAGTATACATGATCTGAATGCTAGATGCTTTATCTAGATATAGCGAACAAGCTTAAAATTAAAAAAGCCAGCAATAACTAAAAAATGTTTGAAATTCAATTTCTTCATTTGGTAGACAGAAATTTTTTTTTATTGAGTAGCAGGAATTGCCATGATTAAACCAAGGGAACTAAATATTTCAACAGGAGCGAGTGCTCTATCAATTTGACTGTGGATATTTTCAACCTCTTGTATACTAGAATTCCCTTGTCTTAAACTTTTGTTAAATTACTCTGATTTTTGGGTAACATCACAAACCAAAAATCAACAAATATACGCGTTCATTTTTCATCACTGATATTTTGTGTGTATTTAAATTAAGAAGAATTTAACAGTCTTTCTTTTTGGTTACAGATTTGCATGAAACATTTTCTCCCTTTCTATTTTTACACGGCTGATCAGAATGTCTTAGCTGCTTTCTCACATTCTATATCCAAGTTTTAGGTGATGACTTTCGTTTCCTAGTTTTTCCTCAATGTAGGAGCAGACGACTAGCCGGTGTTATTTTAGGATTATCATCATGATAACCAAGAACAGAGAGATCAGTTTCTGAATAAAACAAATATATATACATATATATATATATATATATATATATATATATATATATATATATATATATATATATATATATATATATATAGCTTTTCTAGCTTTTTCTAGGTCAGCAAATTGCATTTGCTGACCTAGAAAAAGCTTTTGACAGGCTGCTAAGAGAGGTAGATTGAAGAATGACTGGTGGCAATTATCATGGCTATGTACGAAAATGTCACTATAGCAGTCAAGGCAAAAGATGAAGAGTAATAGTTTTGAATTGAAGATCGGTGTGTGCCAGGGCTTAGTACTTCGTTCTTTGCATTTTTTTATTGTCATGGAAGCTCTCTTCCAGATTACCATTGTATTTTTTCTATTCATGATTTGTCGCTAATTGCAGAGACAGAAAATAAATTAATACTAATAGTTTACTGTTAAGATGGAATAGAATTAAAAGGGCTTTAAATAAATATGAATAAAGCAAAATATATGCATTGTAAAGTCGAAAGGGAGAAAGCAAAAAAAAGGTACAATGTTAATGATTAGAGGAGAGATTCAAGATATATGTGCTCAGATATTATGATTAGGTCCGTAGCAAGCGAGGGGGGGGGGGAGGGGAATAGTGCAGTTGTTCTCCCCCCCCCCCCCCCCCAATAATTTTTTCAAACAAAGATTTTGAACAAAATTGTCTGAAAAAATGACAAAAAAAAAGGTCCTTAAATTACATTGCATTGAAAGTAAAATAAAATAAATACATGTTGTTGTTTTTTTAAATAAACATATTGCTTATAGGCATACCTATTCTCAGATTTTACTAAAAAATAAATATTTAAAAAAATGTTGTTGAGCCATGATAAACCATTTAAATAATTTAAATTTTTTTAAATTAAAATTTGAAATGTTTTTCTTTAATATAAACCACACTCACTCTCTTTTTCTGTAGTCTTTTACTGTGCATTGTATTAAATAATATTATATACACATTATTATTCAAATTATTCATGTTATTTTTGAATAATATGTATAATGTGTATTTTTATTGCTTGGCTAATTGTTTTTTAGATACCGTTATTTTAAAAGTTTGAGCAGCCGTGCCGCAGTGGTTAGAGCGCTTGCTTTAAAACCAAGAGATCCAAGGTTTGAAGCGAGTTCTAGGCATATTTCGCGCCATCTACGTGAGTTTCCTAGTTAAATTCGCTTCCGTGATGCTCTTGTATTGCTTTTAGCTGCTTTTAAAACTTTGTTTGATACTGCAATAACTCAAAGTTTATTTAATTTTTGAATCGGTATTTTATTTATTTATTTTATTTATTTTCATTTATTTGAATTGTCATGCTATATTTTTCTGTACAATGCACAGTGGGAACATTTCATTGAAATAGGTGTCCAAAAATATTATCGTTGTATTTATGTGCATATTAAGCCTTATTTGAGCAAAATAAAGACTTAATATAATAATTTTTATTTTTGTGTTAAACTTGCTTATAGGCGCATCAAGGGAGGTTGGAAAATTCACTTAAACACTTGCGCACCAATTGGATTTTTTATATGTGATACTTTTAGACATTGTTTAAATAATGCATGATTTTCCACGGCTCCAAACTTGTTATGTTCATGCTTAAGTCCAAGTATAATGGTTTGCAAAAAATTTGCGGTGATTGAAAATTTTGACCGCAAATTTTTTGCAATGGTTTGCAAAAAATTTGCGGTGATTGAGCCCCAAAAATTAAGCCCCTCTCCCACCCAAATATGAGGGCAATGAGTCCAAAAAAAGATTTTTGCAGCAATCTTATACTAAACTTCAATTCGTTGACAGGTTTCAACTTTCATCGAATAATCTTTTATTTTCTGAAAGTTATTATCATATTAAGTTTACAACCCAATGATTTAAAGTTTTCTTTTCCTGTAGTTTTGCAAGCCACTTGGATGTGTGATCCATAAGATCCTGTAGTTTAACTTTGGCCTTTGTTTCAGTAACTTCAATGGATGTTTTAAAGATTAGCATTAGTTTTTTATTTTGGAAGTTACTCGATAAGATAGAAATCTGCATGGTGCTTGTTTATGGGTATTTTTATATACACTTCTTGAAAGTTTGTTATCCAAGAAATATAAATATGCAAAAGCTTCTTCAGGCGTCATTCTCTCTTGCAATGTGGTTAGCTTAGAGTAAAGCAATAACAATTCGTAACGCTTTCTTTGTAACGACACTAAATAATTTGACTTAATTATAGTCACGTTTTTTAAATGCTTTTCTTTGTGTCACTAACAATATTTTGACGCATTTCTTTTTTTTTATATGATGTATGTCATAGTGCAACATACTTGACAAGAGTTAGTTTTAATCTCTTTCTTGATACATTTGTTTTGTCTTCTCTGACTTGAATCCTAGTAACAATGTATTTAAACCCATTATTTACATTTTCAAAAGCATTTTTTGAAACCTGAAAACATAATATAACATTATATAAACTTTAAATTGATTTCCTCCATTATCTTAGTTCACAACAATAAACTTACAAAGTAAAAAGAAATTTTTTAACAACATTTAGAAATTCATGTGGTTTTTGGTCGATTAGTGGGACATTAAAAATGCATTTTAAAATTTTTTTTTAAAATTATTTATTTATTTTAAAAGCATAAAGTTAAAATAAAAGATAAAGTTAAAATAAAAAGCAACTTTTTTCCTTTCAATAACAACACGAAAACAAATTTACTTAGGTCTTTCATGTCTTAAAGTAGTTTTTTTTTTTTTTACTTTTTGTAATGAATGAAAAAAATTTAACATTTAGGATTTCATAAATTGGAAAATTCTTAGTGAGGGTATTAGTAACAAAACCCACAATCTAACATTATGATTGAACTTAGATTTTTAGCCATGTTATTTCCTACTGTGCAATGGTTTTATCCGAAGATATTGTTGGCGTAGCATAGGAACAGCCTTAAAACTAATCCAAAGTAGCGTCCGTTATTGACCAACATTTTTATGTGCATAATTACTACTAAAGCGCTGAGTTGGCGGTGGCAGGATTTGAACCCGTATCGTACAACTGTCCGGGTTCTAGCTTTTCGTTTGACGCTCTAACCAACTGAGCTATCCAGCCACAAAAAATAACAGATAAATTAGATTACAGTTACAGTTACAGATAAAAAATTCCGCTTTAATATGATCTGGCCTAAGACGGTCCTTTTATTCCACTACAAGAAACCGATTGCTAAAAAAATTTTTCAACGAAGGAATTGATAGCGGAAATGCTTAAAAAAATTATACTAACTTCATTAGTAAACTATTTTCATTTACTTAGTATTTATGCCCACAGTTGTTCATTGCCTTTAATATAATTCTTTAGTTAGCTATAACATTTAATGAGCAAAGCTCGTGAAGAAGATTATCACTTAATGATTCCATCTCCACCTTTAGATATGCGCTAATGCAATACAGTCATTGGTATTGGGAACAAATTGATTTATGCTATACAAACTTTATAGCATTCCTTTAAAAATAATTCTCGAAATAATACCACTCATTTAAATACATCGACGCTCTCGCAGACACAGTGTTTACTTGATTTTTAAATTGCATTTTATCAGCATCGGATGGTTGTATTAATGAATGATGTGCTATAACTCCATAAAGATTCTTGTTTCCTTATTTTAACATCGCTGCTCAGTTTTTTAAAAAAGCATCTAATTCTTTTATGTTTGTATTTTTTTTCTTCCAAAACTAATATCAATTTTGAAAAAATGTATAGATATATCTCAGCATGGGTGTTTGGCGGTCCGTTACAAACCGTTAATTTCCCTTGCGTTAAAAAAAATTACCGGAATATCTGTTTAAATTCGTTCCGTTAAAATTTATTAACGGTAATTTTCAATAAACAGCCGTTAACCTATTTTAACAGAAGGTAAACTCTGTTAACAACCGTTAATCAAAAACAGATATGTATATTTTTAAATGCAAACAAAGTAATTATTAAAATTAAAACTGTTGCAAATAAGATAATATATATATTCTTAAAAGCAAAAAAAAAAATAATATTAAAACACCTAGACATAGTTATCCATAGTAAAAAAATAAAAGGAAAAATCACTCTTCTTAATTTTTCATTCGCAGAATTGTTCATCTTCCACTTTTTCACTTTGATATTCTCTAAGTTGTCATGGCAAAGCACAAATTGTCTTATTGTGACAGTGCAAAGGTTTTCCCTGCTACAAGTTACGATATTTCCTGACGAGCTGAAAACCCTTTCAGACGGGGAATTTGATGCAGGAATGCAATAAATGAATCTGGAAATTTTAGCCGAGATGGGAAAAACCTTTGAATTGTCTTTCCGCCAGGTTAAAACGTTTGGGTTGCTTCTGGTGACAGGCAAAGGCATTGAAAAAAAAAAGACATTTCTTCTTCAATTAAAGACATATCACCGATTGCAATATCTTTGAGATACGACATACATGCAACACAAAAATCAATTGGAATGAACTGAAAGTTTTCTGTGCTTGCTACAGAAATAACTTTTCCAGGGTTGGGGTTGCAGATGACCACAATTTGCTCTTTGGTTGATTCAAAACACTAAAAAAATAGCACAATATTGTAATACATTTTAGGTTTTTATAATGAAACTTATAATTAAACTTACTTCAAATACTTCTAAAACAGCTCCTCTATAATATGGGTGTAAAAAATGTGCATTTCTGTTCTTAAAATCCTCTGAATCACATTTTGGCACTTTATTTTATAGTAAGCAAAGGTTCAATAAAAGCGTTTATGCTCGGTAGTAAAGTGGATCTATATTTTTTTATTTGTAAGGTGCAAGGTAATGTTATAAAATGCTGCTATAACATTTTGAAACGTAGGAATGTTATCAGCTGATAGCATATCACTTAATTTTTAAATTCTGTCAAGATCGGTAATAGTTGATTCAATATAACAAAGTAACTAGCAATAGGCAGGGGTGGACTGGAGCCGGCTCGGTCAGGCTCGCGCGAGCCGTTTGTTAAAATTTTTGAAACTCGGCAAGCCGCTTGTTAAATTAACCCTAAAACCAAAAATAAGCCATTTTAATAGTATTTTTATGCAAAATATGCACATTGCGTTGATTTGCCACACTCGCAAACATATCATGTGCGCAACACAATATACACATCATGTGTGTACGTAAAATACGAAGTGTAATAAACAAACGCTGTTCCAAATCGTAAAATATTACAACAAATGAAATGGAGACATGACATTGTCATGTCTTTATTTCATTTGTTTTTGGGAATGTTTTCTCTGTCTACTTGTATTATGCAGAATAACTGTAATTTAGCTTTTTTTCTTTATTTCTTCTTATAGAATTAGAATGTAGAACATTTATATGTAAACAAACAAAAACACAATTTAAAAGATGGATAGAGCACGAAAAAATCAATTTTAATTCGGAATTCGCTGGTAAAATTTTCTGAATTCGAAAATATATTCCGGAATTCTCGAATTTCGAAAACGAATTCCGGAATTCTCGAATTTCGAATTTCGAGATGCAATCCCTAAGATTATATTGACTATAAAAACTTTTTTTACTGAATTGACAATACAAAATACAATTAATAGTCTAATTGCTAAGGTAAGTAATATAAGTAAAATTAAATTTTTAGTTTACATAAATAAACAATTGTAAATTATTATTTGTAAATAATATAAATTCATTTATTTAAAAATTGTGTGAATATAATGGCAGTATTTAAATTTTAGATTTTTTTAAATTAGAAAGGAAGAGAGTGCAAGGAAATTTATTGTCTTTTGTAAATGTCAAAAAAATAAAACTCAATGAAGAAATACTAAAGAAAACAATAAATTCTGCAGATATTGAACCTATACAATCAATTTCAAATAAAACATCAGCTTCATGTTCATCAGCATCATCTATAATATCATTGGAATCATGTACCTTACGCAATAGTCAACTACCAGATTGTTGGACAGAAAAACAAGTGAGTTTGTTCACAGAACAATATAAATGGTTAGTGGTAAAAGATGGCAAATTAGGTTGTAAATACTGTTCAAAAATAAAAACATTAGGAATAGAAAACAAAAAACGTACTCACGTGTTAAATGAGTGAATTAAATTAAATGGAACTAAAAAAGACACAAGGCAAGCTTATCTACGCAAAAAAATTAAAGAACACTCTCACATTTTTTCACAAAAATTCAAGAAACAATTATTCAATCTAACAAACAAGTTTTACCAAATGTAGTTAAAATATTAAATTCTGAAGCAGTTAACATTACTGTAAAAATTTTCAACACAGTTTATAGCCTTGTTAAACGAAACAAACCATTGTCTGATATAGAAGTAGCTTTGGAATTACAAGAAAAAAATGGTGTTAATATAGGAAATTGTTTACATTCCATACGCACTGCCACTAGAATTGTTGAACATATTGCGATGCAGATTAAAAAAACTGTTTTTAAAAACAATATCAATCAAAATTCAAAAATTTGTATCATAATTGACGAAGCTTCTACACTTGCTAAAAAAAGTACTTTGGTAATATATTTGCAGTGTAAAGTACAGTCTGCAATTGAAACTCTCATAATTTTTGTAAATTTAAAAGAATTGACACCAACAACTACCGAAAATATTTTTATGATCTTAATAGACTGTCTTACTTATTATGGATTTGATAAAAATTATTTACAAAGAAATCTCATAGGATTCTGTTCAGATGGTGCATCGACAATGTTCAGATGGTGCATCGACAATGTTCAGATGGTGCATCGACAATGTTCAGATGGTGCATCGACAATTTTAGGAAGAAAATCTGGAGTAGCCACAAAATTAACTGAAATGTTTCCAAATATAATTGTGAAGCATTGTTTGAATCACCGATTGCAATTGGCAGTAGATGATTTCATAAGCGACATTAAACAAGTAAATCATTTAAAAATATTTTTAGACAAAATATATACGATATATCATCAGTCAAATAAAAACCAAGCCGAATTGGAAACTAATTCTAGTGAATTGAACCTAGAAATAATAAAAATTGATCGCGTTTTTGGACCTTTGTTGGCATCCTGTAGATTACGAGCACCTACTGCTGTGTGGTGAGCATACTCAGCGTTGTATAAACATTTTATCTAGTCCAAATCAAATTCAGGAATAGCCAAAAGATTAGCTAATACACATTTTATTGAAGATTTAGCTTTAATGATAGATATCTTAGAAGAATTTAAAATACTACCCAATGCGCTACAATCAAGAAAGATTACCATTTCTAAAGCTGATCAATTAATTAGACGCTCAAATAGGAGCTATAGAACTGCACAAGAATGATAATTTTGGTGTCTATGAAAAAAAAGTTCAAAATTTAATTTCATCAAATGAGTTCAAGTTCATACCATTTGATTACAATAATAAATTTGTGTCTCTTCCCAGAGAGCAATTATTAGATAGTGTGTCAAAGAATATGAAAGCAAGAGTCTTATTGGCTAGTCATATAAATATGGATAAGGATAAGAATGAGAACAATGATACTGATAACTATGATAAATTTGTGCAGTTCTTCGAGATTTTAGATCCTTCTACCTGGTTATTAGATAAAATTATTTATATTATAAATATTAGATAAATTAAGGTCAAGGCATGGTTAGAAAATTATGTGAAATTTTAAAGTTTAAAGTATATGTTAATGATTTTTGTGACTTTATAGATGCAAACATACAGCTGAAAAATGTTCAGGTACCTAATTCAATTTTAAGGGCTAAAAAAATAGCAAGCACAATTGCTATTAGCAGTTCAGAAGCTGAGAGAGGTTTTAACCTTATGAATTTAATCAAAATTGCATCAAAATTAAGAACCAACTTTACACTAGAACATATATCTAATCTAATGACAATAAATTTATTCGGGAAACCAATAGCAAATTTCGATGCCACTTCTTTTGTTACATCTTGGATGATCACAGGTTAGCAACTGAAACAAGGGTAAGAAGAGGGCACAATAATGTTTCTGCTAATGAACAAGGCATATGGACTCATTAATTAATTAATTAATTAGGCATATACGTAGCGTAGTATGTTAAATTTTGAGTTTATCAGTTTTATTGTGTAATAAATATTTTGTTTAGTTATTGTGTGCAATAAATGTTTTGTTTTGTTATATATATTTTATACTGTACAAAAATTAATGAAGACAATGTAAGCATTTACTATTTATTTTTTTTTGAAATAATAGCGAGCCGGTTGTTCAATATTTGGCAGCCCAACTCTGGCATCAGGTATTAATTTTTGTAGCTCTGAGATAACTTCTGAGTCTCTAATAGATTCTAAAACTGGTCTAAATTTCAATATCAATTCCACCATCATGTTGTGGCTGTTCCACCGCGTTTTGACGGGAGCAGTTACTTTAACATAAGACACTATAAAATAAAAAAATATCATGTTATATTTTAATCATTTGAATATTATGAATAGAAATTTAGGCCCTAAGTCAGTTAAGAAAACAAACCATCAAGTTTATTGCATTCTTTTTTATTTTCTTGACAGGTTAAGAATGGTTAATGAGGTTTAGAAGATAGTTTTAATTGATTAGTTTTATGCAGATGTCAAGAGCATTTTAAATTTCCTTCAAATAAATTTTGTTTCATTGTTTTTAATGGTCTATCTAAACAAGTATTAGGCTTATGATCGTAACACAAGTTAGCATAAGTTACATGCTTTGAAAGTGTCATTGCTTTTATCATGTTGCTTGCAGCATCAGTAATTATCACTTTTTATTTTGCTTTCAAGCCAACAATTGACTCAATAATTTTGTCTATTCCATTGACAATATGTTGAGCAACGTTCTGAAAACTCTTCATAGCAAATAACAAACTTTCTCAAAGTGAAATAATCAGTAATGTAGTACAAAATAAATGAATCAACTGCTCTAGCAGTAAGTGGTCAATCCTACACCATTTACATTTTTTAGCTCACTTGTCAATTTTTTTATCTAATGCTGTAATCTGATATATCATTGGTAACTTTGTAATTAGAAAATGTTACCCTACTTTTTATATTAGCACAGGGATCAGAACTATAAACAAAATTTTTAAAACCTTGAGATTCAACTATAATGAAGAGTAGAGATTCGAGAACAAAGAATTTTGTGATATAAAGATCAATAACCAGCTGCTTTTGTTCCTGACTTTTATATTTTGAAATTAAAGAAACTATATTGTTTTGTGACTTATATACTGTTGTATTGTTTTTTTTGTCTATATTTTTTGAGCTGGGACTACTTGAGCGACCTAAAACTTATTCCATAACTCTTATATTTTTGCTGCTAGACCTTATATCGATATACTCATCTGAAATTAAAAAATAACTTTTTAGTTGAACTATATAGCTGAAACAATATCGGTGAAAAAAATCTTGTTATAAGTTACCATGTGTCTTTGTAGAGTTATTTTCCTCTCCGTTATTTTGATCAACTGAACTTCTTAATTCTTTTTCAACTAATAATTTATACAAAGATGAATGAGTTATTTTCAAGGGGTATCTCATACTGAATATTAAAATTAAATTAAAATTCTAAACTTTTTGGCACTTTTAAAAAAATGCAAAAATATGCATCAAAGGACTAGACCGAGCTGTCAAGCTTAAGTGAAATAAGGAAAAATTTAGGAAAAGAAAAAGGATAAAATAATTAAAAATATATATTGAACAGGTGTTCAGAACAAAACAAAGATACTATAGTAAAGCTTGTAGTAAAAAATAATAATAATTTAGGCATCGCGCATTTAAAAGAAATGTAACATAAGCAAAACAGGACACATTAGTAACCATAAATCTAATGACAATAAATTTATTCGGGAAACCAATAGCAAATTTCGATGCCATTTCTTTTGTTACATCGGATTTACCGGACGAAAAAAATCAAACACCCATGCTTAGTATATATATATATATATATATATATATATATATATATATATATATATATATATATATATATATATATATATATATATATATATATATATATATATATATATATATATATATATATATATGTATATATATATATATATATATATATATATATATATATATATATATATATATATATATATATGTATATATATATATATATATATATATATATATATATATATATACATATATATATATATATATATATACACACATATATATATATATATATATATATATATATATATATATACATATATATATATATATATATATATATATATATATATATATATATATATATATATATATATATATATATATATATATATATATATATATATATATTTTGCAATCGGCATGAAGTTGATTTATTTTGTGAGTTTAAATTGTTTCGCCAACAAGAGTCAAATATTTCATTTTCATACTTCAAAACTCTAAAAGCGTTTAGTTGATTAATTCGCACGTTCTTTTATATTTATCCTTGTTTTTTTTTACCCCTTTCCACCCACTTTAAATAGCACCTTTAGGTATGCTGTTAGAAATATTTTCTATAAGCGTACGTACTTTCCTTATAATAAATAATAAAGTTATTATAATAAAAATAAATGCACAGTTTTATATGTGAAAAAAAAAAAGTTTTTTTTGCACAAACCAATGTCTAAATATATGAACCATTAAATGACTTAGTGTCACTTTGCTGAACTATTTGTAAAAAGAAAGTAACAACTTGTGATAATTAAGTAATAATAAGGTAAGCTTACTTTATTGTAATATTTATTAGGAAATAGTTATGTGCGAAAAAAATACAAATTTATTAATTAACTAAAAAACTGTTTTATTTCCATTACATTACACACTTATAATTAAAAATGACATAACACAAAGTATTTCAACCATTACCCATAATGTATCAGGAAGTAGCTAACTCAAAATGTTTTTAAGGAATTAATTGTATCGTATTCCCAACCTTTTAGATAGCAGCTATAACGGTTTGCGACAGCATTTAATATATTTATGTGTATGATCGTAGAAATAAGACCACCATCGACGCATGGTGTTTTTTAAAACAGGAGTAGGGCAGGTAGGTTTCGGGGTTATATTCACTTTAACATCAATATCATTGACTCCCTTTACAAACCAATCTGACCACGCGCCGTTAAACCATTGGAGCTTGAATGCAGCCACTGTGCAGCCTTTAAGAATTATCGAATCTGCGTAAACGTCGAGGTTTGCATGCCAGCGGCAATCATGGGTAGGTGCACTTGTTACTTCAGTACACACGCTTTGTTGTTGCACATGCAGCACTTCATCGCCACAGAAAACACTCGATATTACGAGGAAAAAAGCTAACTTAAACATTCTTCAATACCATCAAACAATATTATTCTTTTTGAGTTCTTCTTTAAATACTAAACATATATGACTCATATATAATCTTTAAATGTGTAGTAAGCATTTAAAGATTAACGTCATATTCGTAATAACTTAATTGTACCACGCAGTACAATTATGTTATTACATTCGGAATAACTTAATTGTACCACGAGTTTCTGAAAATATATCAAAAAACATACGTTATGTTTTTTGATATATTTTCAGAAACTCGGAGGTTGACTTTTTTCAATAACGTCACATTTTAGATGTTTATCTGATATAGAATAGAATTTTAAAAATGGCTACGGATAACGAATATAAAAAAAATTCTCATTGACAACGAGCTAGTTTTCTAATTTTTAGCTATTAAATATGCATTTAGCCGTTTATTAAGAAGAAATTATAATAAAAGTAACTTCTATTACACGATAAAATGTTTCAGATTAAATATAAAACCTCTAAAAATTAATAAAATGTAATTACAGCAATAGCTTCTTTAGCGTATTTTGTTTATTGTTTTCAAAAAAATTTTGAAGGTAGAAATTTTTAAATTTTAACTTTTTCAGAAAGATGAACTGTTGATCTTTCTTAAAATGTTTACTGATATTAGTATTCAATTTTTTTTTCAAGATTAAAAGATATTTGTTTAACATTAACTTTTTGTAAGCTGTTGCTAGGCTACTCTGTAGTCACAAAACATAATTACATTGATGTGAGTTATATATATTATATATATATATATATATATATATATATATAATATATATATATATATATATATATATATATATATATATATATATATATATATATATATGTATATATATATATATATATATATATATATATATATATATATATATATTATATATATATATATATATATATTATATATATATATATTATATATATATATATATTATATATATATATATTATATATATATATATTATATATATATATATAGTTTAGTGTTGACATCGTGTATAAGAGTATATATATATATATATATATATATATATATATATATATATATATATATATATATATATATATATATATATATATATGTATATATATATATATATATATATATATATATATATATATATATATATATATATATATATATATATATTATATATATATATATATATATAGTTTAGTGTTGACATCGTGTATAAGAGTATATGTTATATTAATCAGAAAACATCAATTAGTACGAATTCTCTTAATACAATTAATAATTTATTATTAGAAATATTCGCTGGATTATGGTTACCAGCATCATCAGCTCGTAAAAATTATACAATAAAATTTTTTTGTAACGTTAGAAACAGTTTAAAATTAACTGATGTCAGCAGTTGAATGGCTTCTTTCTTGCTTACGTAAAAATGTAAAAAACGGAGTCCAAAATTTAGTTTTCACAAACTGCCCGTTATCTAAATTAATTCCGCCATTCTTCGCGCACTTTTCGATCAAACTTTTTTGTTTCAACTTTAATTGTTTTTACGTTTTCTCACTTTATTTCTTGTGAGCAAAACTTATTATGGGTGGCTATTGCAGATTGATATTGTTTCCCCTCGTTTAAACTTTTTAGATGTTGTTGAGTCCGAGCCCTAATTTGAAATTTAGTTTTGCCAACGTATCTCTTTGAGCATTTGCATTCAATCAAATAAGTTCCGGGTTGACTATTTTGTGGTAATTTAGTTTTGTTTTTTGACGTCAGTAATGTTTTTAAATCTGGATTTGATTTGAAGACTACTCTATAGCCAGCTTTCTGAAATATTTTCCTTAGTTTTGGGGATAGCAATGGTATCCACGGCAACGATATAGTAGGGATTTTAAGTCTGATTGAATTTTATTGACTTTTAGGGACCGTTTATTTCCAATTAATTTTGCAATCCGCTTAAGTTGGAATATGTTGTACCCATTTTCGTTAAACATTTGAATAAGGAAATTAATCTCATCTTGTAAATATAAATTACTGCATAAAGAATAAGCCTTGTGAACGTAACCTTTAAATATTGCGTTTAGAACCTTAGGGTCATGATTTGAGTGATGTTTAATTTGGATATTAGTTATGGCTTCTTTTCTGTAAACTTTAAACTCGTATTTTCCTTTGTTGTTATTTATTATGGTTAAATCGAGGAAGTTTAGAGTTCTATTTTCGCTTTCAGTTTCAATCGTATATTATATCGCAGGGTGTTGTTTGTTTAAGATAGTTAGGAATTGTTCTGCTTCTTGAGTGTAGGAAAATCTAGCGTGACTATCGTCGACATATCTTAAATAGGATTTTAGGTCAAGAGGAGGATTTACTGCCATTGAAATTTTTAAAGCGTTTTGTTCATGATGTTGTAAAAATGATTCTGCAAGTACGACCATGAATGAAAGACCTATAGGACCAGAATTCTCAAGTTCATGGATTTCGTTGTTTCAAAGGAAATAACAACGGTGTAAACAAAGCTCTATAAGTTGTTTTGTTTCATATATAATAAGTTTGGTAGAACATTTGTAGGAATCATCTTTATTTAATTGGTCTATGAGAGCTAAAGTGGCTTCCTTTAGTGGTATTGATGGATACAAGTTTATTACATTAAATGAAACTTGAACCTCGTTTTTGTCAATCTTCCGTGAATTCGCTTTACTAATAAAATCAAAAGAATTTTTCAGACGTGTTTGGTTTTTGTTTAAGACAGGTTGTATTTTCTTTACCAAATAGTTCGATATTCCATAATTAGGAGTGCCGATAGTTGATACAACTATTCTCATAGGATAGAATTTTTCAGGTTTGTGAGCTTTAATTAGATCATACATACGAGGTGGGATGGGATCACTTGGATATATACTATCATATTCCGTTTTTGAAAATCGTTGTTTTTTAATAAGTTGTGAGAGATAAGTCTTAATTTTAATAGCATAACTAGATGTAGGATCTTCACTTAAAATTCTTGTTGGGCCAATTTGTTTGCGAATTTTTTCCAAAGTTTCATCGTGTTCTATTCTTACAAAACCATTACCCTTATCAAACGGATATATATTAATAATTTTGTTTTTCTTAATTTCCATAACAGCTTTTCTTTGTTCTCTTGTTAAATTTTGATTTTTTTTTTTTACCCATTTAGAACTTCTTTCTTCTTTCTTGCTTACGTAAAAATGTAAAAAAAGCCACTCATAATAAGTTTTGCTCGCAAGAAATAAAGTGGGAAAACGTAAAAACAATTAAAGTTGAAACAAAAAAATTTGATCAAAAAGTGCGCGAAGCTCTTGAAATACAGAGGTTCCAATGTTCACCTATACATGGCGGAATTAATTTACATAACGGGCAGTTTGTGAAAACTAAATTTTGGACTCCGTTTTTTACATTTTTACCTAAGCAAGAACCTAACCATTTTTACCTAACCATTCAACTGCTGACGTCTGTTTTTAACGTTATAAAAAAATTTTATTGTATAATTTTTACGAGCTGATGATGCTGGTAACCATAATCCAGCGAAAATTTCTAATAATAAATTATTAATTGTATTAAGAGAATTCGTATTAATTGATATTTTCTGACTAATATATATATATATATATATATATATATATATATATATATATATATATATATATATATATATATATATATATATATATATATATATATATATATATATATATATATATATATATATATATATATATATATATATATATATATATATATATATATATATATACATATATATATATATATATATATATATATATATATATATATATATATATATATATATATATATATATATATTATATGTATGTATATATATAGTATATGTATGTATACATACATGCATAGTATATGTATGTATGTATGTATGTAGTATATGTATGGGTGTAATATAGGTATTTGTAGTTATTGTGGTTAAAGAGTAGTCAATGGAAAGACAAACAAATAAAAAACAAAAAAAGTTTCTATATTCTATAAAAAAATAGTTTAAACACTCCTAATCATAACTAAAGAATAATGTTTTGATTTATTTTGTTCATTGATTAATTCTCTTTCATATATATATATATATATATATATATATATATATATATATATATATATATATATATATATATATATATATATATATATATATATATATATATATATATATATATATATATATATATATATACAGTGGGGTGTAAAAAAAAAGCCACACTCAATTTTTTTATAAAAACAACAACAACAAATGTCCTAAACTCATATAATGTTACTTCTATTACAGCCAATATTGATAAAAATGTTTAATATATAATTGTATATTACATATAATAAAAAGAAATTATGATTTGTAAAGTATTTTTTAGGTTAAAGCTGTTTTAGTATTTAATTGGCCATCCTTTATTTCTTATGACTTCCGCACATCTAGAAGGCATACTATCTACAAGTCTTTTTAATAAGGCATTTGGCAATGCATTCCAACCATCAAGAAGAATTTGGAACAGATCATCTTTATTTGTTGCCCTACGATTTTGCAATTTTTTATCCAAAATAGACCAAAGGTTTTCTATTGGATTTAAATCAGGAGACTGTGCTGGCCAAGACATAATTGAAATCAATTTAGATTCTAGATATCTTTTATTCAACCGTGCTGTATGTTTGGGACCATTATCCTGTTGAAAGATATAGTTACCATTAGGAAAAAGTTCTTTTATACTTGTTCCAAGCTGGTTAACTAAGATTTTGTGATACAAATGCTGGTCCATAATGCCCTTCACCCGGTAAAGTTTTCCAACTTTGTGTGCACTAAAACAAACCCAGACATTAATCTTTTTGTCATGTTTAATAGTTGCCTTGCACGTTTGAGGATTAACTTTTTTCCCTATTAATTTTTAACAGTGAGATCGACCCAGTGGCGTACCTACGATGGGGAGGGGGGAGGGCGGGCGGGAGCTCACCGCCCCGGGTGTCATCCACTTTTGGGTGACACCCAATTTATTAATATCTTATATTTTATTTTGGTTTATAATTAAACAGTCTTACATAAAAAAATAAGTGGGTATTTATTTACACGACCTACGAAATGCTGAATGCTAAAAGATAGAGTTATCATTATTTAGAAAATATAATCGCTTAGCTTTCTTCTTAAAATATAAACAAAATAAAATAAAGACTTGTCGTCTAAAAAAATTCTTCATAATTAAAACATACTCAAATTTTGTTTGGGTTTGGATAACTTTGTGTGGGTGCGATTTTAACCGTTTTTCACTTTATCAGCTTTATTAGTCTTATTCGTATATTTTTTCAATGTTAGTACTGTATCACATTGCAGAATATCAAAACCATCTAATTCGAACTAAAACATTCGAAAACATATTCTTTGTTTATGATAACAATTTTAAAAATTTGCCATATTACATATTACTGAAAATTTTATAAAATTTGTGCATAAATTATAGTGACTTTGTAATAGATACATTTTGAAAGAATATCGTATATTATTAATTGTTTTAATTTTTCGTTTTTAGTGCTTAATAAATACCATTTAATTTAAAAAGTTTTTAGTGCTTAAATTGTAAGTTTTAAAATTTTGTTTTAATATTTAGTTTAAAGTTTTAAATATTTTGTATAACAATGCCGCGTAAGGTGCATAAAATGAAGAGGTTAAGTAGACATCAACAAAGAAAATTATAGGAAGCTAAACTTAAATCCCTTGAAAAATATGCAGGGTCAATACTTCAATACATAGATAACCCAAATGACGGCCAATGTTCTTCAAAAGATAGTACTTTGATACAAACTCCATTAGTAGTAGAAGAAAGTGAAAATGAAGCTTCTAATAATAGCACCTTCGCTGTTGACATGGAAAAAAACGACCAAGAAAATGAAGCTGAATCTCCACAAGTATTAGAAATCACCGATTTAAAGAAACATGATGGAAAAACTAACTTTAAAATCTTTTCTGACGTCTCTTTTTGGAAATTACCGCTTCAAGACCATCTTCGAATTGAGATTATTAAAAAGGGAAGTTCTACATTTCAAAACAAAGATGGACCATTTAATGTAGTACAACGAAATGTCACTCAAATGAAAGGCAATGATCGTCACCTTTCCTATGAATGGTTTTATAAACAAATAAAAAATGGTGAAAAAATTTTACGTTCATGGATGGTATATTCACCCAACAGTGGAAATTTATACTGTTTTTGTTGTCGATTATTTGCCAGTAATATTACCAATTTGACATCAAAATTCGTCACTGGATTTCAAAAATGGTGGAAATTAAATCCAAAAGTATATGAGCATGAATCATCTGACAATCATTTGCGATTTTTGGAAAATTGGAAGATTCTGGAAACAAATTTAAAATCTAATAATACAATCGATGCCGAAATTATTTCTTTTACAGAAAATGAAAAGAAAAAATGGTGAAATATATTGTATAGGTTCTTAGATGTAACTTTGTTTCTTGCTAAGCAAAATTTGCCATTTCGTAAACATCAGGAGGATGAATCGTCTTTGAATAAAGATAATTTTTTAGAATTAGTGGATTTGCTTTCAACGTATGACCCTATATTAAAGGAGCATTTAATTAAATTAAGGGAAAGTTATTCCAAGGTTTCGTATCTTTCCCCAAAAATTCAAAATGAATTTATCAGTTGTCTGGCAAGTCACGTAAAAGACAAACTTATTGAAGAAATAAAATCCGCGCGATATTTTGGCATGATGTTTGATAGCACTCCTGATATATCTCACGTGGATCAAATGTCTGAGGTGATCAGATATATTAAAATTGAAAATAAAAAGGTAGAAATAAAAGAGGCTTTTTTAGGATTTTTTCCATTAAAAGGAAAAAAAGCTCTGGACTTAAGTACTGAAATACTTAAACAATTAGAATCTAATGGGTTAGATATAATGATGTGCCGCTCCCAGGGATATGATAATCCTGCTACAATGGCTGGAATCCACGGAGGTGTACAGAGAATTATTTCTGATAAAAATAATAAGGCAATTTTTAATGAATGTATTGATCATTCCCTAAATTTATGTGGTCAGCATTCTTTTGCAGTAAATGCATCTTGCGTCACATTTTTCGGAACAATTGATATTCATTTTTTGCTGCTTCTACGCATAGGTGGGAAGTGTTAATAAAGCATACCAATATATCAGTGAAAAGACTGTCGACCACGCGTTGGAGTGCACATTATAACGCCGTAAAACCTTTTCAAGAGAATTTTGAAAAATTTATAGAAGCAATTGAAGCTCTTTGCAGTACCAATGAAAATTTAGATACAAGAGGAGCAGCTGAATCTCTTTTGCCGGCAGTGTGTCAATATACATTTTTATGCTTTTTGTATTTTTGCCACGATATACTGGAAGAAGTAAATAATACTCAAATTTATCTACAGACAAAAGGTCTATTTCTTGATAAAGTTATAATAAAAATAGAAGCTCTTAATCTTTTTTTAAACGAAGAAAGGCAAAATGTAGTTGACAAGGCACTAAATAAATCACTTTGTGTATCAAAAGAACACGATATTCCAATTGAGAGAAGAATAAGATAGAGAAAGAAGATGGCGGGAGAATTGGTATGTGATACTAAACTCACAATAGAAGAAGAAAATAAAAGAACTATGTATGAATGTATTGATCGTCTAAATGTTGAACTTCAAGCAAGATAAAAACCATTAAAAAATATTTTAGATATGTTTGAATGTGTCCAAGCTAAATTTTTAGTTTCTGAACATAATAATGAAGAAGACTTGACGTTATCTATTAAAAAATTAACTTCATTTTATGATGAAATATCCCATAATGAACTAATTTTGGAAATTCCACGACTCAAGCGACATCTTAAAGCAGCAGGAATTAATTTAGAAGTAGTTAAAAATTGGACAGCTTTAGATATTTTGACTTTCATCACAGAATGGGACTTCACAGAAACGCTTCCAATGTTTTCTTTCACCCTAAGATTATTCTTAACTATTTGCGTGTCCGTTGCATCATGGGAAAGGAGCTTTTCAAAATTAAAACTGGTAAAAAATTATTTACGATCAACTATGGGCCAATCAAGACTTTCTGATCTTGCAATATTATATATAGAGAGTGAGTTTGTCAAAAGCATTGGCTTTGATAACGTAATTGATAAATTTGCAAGTTTAAAAGTAAGAAAAGGAACATTTTAAAGGTTAAGTGTTATAAAAATTTAGGATAATAATTATATAGTGATTAAAAAATTTAGTTTAGTGATAAAAGCATTTAGTTGAGTGATTGAAAAATTAATTTAGTGATTGAAAAATTTAGTTTAATGATTGAAAAACTTAGTTTTGTGATAAAAAATTAGTGTAGTGGTTGCATAGTGAATAAAAACTATACAAAGTTCAAACTTTTGTGCATATTATTTTAAAAAATATATTTAGTTCATATAGATAGTAAATAATTAAGTACGTTAATATGTTGTTATACATAAACACATCAGTGGCATAGATTCATTTATAGGACAGATCAGCGTATTTAACAAAGGGTAAGTGAACGTTTAACTTATTTTTCACAGATAAGAAGTTAATAAATCAGCAGGTTTGCTATTTTATTATTATACTTTACTATCAAATCAAATCCAGGTACTACTGTTTTTTTAAGCATATAAAAAAATAAAGCTGATTTTAGACGATTTTAGATGATAATAATTTATTATCGTCTAAAACAGAGATAATAATTATTTGGCAACAATTTATTTTCAAATAATTATTTTCTCTGTTATAGACGAGAATTATTTATAGAGAGTTATAGACACTAAATTATTATTGTCGAAAACAAGGTTTAAAATTACATGTGTCAACGTTTCTAAATACTGCTTTAATAATTTCGTATATAAAAATAATTACATATAATATATGGGTGACACCCTATTTGCCGCCCCGGGTGACACCATAACTAGGAACGCCACTGGATCGACCATTATAATACAAAACAAATGGAGACTCGCCGCAGTCTCCATTTGTTAACGTTAGCCCATTGTTCACATGTCTAATCTTAGTGCTCAATGCACACTTTACACGCTTTTTTCGATTGATTTCACTAACAAAAGGTTTTTTAATTTGCTTTCCAGAAAAAAATCACTTGATGCTTTAATCCTGCGAGATATTGTCCACTTTGAGATATTAGTAAGGTTCAAATCTAGTTTTATCTCAGAACGAGTGATTTTACGATTTTTTTTGACAGCATTAAGAATGTAGCGATCTTCCATTTTTGAAGTTTTCGGTTTTCTCCCAGATCCAACAGCCCTTTCAGTTTTACCAGTGTGTTTGTATTTCTTTACCAATCTACTAATAGTTGCGTTTTCTCGTTTAAAACGCTTTCCAATGCTTCTGTGAGACTCTCCTTGGTCAGCAGCTTCAATAATTCGTCCAATTTCTACATCTGTAAGATGTTTTCTAAAATATTAAATGCGTCCATAATAATCTGTTTTTTAAAGATTTTATTTACATAAATATTAGTTTATATATAAACATACCTTTTCTGCCCTATATTTTTCATTGTCACTTCAAATTTTTTTTGTTTTGCATTATTATACATTTTATGCCTAAAATATAAAAAAAAAAGTGTGGCTTTTTTTTTGCACCCCAATATATATATATATATATATATATATATATATATATATATATATATATATATATTATATATATATATATATATATATATATATATATATATAATAATAATATAATAAAAGAAATTAAATAAAATAATATTTACAAATAAATACACTAAAAATAAAAGAATTAAGCAACTTATCTGAGATTAGTCGAATATCCACGAGGAAATAATCCACGAAACTTTGCTTTATAATCTTTATTGATATAGTAATAAAATTATAATACAAACAACTTAAATAGAATAATATTGACAAATAGATGCACTAGATAAAATCGGATTAATCAACTTATCTGAAATTAGTCAAATATCCAAGAGAAATTAATCCGCGAAACTTTGTTATTTATTCTATAAAATGTGTCTCGTTTGTTTTGTTTGTTTTCTTAAAATGCATCGGGGACGTAACGATCAGAGTTTGCGTCACCGCTTGAAAATGTAAACAAGAATTTATGCAAAAAAAACTAAAAAAAATGTCGCTAAACATGCCAAGTTTGAAAACATATTTGATAACATAGCTAGAGGTACAGAAAATAATTTTTTGATTTTCTTATTCATATAAGGTTGAAGTATTACTAAATCCACAGACTTTTCAAAAATGTTATGTTTTTTATTCAAAACGAATAAAAACAAAAATATAAATGCATTAAAAACTAACTTTCTATATAAAAACTTGCAAAGCCTGTGGAAATCTAGATAGAACAGACATTCATTAATAACTGTTCTAAATTTCAACCATCGACCATGTAGCTATGTTATCAAATCTTAGTTGGCCTAAGACAGGTATATACTGTATTGTATTACATAGTATACTTGGACTATGCTTGGACATATACTATTATTTTTACTATGCTTGGACATATATTATTATTTTTATTATTTTACTATATTTTACTATATTTTATTATTTTACTATATTTTTATTGTTTTACTTATATTTTTATTATATTACTTTTATTATTTTAATATTTTATTATACTATGCTTGGACATATATTATTATTTTTATTATTTTATTATTTTTCAGAGTTTGATTTGTATGCATTGCATACAATTGTTGTAATCGTGTTGTAATATAATATGCACACAAATTTATTGTATACAAATTGCATATAATATATAGTTAAATGATTATGATATAATATAAAAACTATATTATATAGTTTATATTACCCATATTATAAAAATATAAATTAAATGCAAACAAATTACATAATATATAAACTATGTAACATAATAAATTTACATTTAAATTATATATAAATATTTTATCTTACATACTTTATAAGTAACTTGTGAACCTTTTAGCCTTTTATCATGCATTATAATCATTCACATATAATTATAATTATATATACATATATATATATATATATATATATATATATATATATATATATATATATATATATATATATATATATATATATATATATATAGGGTGTTAACCAGCCTGATGGCACCGCGTATAACGCGGTATTCCCAATTGGTTTCAAATTCCTAAAGGTTCATAAGATCATAGTAAAAAAAAAAAAAAAAATCAGTAAATAACCATAGTAAAAAAAGATCATAGTAAAAAAAAAAAATTAAATCGGTCTCAAATTTTAAGTGTCGCGCTAGACAAGTAAAAAACGCAATTAAAAGCATGAATTAAATTGATTGATTTTTTTAATGTGTAAAAACGTGTCGTCATTAACAAGCGTCCATACATTTATTTTTATTTATTTTTATTGACGTCAGTTAATCCTGAGTTGAGATTTTTTAAAGTTTAATAAATTATTTTATTAATTTATTTTTATTATTCAAAAACTCTTTATATATGTTTTTGCTGTTTATCTTAAGTTAGTAAAGTTACAAAGAAATTTGTATAATAATAAATATTATACTTTAAAATAAGTTAATAACGTTTTTGTAATAAAAGATTTATTAATACTCTCAGTAAAATAAATTAGCAGGTAAAGTAAATTGAAAATAACAACAAAAATAATAAAAAATAAAAAATACAATGAAACGTAATATCTATGTTATATTTACGTAAAACGTAAAAAAAGATAATCAAATAATATTATAATATTATTAGTTATTAACCAATATTTATAAACACAAAATTCTTTTTTTAATTTACAAATACAAACTTTATGTAGATATTTAATGAATGTAATGTAAATTGAAAAAATAATAATAATAATTTTGTATTTAAATACATTTTTTTTTATTTAAATACCTAATTTACTAGATATTTAAAATACGCCAATTGAATTTAGCTGCCCTCGTGAGGTGAAAGAATCTCGCTTTGCCCTCTATATATATAGCCCTATAATTTTATAATATTTGAATTTGACACTGCGCTTGCGTATAATAACTTTCAACATCTAAACGACCGTGTTATGTTTATTTATTTATTATTATTTTTTTTTTAGATTTTAAGTTTATATTTGTCGTAATACAATACTTTAACAAATACAAACAAGGTTTCTGAAAGAAGATCGTACTGATCTTATCATCAGAACCTTTTACAAGCATTTAGCATAATTATTTACAATGTATATAATCTATATATAAAATAAACAGAAAAGTAAAAAAAAAAAGAGTCGTTACATAAAACGTATTTTACAATTAACATAATACGTATTTTGCAATTAAAAAAGTTCTAAATAAAGGTACATAATTACAATTAGAAGAACCTTATTATGTCATCGGAAAATAAAATTAAATTTTTGAGTTTATGTTTGAAAATTGGAAAAGTGTAAAATATATCAAAATTTGGCAAAACAACTTTATTCAAAAGATATGGCGCACGATAAGCAATACCATACTAGTTAAACTTTGTTCGACAAAAAGGTTTATGCAAAAAAAAATTTTTTCTAAGAGTGTATTTATTTATTGGTTTTTTACAAAAGACAACTTTAAAGGTAGGTAGGGATAAGTCATTTTTCCACAAATACATAAAGCATAAAACATTAAACACATTAAGCTCGTAAATATTAAGAATTTTCATTTCAATAAAAAAAGGTTTGGAATGAGTGTATGGATCCGTAAAATTAATTAAACGGATCGCATGCTTCTGACGGCAGTAAAGACATTGTATACAATGTCTTTACTGCCGTCAGAAGCAAATATTCCTTGGGGAAGCACAGAAAAAAGTAAGTTACATGTAACTTACTTTTTTCTGTGCTTCCCCAAGCAATATTTGCATAATTTAAATAGGTATGAATAAATGAGTAGTATAGTTGGGTTAAATCTTTTTTACATTAGATATGTTCTGCATTTATATAAAATTCCAATGCTTTTAGAAAATTTTGTGCTAATATAGTCAATATGCGCTTTCCATGTGATGTTTTCATCAAGAAAAACACCCAAAAACTTTGTGACATAGTGTCTTTTTATCACAGTATTATCAATAAAGATTTCTGGTAAATTTTGGGGTAAATAAGGTTTTTTTGCGATTGGATGGAAGAGAATCTATTTTGTTTGTTACTGTTAAGAGTTAGCTTATTGCATTTAAACCATTTTGATATGTTTTTAAGTTCATCGTTCATACTAGAAAAGAGTTTGTAAATATCATTATTGGAAAGAAATAAGTTGGTGTCATCAGCAAACATTATACTCATTAAATTTGAGGCTTTTATTAGGTCATTTATATAAATCAAGAACAACAGTGGTCCCAAAATGGAACCTTGGAGAACGCCACATGAAACGTTTAGGAACTCATTTGGATAACAACTATTACTAAAAACAAATTGTTTACGGTTAGATAAATAACTTCGGAACCATTTTATAACTTTGTAATTTATTCCATAGTATTTCAGCTTTTGTATCAAAATTTAATGATCTAAAGTATCGAACGCCTTCGATAGGTCGATAAAAACATCTAATAAAAATTTAGATTTTTCAAAAGAATTTGAAATTTCACGTACAAGTTGGATAATTGCATGTTCCGTCGAATTATTATTTTTTAAACCAAACTGGTTGGCGTATAACAAATTATTAGAAAGGAGATAATTGTATAATTTATTATACATAATACGTTCTAGTATTTTTGAGAATGTGCAGAGAATGGAGATAGGATGATAGTTACTGATATTTGTTTGATCTCCCTCTTTTAAAATTGGGGTAATTTTAGCAATTTTTAATTGATCCGGAAAAACTCCTTGGTGGATAGATGCTCCATAAACCTTAAAAAGTATATCTTTTAATTGTTCAAAACATTCTATAACTATATTACCGTTTATGTCATCTGCTCCGCTTGCTTATTTAATTAACTCTACTCTAAACATTAATGACAAAAACGGTACTGTTATAATTTTTCTTATTAAGTTAATTAGAATTCCTAGAAAAAGTATTTTTGTACGTAAGCATGTTAAATTTGTTGCATATTTTAGATCTTGAAACTAATGGTTGTTTAACAGTTTTTAAATAAAAACCGTTTAATGTTATATATAATTTAAATGAGACTTTAGTTTTTGTTTGTTAGGTAAATTTAGTTAAGTTTCACAATTTTTTTTTCCTAACTCTAAATTATAAGCAGTTATAACAATTATAAACTCAAAATACAAAAACCCTACAAACTAATTAATTCAATCTAAAATATAACAATCATTAGTATTTTTTATTAATTTTGCCAAAACAGCAACTTTATCTGTAATTATTTTTTTAATGTAGCAACCAACACATATTTATCAGTACTGAAAACTAAATACATAATTTAGTTTCATATTTTTTACATTTTTAAATTTTAAAGTTTTTACATAGGGTAGATAGGGTAATATGAGCATCCTTGGTAATATTAGCATACTTAAAGATTTCTTAAATGTAAGCAGTGAAGTTAAAGTTGCTTTGTATTTTTTGAATCGACCTTATGTGGTGATAACAGAAATCAGTTCAATTAGCGTAAATTTAAATGCAGTGATTAAAACATTTAATTAAAACGCTGTTAAACTTTTTGCCTTGTTATAATAATATCATCCCGCATGAATAGTTTTGTGGCGGGAAATTTTGGTGCTAAAGTAATGAAATTAATTTTTCTCATTCTTAAGACAAAAATGGATGTTTTAGCTATGTTAGCTAAAACATCCAATCCATTTTTATTTGAAAAACAATGCATAGAAACATTTAGTTTTGACTTTATTTAAAGATGCCATTTTTGTGTAATATGAGCATGCTGAAATTACCCAGTGTTTTTCATTGAAATTAACTAGTTTAAACTAACAAGCTGAAAACTATCGCATTAACAAGTTGTTATCGTCTCAGCGTCAATCCATTAGAATAATAAACTTTCAACCAGTTAAATCAGATACATCAAAGTTCTTCAAAAAAAATTTCATTCCAACATTTGCAGCGCTAGTAAAGTATGCTAATCTTCTTTTTGTTTTTGACTCCTTAAATAAAAACTTACCACTTCCTATCACAAAATTGTTTACAGAAAGTAGACTATTACATTCCTGCTTCTCTAGAAGAATACACAATGGAAAACTAAATGAACCATCTTTTAAAATCCAGAAGTATGGTGAAAGTTCTATTGTTTATCAGTGCGTCTGTGAAAGAACAAGAGCCTTGCATGCATTTTGAATGAGTCCAAAAAAATACGTCTTAAAATACCTTTACTCCATCTTAAACAATATCAATTTAAAAAAATTCTAAAATATTTTTTTTCTAACTTCTGGACATATTATCCTTACGATCAAAATATTCTTTTGATTTTCTTTTCGTCAATCCTACAAATATCATCAGTACTTTTTATTTCTTTTTTTCTTTTTTTAATTATTAAAACCTGCAAATCATGATTTCTACATATTTGTTTTAATGTATGTTCTATGTACTTTTATCTATGTGTTTACGGTCCATATGTTTCAATGCAGTGGCGTAGGAAGGTTTTTCAATGTTTGAAATAACCAACTAATAAACAACAGGAACATTCTAAATTTTTTTACGTTCATATGTATAACGAAAAGATTCTTAAAAAAAAAAAATTACTGTGATAGGAGAATGGAAACAAAAAACCCAGGAACAAGTTGAGAAATATTTTTTTGAGAGGAACAAGTTGATGAATTTTTTTTTTACTATTTTCAAATAGACTTATATTCATCGAGAAATTTAAAATTTCATAGTAAAATAATTTATTGTTCAAAAATTACGACCATATAAAGTTACTGTTTTAATGTATGTCTTTGTTTATTATTACCTATATTATGTTTAAAAATTAGTGTCACTCCTTTGATCAGATTTCTGTATGTGACACCATCCTAAATAAACCATTAACTTTTTATTATAAATAATTTTATGCTCATAACTACCATTATAATATTAGTTATTATTATTATTTTTTTCATTGAAATTATTGTAAACATACGTGTTATTACTATTACTATAATTTGTATTAATTTTTTTTTATTTTCTATTATTATAATATATTATTATTATTACTATTGTTATTGTTATTATTATTATTATCAAAACTATTGTAAAAATGGTTTAAGGAAAATAAATAGTTTGTGCTTGTTGTTTTTGTTGTTGTTGTATAGTCCTAAAATAGCGGTGGTTTTAATTGCTTTTTGAATATAGTTTAAATTCGAAAACTCTGAATTTTTATTGTTCGACGGTTTCAGTTAATAAAACTGAAAGAATAAGTTTTAACTTTGAACTAGTTTTTTAGTTAACGAACTAGTTTTTTTTTATTATTTTATTTGCGGAAAACATAGTAGCATTGTTTGCACAAAAAATGGCTTAAATTTGATCTATTAAGGATAAGTTTTGTTAATAACGAATAAAATATTTTAATATACCCTATTTAAATGAATTGTTTTTTTTTTTTGGAAATTTTAGTTTTGTAGCCTAGGTGTGGTAGCCTATATATAAAGATTAACAATACATATTTATGTATGCCGTTTATATCGCTACATTAAAAAAATAATTACAGATAAAGTTGCTGTTTTGGCAAAATTAATAAAAAATACTAATGATTGTTATATTATAGATTGAATTAATTTGTAGTGCAAGTAGTTTATAGGGCTTTTATAATTTAGAGTAAGGGAAAAAAAAATTGTAAAACTAAACTAAATTTACCAAACAAACAAAAACTAAAGTCTCACTTAAATTATATATACCATTAAACTATTATTATTTAAAAACTGTTAAACAACCATTAGTTCCAGATCTAAAATATGCTAACAAATTTAACATGGTTACACAGAAAAATACTTTTTCTAGGAATTCTAATTAAACTTAATAAGCAAAATTATATCAGTATCGTTTTTGTCATTAATGTTTAGAGTAGAGTTAATTAAATAAACATAATTAGAGAGTTTATAAATAAACATTTAATCAATATTGTTTTGATACCAGATAAACATCTATAATCTATGTGACGTTATTGAAAAAAGTCAACCTCCGAGTTTCTGAAAATATATCAAAAAACATAACGTATGTTATGCGTGGTACAATTAAGTTATTACGGGTATCACGTTAATCTTTAAATGCTTACTACACATTTAAAGATTATATATGAGTCATATATGTTTAGTATTTAAAGAAGAACTCAAAAAGAATAATATTGTTTGATGGTATTGAAGAATGTTTAAGTTAGCTTTTTTCCTCGTAATATCGAGTGTTTTCTGTGGCGATCAAGTGCTGCATGTGCAACAACAAAGCGTGTGTACTGAAGTAACAAGTGCACCTACCCATGATTGCCGCTGGCATGCAAACCTCGACGTTTACGCAGATTCGATAATTCTTAAAGGCTGCACAGTGGCTGCATTCAAGCTCCAATGGTTTAACGGCGCGTGGTCAGATTGGTTTGTAAAGGGAGTCAATGATATTGATGTTAAAGTGAATATAACCCCGAAACCTACCTGCCCTACTCCTGTTTTAAAAAACACCATGCGTCGATGGTGGTCTTATTTCTACGATCATACACATAAATATATTAAATGCTGTCGCAAACCGTTATAGCTGCAATCTAAAAGGTTGGGAATACGATACAATTAATTCCTTAAAAACATTTTGAGTTAGCTACTTCCTGATACATTATGGGTAATGGTTAAAATACTTTGTGTTATGTCATTTTTAATTATAAGTGTGTAATGTAATGGAAATAAAACAGTTTTTTAGTTAATTAATAAATTTGTATTTTTTTTGCAAATAACTATTTCCTAATTACAATAAAGTAAGCTTTCTTTATTACTACTTAATTATGACAAGTTGTTCCTTTCTTTTTACAAATTGTTCAGTTAAGTGACACTAAGCCATTTAATGGTTTATATATTTTGACATTGGTTTGTGCAAAAAA
>NC_061157.1:25634476-25671976 GCF_022113875.1 Hydra vulgaris | reverse complement strand
TGAAAATAACTAATTCGTCTTTGTATAAATTATTAGATAAAAAAGGATTAAGAAATTCAGTTGATCAAAATAACGGAGAGGAAAATAACTCTACAAAGACGCATGGTAACTTACAACAAAATTTTTTTCACCGATTTTATTTCAACTATATAGTTCAACTAAAAAGTTGTTTTTTAATTTCAGATGAGTATATCGAAGGATCGATGTAAGGTCAACTGTAAGGTTTTTTTTTTTTTTTTTAATGTTAATTAAAATTATTTTTATTATTGTTTCTTTTATTTTTTTGTGTATTCTTATTTGGGTTGACATATAAATATACATAAATAAATAAAAATGAGAATTATATAATTATTTTTTATCTAGATATTAAAAAAAAGAAAAAAATAATTTGTTATTCTCCTAATATAAAAAAATCAGTTAAAACCTTTTTTATTTTTGTTTTAGTAAAACAAATCGTTTGTAAATCTAATTAAGGGGGGTCATCCATAAAGCACGTCATTCTATATTTGTCAATTCCTAACTCCTTCCGTCCTGTTACAAATGATCGCATATACCCTCTCCCTCCTAAACTGTAATAGCAGTTTTTACGTCAAAAATATTTTGAAATATTTAAATGTAAATGCTTTGATAGATTTTGAAAATTCAACCTAATGGAAATAAGGCAATACGCATAAACGTAAGAAGTGTAAGTAAAAACTTCGACAAACCGAAAATTTTCTTATTTAAATGACTCAAATAAGTGTTAATAAAGTTGTAATACTTTAAAGTTGCTCTTGGTCTTGCGCAAAAACTGTTTTCGATTTGACAACTATCATAAATGTTATGAAAAGTCTCTCAGGAAGAGTGCCACCAATTTTTTTAAATTTCTTTTGTTAACTTTTTTTAATGAATGAATTCGATACTTTTGCAATTCTTTTGTTAAGGCGAGATTCCACTCATCCGTTTTTCAACGGGAATGGGATAGGAAAGGAAAAAATAATCACGTGAGCATGCGTAACAAAAGTTTTTATTTGTCCGAAAGTAAACTGCGTATGCTCACCTGATTATTTTTCCGTTCCCTTTCCCTTTCCCGTAGAAAAATACGATGAGTGGAAACTCACCTTTACGAACTCTATCTCTTAAGGTGATCCATTTTGCTATGGGAAAGGGAAAGGGAACGGAGAAATCATCACGTGAGCACGCGCAGTCTTCTTTCTGACAAATAAAAACTTTTATTACGCATCCTTACGTGATTATTTTTTCCTTTCCTATCCCATTCCCGTAGAAAAACGGATGAGTGGAAACTTGCCTTTAATTAAAGATAAAACAATCCACGATAAAAATCGCTCGGTAAAGTAAGTTAAATACATAGTACCAAAATAACAAGTTTGCTTTCCTCAGCAGATCACAACTGATAAACTTTTATATATTTTTTAAATTGATTTAGAATTCTTAACATCTTGTGAAAGTTTCTAATACAAACTGCTTTACTGATTTGCAGAAATCTGACCTAAAAGTTGAAGCAATTTTTTTTACCTTAGTTTCCGTGTAACGTAAATTAAGTGGCATTTTCATCAAAAAAGTTCGCCCTCTTTTGGCCAAATCCACGCATTATTGCCGACCAATTAAATTTATTTTTCCAAAAAAAAAAAAAATCTTTTATTTACAACAGAAACTAACCAAGTTTTAAAACAAGTTTCTCAACTTGTTCCAACATTTATAAGACTCAAATTACTGTTAAACACGGCCTAATACTATCAATGATAGATGGAAAAGTTTGCAATGCCTTGACTGACACAAGTTCCCAACAAAAATGTTACATATGTGGTGCGACTCCTAAAATGATGAACGGCAAACTAAAAGACTTAGTTGTTCAAAAAGAACATTATGGTTTTGGTCTGTCTACTTTGCATGCGTGGATTCGTTTTTTTGAGTGCATGCTACACATTAGCAATCGTTTAGATATAAAAAAGTGGCAAGTTAGAAGTGATAAAGATAAATCCAAAAACGTTCAGAAGATATCAAACAAAAATTTAAAAAGCATATGGGCCTTACTGTAGATAAAACCAAAACCTGGCTTTGGGAATACAAATGATAGGAACACAGCTCGCAGGTTTTTTATGAAGCCAGAGTTGAGTGGCGAGATTACGGGTTTAGACATCAATCTCATTAAAAATTTCAGTATTTTATTAAGAACACTTTCCTCTGGCTATGATATTAACTATTATAAATTTGAAAAACTTTGTTCTGAAACCAAAATTCTTTATATTAATCTGTATCCGTGGTACTATATGCCTGTTACTGTGCACAAAATAATTGTACATAGCACGGAAGTTATAAAAACATGCCTTCTTCCAATAGGACAACTATCAGAAGAGTCTCAAGAAGCCCGAAATAAAGATTTTTGTCGATTCCGCGAACACCATACAAGAAAAAGTTCACGTATTTGCACAAATACAGATTTGCTCGATATGCTTTTGGTAACATCAGATCACACAGTCATCAACTCACACAGAGAATCGTTAAGAAAGAAAACTGGTAAACTACCGTTGGAAGTTTTGAATTTAATTATCCACCTATATCACTAAAGCTTGTTGAAAATAGAATTATGTGTGACGATGATGATTATTTAGAGTCCGATTCATCGGGTAGTGAAAGTAACAATGATTCATCCGATAATAATTAATTATAAAGTATTTTTTTTATTTTACTTAGTGTAGTGAGTATATTTTTATATTTTGTATATTTGTAGTGAGTATATTTTTATTTTAGGCAAAATTTTATTACATTATTTGTGTTGAAATTTAGTATTTTATCTATTTTTATTACTTAATCATCTTTTTCAAGACAAAAATTTTTAAAAACTTCAAAGTAATTAAAATATCGCCTTTTTTACAATAAAATTAAAAAAAAAAAAAAAAACTTTTTATAGTAAAATTGACTTTTTGGCGCCCCTTTAAGCTTAAACGCGCGGAGTAAATAGCATTTAAATGAGCTAAATTAATTAAATTAAATTATTTAGTTTTTTTAGTTCACTATAGATTTTTTTAGTTAACTATAGATTTTTAATGAACTATAATTTTTAAATTAGAACTAGAGTTTTACAAACACTAATATCAATGCTGAATAATTAAAAAATTCAGAAGAAAAAAAAAGTACATATATTTTTATTTAAATGTAGATATATACTTAATTAAATAAAAAAATAAATATTTACAAATAAAAATAAATTAAAACATTTAATTTTTTTTAATCAAAATATAATAAATATTATTTGATGAATTGTATTTACACATAATATAATTTACACAATATAATTTTTCTACAATTTTAAAAAAGAGTATGAAAACAAATATTTATAAAGAGTTCAAAGCTTTATTCTTTTTAGTTTAAATTTTATCATAAAGAAAATTTAAATTTTTGATTAAAGTTTTTTGCTGAAAAAAAAATCTTAACAAAAATGTTCATTTTTATAATCATAATTAGGACACAATTAAATATTATTTACAAAAATAAATAAGCATAAGATATTAAAAAAGAGCATAAAATTTAATTAGACCTCTACTATTATTTTCAAATCAAACATTTTTATTTTGATAAACTATTATAAGAAATTCATTAGAAATGAAACTCACGGTCAAATTTGAGGTATCTTATCAATACTCGGGACAGCGGAAGTGATTCGACAAGTTTAACTTCTTTTATGCTTTGCAAAATTACAATTCGACATAATGCTTGCAAAGTGGATGGTTGTGTATCTAAAAAATATATTTTAAATTCATTTCTATGCCAATGATAAGGTGTCCTAAGTGACGCCTCATATTTGATATAGCTAAACAATTTTTCTGAAAATTGATGCTTATATGTGATTTTGAGTGTAGAATCTAAATCTGAAACATAAGAATTGAAAAGTTTTTAACATTTTTTTTTATCTAGCGCTGGGAGAAACCTAGACCTCTACTATTTTTGGGTCAAAAATAGTAGAGATTTATATCAATTTTAATCTAATTAAAATTTAATTAAAAATTAATTAGACTTCTACTATTTTTTGAACTTAACCAAATGAAAGTTGCTTTAGTTACAATTTGTTTTTTCTCATGTTCAAAAACTTTCATCGGGATGGTAATATTATATATTCATATTCAATTCTTTTTCGTTCCAATTGAGAAAGGCATAGTACATCGACTTCAAAATAAAAGTTGTAACTAAGAAACTCAATATTTTATTTTTAAAACTTGAATTGTCTAACAGAACATTGATTTCAAAATAAAAATTGCAATTAAGAAATAAAATATTTTATTGAAAAATTTTGAATTGCTTAACAAAATACTGATCATCAGTACATTGATTGATATGCTAATGATCAATCGACATACGTACATAGTGCATTAATTGATATGCTAATGATCAATCGACATACGTTTATTTTAGTACTAAACTATGTGTCTTTTATTTCTAATTACTAATTCCATCCGTTTTGGCAGTCAGTGAGTTTCCAAACGTATTCTGAGTCTATTTTTTTAGGTCTATTTAGTTATTCAGATTTTAGAGCTTGAAACCTCTCCAATGTCAAGATCTATTCATTGCAAATAAAGTCTACTTACTGTTTTGGTTGAATACACTTTCAAACAACATTAACAGCACACTTTATCCTCGCCAAGCCAGAATCATTGTTTTTTCATTTAAAGAGAGATATTTCCCAGGCATATTGGATAATTTTTAAAATTACAGAAGTTGAACAACAAAAGTGCTAAAAAGACTATTTTTGATTTGGTCAAAAATTGTTTTTTTTAGCATTTTTGTTTTGCTGGTGAAAAAACAGCGACTGTCAGAGTTTTGTGACATACTACTAAGTTTTGAAGATTGCATATGAAATACTTCACACAAAACTGCCAAACATAAGATGACCCAATTTTGTGCTTAAATAACGCCAGAAATCAAATTTCATTTTGCTCATTTTTTTCATAAGAAAATTATGTGATGGGAAAATAAGGTTAAATGACTACAAAAAAAGGAATTTTGTTTAATCTGCATAAACCTTTGTACAAATAATTTGTACAAAGCATTTTTATTAAACGGATTTTTTTAACTGAAGGAAAAATTTGCAGTTTTTGTATCAGTCATTCAGTTCTTTTCTTTTTTTCCATATGAAATCACCTAGTTTTTTAAAAAAAACCCAGAGTACTACCTCTTTTTTTTTTTGCTTTAAAATTTACTTTAAATTTTGATCACCGACAGATTTTATAAAAAAATACAATCCTTAAAATTTCAGCTTGGCTGAACAAACCATTGAAAAGTTTTAACGCCCAAAAAATACATTAAGTCATTCTTTTATATATTAGTTATAAAAATTCTATAAATGAAAAACATAAGTTGGGAAAATTTTAAGAAATAGCCCTTTCAAAAAACGCGCGCGATTCTTCAAAGTTTTCCCAACAAATGTTTTTCATTTTTATAATTTTTATAACTAATATATATATATATATATATATATATATATATATATATATATATATATATATATATATATATATATACACATAAATATATATATATTTTTTATTTTTTTAAATAAAATATATATATTTAACTATTTTATTGTATAGTGCTATAGAAAATTTGTATAGTATTAGTTTTTCACTTGAATAATTCATTTTTGCAGTTGTTTTTGGCACTTTGCATGCATAGAAAATAGCGAAAACAGTATAAATAAATAACGAAATTTTTTAATGTGGATTTCTATATATAGACAACCACCAAATAAAATTTAAAGACCTATACTATCTTATGACATAATTTTAGCCTTAAGAGTGTGATGCTTTTTAAGTTTAAAAGGAACCCTGAAAAACAACGCAAGTTATATTATATTGCAAATATGTTTATATTATATTGCAAGTTATATTATATTGCAAATAAAAAATAAAACAATGCTGAAAGAAGAAATGTATACAAACATGAAACGTAAGTAGTCTAATTTCTTTATCTCTGATTTACATAACTCATAATACCGCCATAATCATTATTAGCAAGATTGTAATCACAAGCACTTCTACCCTTAATGGATGGACCATTTATTTGACATAGTACTTTTTCAAATGGACTAAGACTTACTTGATTGAGCATCATTATTCCATTTCAAATTTAATTTGTTTTTATGCGTGAAGGTCACATTAACATTATGGTTTTCATTACAAATCTTAAACACAAACTTTTTGTCACCATTGTAAAAGCATACAATGTATTTAACAGGTTTAAATTTTGAAGGATCTTTGTGTACTAAGTTGCACATTATTCAGCAAATGGGTATCATAGACAGGATCGCTAGATATTCATAAATTATGTTAACACCTTTTAATACCCATTTAAACAGTTCATATGATGCAAGAATCTGAGCTGTAATTGCTGCTCATAGACTTGTTTTTGCTGTTTCTTTTTATATATTTCATCATATTTCACTACAAAGGCTTTTGCCATGAGGCGTAGTAAAGAGATGATGCTCATCATTTATATTGTGATCTTTAAAGTGGTACATTAAGTTCAATAAACATTTGTAGTTTTTGTACTGTGACACAGCACATTTATTGAGTTATTATACTTTATTGATTGTGGGTAGTTTGATTTTGACTATGAGGAGTAACTTTAGATGAAAACAATCAACTCTTGTTTCTTCATTGCAAAGATGGTCAAAAATTATAAAACAGCATTACATTTGAGATCTTTTTGATCTTTGTAATAAACAACAAATGGATGTAAGGTAGCTTGATCAGCTTGCCAGTAAAACCCTTGTACAGCATCTTACACAGGAAAACTATAGTTCTCTGCAAAATCCATAAAAATAAAACAGGTGTGGTGATCTAATGTTATTTTTGCCTCTGAGGAGAACTGTGCTTCTTTGATAAAGTGGTGGTGACAAAGATCAAGGTGACAAAGACAAAGGTGACAAAGTTTCACTTTCAGTTTCGATAAATCCAACAATGCTTGCTTGAACTGTGACAAGTGCAGATTGGTCAGTTGATACCCATTATTTGTAAGTGATTAAATAGTCAAAATCATTCTTTTCAAACACATTTTCAAAGTAAGTCTTCAAATTTAATTTACCAGGGCAGTTATAATATAGATGAAACATGCAGCAATGACTAACTATATTACAAACACACTTTTATCAATTAAATTAATGTCTTTGTAATATATTATACAGCCCTTGAGTAAAGCTTCACAGATCAACTTAGAACTTTGATGATAAGAACATAAAAAAACTGACAGATTTCCACTATTGTCAACTGTGATGCAACATTGAATCCAACTTATGTTTAGGGTATAACTTCTTAAACTCCAGATGAAGTTTCTTTAAACGAGCTAATTAAACGTTTTTATTTATAAACTTTTACATTATTTATAGCAAAGAAACAAAATCGTTTCTTCCTGGACATTGTCTTGTGAACTCTTCAGATTCATAAATTTTAATTATGATAATTTATGACAATGACAATTAACAATATTTTTCAAAGCTCATTTTAGCCTTTGGTTTAGCAAGCATCCCTTTTTTATTTTTCAACTTTAGAGCTTTCTTAACAAGATGTTCCTGAACTGAAAATGTTTTGCAAGTTTTTCAATTGACAAATTGACAACTATCAGAAGTTAATGAGAGTAACTGATATTTTTATCTTTCTTTAAACTTATTTTTTATTATTTTTTACATATAAAGATTTGTCTAAATCATTATAGTTTATGCTCTTTTGCTTTTTTTTCATCTTTTTTCATAAATTTTTTTCGCCTTTTTGTCTGTATCCAATGCTAATGCTACTAGGTTTGTCACACTTGTATTTAGTTTTTTAACTTTTTGCTTTCCACAACCAATTAAAATCAGTAAAAAATTGAAATTTAAAATTTTGCAAATTTTATCAAATTTTAATAAATTTATTCATTTTCTCAAGGCCAAAGGGGTCACTGCAACCAAGGAGGCTACTCATTTTTTATTAGTAGAGGCCAACGAGGTTGCTGCAGTTGAAAAAGCTACTATTCTAATTTATTTATTACAAATCTCATTAACACTAAGAAAAATACAAATTTAGCAAACAAAGCCTTTAAAATAAGTCTATTATGGTCACACAAGGAATGTGGTGCAATTAAAACCTTTTTGTTAACAAACTAAAGAAACCTTGAAATGAATATCAACCTTAAAATGCATACCAATAGAAAATATTTAGCCATAAAGAAATACTGAAAATTGAATTCTTTATCTGCATTGAATAATTTGCTTTATTAAATAATACTCTGAAGTAAATAAATTCTTAATTATATTTTTACAATTGAGTATAACACAGCCAGCCATAAACTACTACAGTTGCGAATATCTAGCAAGCTATATTAATATTATAGAGGAAATACTTATAGTGAGCAAATACTTATCAAAACACGCTTTAGTAAGTGTGTGTGTGTATATATATATATATATATATATATATATATATATATATATATATATATATATATATATATATATATATATATATATATATATAATATATATATATATATATATATATGTATATATATGTATATATATATATATATATATATATATATATATATATATATGTATATATATATATATATATATATATTATATATATATATATATATATGTATATATATATATATATATATATATATATATATATATATATATATATATATATATATATATATATATATATATATATATATATATATATATATATATACGTATATATATATATATATATATATATATGCGTTTTGTATTACTAATGTTTGTTCTTTGAATACCAGTATTAATACCAGAATTTTTATTCAATAACTTTTGATGAATGCTTTGTTTATTCACTTTTAGTTATTTATGTTTATAAACTATTAATGCATTTTCTAAATATTTATGTTTATAAACTATTTATGTATTTTCCAAGTTTTTATGTTTATAAACTATTTATGTATTTTCCAAAATAAACTAATTTTTAATTTTTATTTAAAATCTTATATATATATATATATATATATATATATATATATTATATAATATATATATATATATATATATATATATATATATATATATATATATACATAATATATATATATATATATATATACATATATATACAATTATTTGTCATTTTTTTTGTAGTAACTTTATTAGGCACAATTCAAAATTACTGTGCCTAACACAAAAATTTATTGTTTATAGACACTAACCATTTGTCTAAACACAAAAATTTATTGTTTATAGACACTAACCATTTGTATATAAAAAAAAGTACACAACAGAGGTAACTGGCAAGGAAAGTTATCATCAGTATTAATTTTAGGCATCAGTTGAAATTCTATAGTCTATAAATCAATATACTATCATAAAATCTAGCCATTTTGTAATATTTATATGTTAATAAAATGTCTCACATAATTGTGTTATCGTAACTATTTTTTGAGTTATATTAAAAAATTATGTAAAATTTTTTAGTATAAACCTAAGTTGATAAAAATGTACCAAACATACAAATCTTAAAAACTGCTTGATTTAAACTCTTCTCTTCAAGATTTGTAAATTGAGCTTGCAAAATTAAGCTATGTTGCCACTCACCATTTGATAACTGTGATTTCACTAGCTTAAAAAAAAAAGAAAAAAAGATGAAGCTACAATTTTAAAAAGGCATAAATATGCATGTATTATTCAATTCGATTCTTTGTTATTATTTTATGAACATATGCAGCAAAAAAATTAAACCTTATGATATGATATAATAAACCATTTTTTATTTATTATAACAGAGTATTTAATATTATATATAATACTATATATAGAGTATTTAATATTAATGCAATAAAACTTTGTTAAATAGAATATTAATAAAAATTTAAACAAAAAAACATTTCATATCATTTAATTAAAATCTGTTAAAAATAGTTTTAAGCTCAAATGTTTAAGCAACCCTTGGAATTAGAAAAAATGATTGCCGACCTCAAACTGTTAGAGGTTGGCAAGAAAAATTTGACACAAAGAGGTTACCATAAAATAAAGAAATGAGGTCTGCAATTTTTTGCCAACCTCAAACACTTTCGGTAGTTATGTTGGGTTGGTTTAAGATATATTCTTGTCGTAGTGCCCTGATCAATATCTTGGAAAGGTAAATACAGGAATATATATATATATATATATATATATATATATATATATATATATATATATATATATATATATATATATATATATATATATATATATATATATATATATATATATATATATATATATATATACTAGCAAGCAAAAGTTTTTGGTCAGTGTGAATCATCTATAAAAAACAACTTATGCTTATTTATTTCATCAGTTTATTATTAATACATTTCTCAACCTTATTTTAATTTAATAATTTAACAAGATTTTACTCTCATCAATATGACCACCTTTAGTGCGGATGACAGCCTTACAGAGATTTGGCATACAAGAGTGTAACATATCTAATGTTTCAAAATTTAAGTTTTTATATTAGTTGAGAACATTATGTGTACTCTTCTGTTTGGCTCATTCCATAGCTTCTCTATAGGATTTGTATCAGATGATTGTGGAAACTAATCATGATTTTAAGCACTTTCTGCTTTTCTTTTGTCTTCAAATAATTTGAATATAATTTAGAAGTGTGTTTAGGGTCATTGTCTTGTTGAAAGACAAACCCTTTACCAATATTACAAATACCAGATTGCACTGTATGATGAATTAAAATACTAAGGTACACTTTTTTATCCATTGTTGATTTGACTTGAACTAAATCGCCAATTTTTCTTTTTTCAAAACCACCCAAATCATGACATTACAACCATCGTGTTTCACTGAATAACTCAAACAAATATCATTTACATATTCATCTACCACTCCTTGGACATATGACGTCTTCTAGTTTTAAACAATTTAAATTTTGATTTATCAGTCCAAAAGACTTTTTTCGATTGATCCAATATCCATGAATCTATGATCTCTTGCCAATTTAATCTGTTTTTGTTTATTTACACAACGTAGTTTGTAAATAAACAAAAACAGGTTTTCGACCACTATAAGGTTTTCGACATGCCATCTACCCTAACTCTAAGTAGTCGTATCCATTTGATCATTTATTTGATCAAATGTTTTTGATTCATTGATCATTTAGTTGAGTTTGTCTCTGTTGTTCAAAAATAGAAATTATATTCGGTAATTACGCATAAAAACCAATGTACAATAATATATATTCAGTAATAAAACTTGTATTTTAAATAAATATTACTATTAAAAATAATGCAATTTACTCAAAATATACTTGAGAAAACATACTTTTGCATTTGGCTATATTAATGAATATTTTTCCTTCAAAAACTAAATAAATTTTCAAAATTTGTGCACTTCTTGAGTTGGGAAAGATGACAAAAAGAAGCATGGAGCATTATAAAGAACATTATTAATTACAAGAAAAGCAAAAATCTTTAGAATTTATTTTTCTGTCTTTAGTTTCTTTTGTAGTCTTAATATAACTATAAAACTTAGTTTTGATTTCCATTTAAAAGAATAACTTTAACTAAGCACCTTTGTCAGCAAAAATCTAAAGGAGGCATGGCATAGTGCGTGTGTGTGTGTGTGTGGAGGGGGGGGGGGAGAGGCATGGCATAGGGTGTGTGTGTGTGTGTGTGTGTGTGTGTGTGTGTGTGTGTGTGTGTGTGTGTGTGTGGAAAGGAGGGAAAGGAGGCATGACATAATGTGTGTGGGGGGGAGGGAAGGGGGGTAGGAGAAGGAAACACTCTAACTCAAGTTTAATTTCAAATTAAAGTAACAAATAAGTCACTAAACTTTTAATCATAAAATATTTTTAATTTACCAAAGTTAATCTCAGATAAATTTATTGAGTTTTTGAATTGGAAACTCAGTAATAAGGCTAATGCAAAAAAATGTATCGAATGAAAAATACATGTTTTATATGTATGTATGTATGTATGTATGTATGTATGTATGTATGTATGTATGTATGTATGTATGTATGTATGTATATATGTATGTATATATATATATATATATATATATATATATATATGTATATATATATATATATATATATATATATATATATATATATATACACACACATATATATATATACATGTATGTATGTATGTATATATATATATATATATATACATATATATATATATATATTATATACACATATATATACATATATATATATATATACATATATATATATATACATATATATATATATATATATATATATATATATATATATATATATATATATATATATATATATATATATATATATATATATATGTATATATATATATATATATATATATATATATATATATATATACACACACATATATATATATATACATGTATGTATGTATGTATGTATATATATATATATACATATATATATATATATTATATACACATATATATACATATATATATATATATATATATATATATATATATATATATATATATACATATATATATATATATTTTTTTTTTTTTTTTTTTTTTTTTTAACATCTTCACTTCCAACAAGGCTGCAAGCAACCACTATAAGAGTTGGAAGTTACTGGAAGAGGAAAGACTAAATCTGTAGAGCAAGATAACGATTGACTGATGACTTAAAAGATTGCAAATTATATGAATCAGGAAAGCAAGATGAAGGAAGCGAATTCCAAAGAACTGATGTTCGAGGAAAAAAACTAGAAGAATAAGAGTTTTTGAAGCACTTAGGAACAGTCACAGAAAAAGGATGAGACTTAATTGAATGGCGAGTAACACGAGAATGAATTTTAGTAGATGGCACAAGGGACGCTAGCTCTTTAGAGCAGTGCCTATTATAGTATTTGTAGAAAAGAGAAAGAGAAGCAACATTACGACGATGTGACAAAGGTTGGAGATGTTTAACTATGTTTACAATTCGTTTTTGCACCTTGTCTAAAAGAGAAAGAGCATCATTAGAAGATCCGCCCCAGATGTGGCAACAGTATTCCATACAGGGACGGATTTGAGATTTATAGAGATAGAGAATAGAATCTGGAGTAAGAAAGTGTCGAGCTCGATAAAGAGATGCAACCTTAGCAGATGCTAATTTTGCAATGGATTTGATATACGGTTTAAAAGAAAGATCAGAAGTAAGAGTTAATCCTAGAAGATGAATGGTAGATGACTCATCTAGTACATTACCATTCATAAATATAGGAAGATCTAAATTATTACAATAACGATTGGCCGAATAAAATTGAGTTTTATCTGAATTAAAGTTCACCAGCCACTGTGAGCCCCATGCTGTAGCAGAAGTGAGATCCTTTTCAAGCTCAGATACCCCCTCCAAGCAATCAGAGAGTGTAGGCTTCTTATCATGACAAGAGTAAATGGTAGTGTCGTCGGCGAATAATGCCACCTTAGATGTGAGAATATCTGGAAGATCGTTAATGTAAATTAAAAAGAGTATAGGGCCAAGGATTGAACCTTGAGGAACCCCTGAAGTTACAGGATGTGAAGAAGAGTGTTGTCCATCGAGGACAACTTTTATACTACAATTGGAAAGAAAGGACTCAATAATCTTAAAGACGTTACCAGCTACACCATAAGAAGAAAGCTTATGGAGAAGACCAGCATGCCAAACTTTATCAAAAGCTTTAGAAATGTCAAGTGCGATAGCCTTAACCTCTCCACCTCTATCTAATGCACGGTAAAACCTATCGGTTATTACTGTTAGCACATCAGCTGTAGAACGAGAAGACCGAAATCCATATTGATGATCAGAAAGTAAGTTATTTGATTCAAGATGAGAGATTAAGTGTTTGTTGATTAAAGATTCAAAAACCTTGCTTATGACAGGAAGAAGACTAATGGGACGGTAGTTAGATGAATCAGATCGCTCTCCGGAATTTTTGAAAATAGGGATAACAGATGCTGCTTTCCAGCATGATGGAAAACAAGACTCTGATAAGCACTTGTTAAATAGTTTAGAGAGTATGGATGAAAGCTCAGGAGAACACCTCTGCAAGACTACAACAGGAATGTTGTCAGGACCACAAGCTGTTGAAGAGTCTAAGCAGGAAATTACTTTAGATACAGAAGCTGAAGTGATGCGAATGTCAAGCAAGGGATCAACCTGTTTGACGGCTATGTCAGGTAAAACGCAACTAGTGGAATCAAGAGATGATATTGATGAAAAGTTCTTAGCAAACAATTCAGCTTTGTCTTTAGGTGAGGTGACAAAGTCTGAACCATACAAGAGAGAAGGAATAACAGATTTGCCCTTATTATTGATACTGTTAAAGATTCTCCAGAAGTCTCGAGAGCCTAATTTTTGTGATGAGATACGAAATTTAATGACCTGGGAATAGCAAGCTTTGGCGTCAGACAAAACCTTTTTACAATGGTTTCTGGCGATAGTGAACAGATGTCTGTTTTCTGGAGAATTGTTTTGCTGATAGATATGGAAGTAACAGTTTCGATTAGAAATTGCTGCAGCGCAATGTGAGGAAAACCAAGGAGAAGAGTGAGGCTTGACCTGGAATCGTCAAGAGGGAATAAAAGATTCCATGCCAGCCTGAATCCACAAAGTTATGTAAGAAGCACATTTGTCAGCAGGAAGACGAAAGATTTCTACCCAAGGGCCATCACGAAGAAAATCACGGAAAGAGTCCCAGTCAGCTTTAAGGTAGTTGTATGTGGTACGATGATAGGGGGATTCTGATGAAGTAGAAGAATTTGATAATAGTTTTAGAGAGATCAAACCGTGATCAGAAGTACCTAAGGGTGAATGTGGAGAAATTGAGCACTGACTAGGATCCAAAACAAGACATAAGTCGAGTAGAGAAGGTAAATGATTAGGGTTGTCTGGAAAACGAGTTGGAAAGTTGACTATTTGAGTTAGAGATTGAGAAAGGCAAAAGTTGAGGGCCTTAACGCCAGCAGAGTCTCTGACACTAGAGCCAAGCCAATCGGTGTGGTGGGCATTAAAGTCACCAACAACGACGATATTGGCCGATGGATAAAGAGAGAGGGCTTGGTCAATTTGATCAGAAATAACATCAAGAATAGTGCAATCTTGGGATGAAGGAGAGCGATATAGAACAAAGAGAAAGGCGATAGAGTGAAGTTGTGCTAAACGAAAGCACATAAATGAATAGTCTGTAGATTCAAACCTAGTTTCACGACAAATGGGTGAGTTCTTACGAATGTAGATGCCCAGACCAAGCATGTGATTATTGGAGTCTTTACGAATTAAAGGAAGATAACCATCAACACTAAGATCACAAGATGGGACAGCCGAACTCAAATTAGTTTCACAAAGAGCAAGTAGGTCTGGTGAACTTTGCAAGAGATAAGACTCAACAGAAGAAAAGTTACTTCGAAGACCACGAATATTAGTAAATGATAGGTTTAGAGAACTTGGTGATGACGATGGTTTTTTGTGTTTTTTAGTTTTAGGTACTTTAGTCATTTTAAATTTATAAAGAACTTGACTCAAGTATAGATAGTACTCAGTACACTATTTAACAACTAAGCAATAGCCTCATTACTATTAATAAACCCTAAGCCGTAACAAAGGGCTCCAAATGTGGCCTCTGCAATGCACACCAAAAGTACAAACAGGGACACCATCCATGCGCAACATGGCACTGTTAGTACTCTGATATTTTTCGGCTGTTGATGGAATCAGCCTCTCTGAGAGCTACCACAGAGTTCGGGAAACCTGACTACCAGCCGGCCTCAGAACCATAAAACTGAGTTTTAGAGCTGTACCCTCATAAGGAGATAATAGAATGAGTTGCCCAGTCATAAAAATAGAGACACAAGCAATACCCATGCATTGAGTCAAGAAGATCCAGCGTTCAACATCCTAAACTGGAAACAATGTATTAAAAATACATCTGCGCCAGCCTAATAGATGAGGAAGGGGTGCGAGGCTGGTCAACAGATAGAATCTGTTTACCCCTTAAGTCTTTGCCTAGGAGGCCTTCTACAAGACAGCAGCTGGATGCATGTAACATCTGCCCAAGATGAGTATTTTTATCGAGACACCATCTCTAGCCTTTACTCAACCAAGAGCCCCAAGGCAGGGGGTGTTTTAATTCGGAGTTAAACTCTCCTAGCCTTTGCCTAAAAAAGCGTATCCTACAAGGCAGCAGGACATGGAGCAGGTTGTACTGGGTTACATGTTACCAGTAGCAGAAAAACCTGACCTGACCTGAACATATATATATATATATATATATACATATATATATATATATATATATATATATATATATATATATATATATATATATATGTATGAAGTATCTGAAAAAAACAAGTGGTTTACGAATATCCTTCGCTCACACTGGACTTTAACAAAATATAGTGTTGTTAGCAATATTTTGTTAAACCTCTTTCAAATATGCTGTTAAACTTCTTTCAAATATACTATTAAACCTCTTTCAAATATACTGTTAAACCTCTTTCAAATAACAGAATAAATTTATTTAATACAAGTCAGCTTAAAATGAAACTCTTAGATATCTAAAAATTAAAGATGAGGATCATAAAGCTTAAACAATAATTGAGAATCTAAATGTAATGGGAAATCATTCTGTTGGCTGTACTGTTTATTCTCTTGATATAAAAACCAGGGCTTTTGAATATTTTGCAACAAGTTGTTCCAGTTACAACCAATTGTGTTGTGATTATCAGTTGCCAAGTGTTCGAACTTTAACTTGTATAACTTCAAAAATAAATTCTTAAAATGATTATGTTTTTTTAAGTTCTATGTTATCAAACCTTGAGGGAAAAAAAGAAATTGTGTTATATTGATAGATGAAGTTTATGTAAAAGCTGTATTATCAAATCAAAGTGGAAATAATTTTGGAAAAGCTGTTAACTATCCAAAGAAATTAGCTACTACTGTACTTTCATTTATAGTCAAATAACTTTTTGGTAGACCTGAGTTTTTAGCAAGAGTTTTACCAGTTAGTTTTACCAAATTAATTGAAGTCACCATAGAATGTCTTATTTAGAATAATAATTGTCTTAGGAATTATTACTGATGGTAATAAAAGTTAACCAAAGCTTCTTTTCTAAATTCAAAACAGTAGTTGGAAAACCTTGGTTGTGTCAAAATGGAACTTATATTTAATATGACTATGTCCATATTTTGAAGTGCATAAGAAGCATTTGGCTGACAGAAAAACTAGGTCAGTTGCAGTTTATTTATAATGAAATAACTTACTTATAGCAAATAGGAGAGATTTTGTTAATACACTTATATACACTTGAAAAAACCTTATTATTACAGATATCTAAGTTGACTGAACATCAATAAATCCTAAAGCAATAGAACGACAAAAAGTAAGCACTTTTTTACAAGTATTTAGCGAAGAGACAGTTGCAGCTCTAAAAAATCATCCTAAAAAATAACCAAGAAAGTGTCAAGGGTACTACTATTTATTTGGAGTTGATTATAAATTTTCTGGAAAATAGTAAATGTTAAATGTCCTGGTTAATCTCAGATATAGGGATGAGTCTTGTAATCAGATCTTCAGATGACATTAACTTAAAAAAATTGCTGGCTATTACAACAATGGCTGAAAATATGAAACCAACATCTGGTAAACGAGTTCACAAGCTTACAAGAGATATAAGCAATGCACTTTAACATACTTGTTGTGGCCTACTTGATTTGTCTTGCTATACTTTATCAAGTGGAAATAAATATGTAATTTTAGGTTGTTTTTTTTCTGATCTGATTGAAAAATTATGTCAAGGATCAGGTGGTACTTATTTTATAACCACTAAGTCAGTTATTGAAAAAGTACGTATTCAGCATGCTAAGCTGGTGTTGCAGCTAAATATTGATGTAGAAAGTAATGACCGACATGACTGTCTTGAAGATTTAGATGATAGGGAAATTAATATTATTTACAGATTAGCAGATCTAGAAGTATAAATATAAATTTATAAATTTAAAGTATAAATATTGAAATTTTATATTCTATTGTCTATATTGCTAGTTATGTACAAAAATGTTCCTCTGAAGAAATTAGAGTCGATACAACTACATATTATAAAAAATATGGAACTTATTTGAATGTTTTAAATAGGGGAAGACTAACTATTCCATCTGATACTTTATCTCAATGGTCTATATTTTGCTACATATTTTTTTCTTTATTAGATAAAAAGAAGTTTGCAGAACATTTTTGATTTGACAGTTAACTTATTGCTGAGTTGTACAGATTTTCTATTTCAAAGAAACAATGCCAAACACTGGCAAAAAAAAACTTTGAAAGAACTTTGCATTACTTCACACTCACAAAAAAATAAAGAAACTAAACTCAAAGAAATTAGGCTTATGTAAACGTTTTTTTTTTCTATTTGGTACAAAAAAAAATTTATATTAAAAATCTTAATTAAAAATGTTTTTACTTAACTTCATTTGCAATAGTAAATTAAGAATTTTCTCAAACAGACTGTTAACTATTTGTGTGTTCAATCTTAGCAAAGCAGATTTTTTGCTAATCTGCCTTTTTTTTTTTTTTTAATTGACCTTCAGTCAAAAAAAAAAAATATATATATATATATATATATATATATATATATATATATACATATATATATATATACACATATATACATATATATATATATATATATATATATATATATATATATATATATATATATATATATATATATATATATATATATATATATATATATATATATTGTGATTGAGTCATTGCAGACTGGAAAATGATGATTAAAAGTTTTTTTAAAGCTGTTTAGAAAATGGAGGGGCTAAATTTTTTTAATGCGGTAGTGGTGTAGTGGTAGAGGGCTCGCTTCATAAACAAGTGGTTCCAAGTTCGATCCCCACCACGTCCCTAGTAGTACCGTGCTCAACTTGTTTCTCTGCGCAGCAGCCTTGTTCCTCAAGGTTCCTGTTTCTGAGTTATAGAGTTGAGAGAGGGTTATAACCACAAATAAGTAGCCTCCTCGTCTGTAGTGGCCTTCTCGGCCTTGAGGAGGTGAATTAAAATAAAATAAAAAATGCAGTGTCCCCCTCCCCCCCCAGTGTTTTAGTCTGCTCCCTGTTCCTACGCCAATGTATATATATATATATATATATATATATATATATATATATATATATATATATATATATATATATATATATATATATATATATATATATATATATATACACACATATGTATACATTAAACTTAACTCAAAAAAATCTTTTTTTATAATAACAAAATGCTAAAACTTAACTAGTTTTCAAATAGGTTTTTAAAATGTTCTCAACATTATGGTTGTCTTGTTTTAATGAATTCTCAATGTTAGCATCCTATTCTGTCACAGCTAATTTTTTTTCCCTTTAAATGCATTTCCTTATGTTTGATTGCACAATAAAATATTGCCTTTTAATAGTCTTGACAAAGAAAGTAAGTCTTTATTAACAATAGAAATTCCATTTGTGAAATTTTTTTAAACAAAAAACTTTCTTTCCTAAAATAAAAGAAAGTCATTTCTTAAATGGTTACATTGTTTTTGCCATTTGCTTTTGGAGAGATTTATGTAATTAAAAAACTGTATTAGAGAGATTTATTAACAAATTGTATTGGATTTATGTTGTTAACAAATTGTATTGGACAGATTTATGTTATTAACAAATTGTATTGGACAGATTTATGTTGTTAACTAATTGTATTAGAGAGAATTATGTTAATAACAAACTAACAAATTGTATTAGAGAGATTTGTTATTAACAAATTGCATTGGAAAAACATTAATGCGGTAAGATATTTTTGGGAAAAAAAACTATTGCCTAAAAATATAATTTCGATGCATTTAAGTAGTCCTCATAAATAATAAAATTTTTTACAAATAAAACTAAAAAAAAATAAAGTTAATAAAATAATAAAGTAAAAATAAATCATGTAAAAAAATTATTGTATAACTTTACAAAGAAGATAAGGGAGAAACAAGTTGACTTCCATGGCTAAATTTCCAATAATATACATTTACAATTGATTAATACTAATTTTATCTCATAGATCTTTACTTTTTATTTAAAATTTTATTTTAATGTAATTAGGGAAAGACGGGGAACATTCAACCATGGGGAACATTCTACCTTTTCAAATATTTCCCAACATGATAAAAATTACCACTTGAAACTTTTATCCATGTTTTGTCTGTTAATAAGTATGGATCCATCTTTATTAGTATTAGTACTTATATAGAAAAAAATCTAATTTTTGATGCAAAAGGTAATTTTTTTATGTTTTAAATAACCTCTTTTCCAATTTTAACCTCCTAAACTTTTTTGTTGTTTATTGTTTAATATCTTGAGTTAAAAACCTTTGTGTTTGGTTTACTTTAAAAAATTGATTTCCACTTTTAACAACGTTTGTTTATATATAACAAGTGTGGGGTCATTCAACCTACCTAGCTGGGGAACATTCAACCGGTGCTTGAAAATACTACAATAATTTATTTTTCTTATTTCTTAGATGCCTCAAAAATATGTAACAAAATCATATAGAAATAAGAGAAATGAAAATGTGGTATTAGAAAAAAATACTAGTATTTTCAATAATTCACTGTCTGAACTACAAGCCGCAAAAAGATTTCATGCCCAGATATGTCACAAATAAAACTCTAATGGGAGAACCAAGTGAAAGTCTAGGGGTAATAGGTACATCACTACAAAATAATTTACCACTCTTATCTAATAGTCAAACACATTCCTCCTGTAACTACTAGAATAACTGTAACAATTAAAAACTGATTCTAGAACATGTGCGGCCCTTGCCTAAAGCTTCTCAAAGACAAAATAAATAAAGAGGAATTCAAGTCAACGATATATGCTAACACTCCTAAAAAGGAAAAGATTGAAAAACTTCATTTGAAAAAAATTTAAAAAAAAGAAGAAAAGTTATCAACCTGAAAAAAAACTATAACAAAGACAGAACAGAACTCCAAGAAAGACAACGTTATTTTTACTTCCATACAACTTCACAAATCTTGTTGTAAACAGCTATTACTATTTGTTTTTAAATATTTTGTGGAAAGTTTTTATTGTACAATATAACATTTATAAGAAAGAAAGCTTATATACTTATTATTTTGCTAGTAATGATATGTTTAAAAGTACTCCTCTAGGTGGTCGAATGTACCCCACCGGTGGGGTGCATTCGACCACTTTGAGGCTTACTTTTAAAACAGCGGTAGATTTAACAAAAATCAATATTTTATATACATTATCTTTTTAATTTGTTGGTTTAAGACCATTACTTGTAATGATAAAAAAATTTAAATGTTTTTGGTAAAAAATCATTTGTAAATTAATAAAAACCAGCTAAGTGGTTGAATGTTTCCCGTCTTCCCCTATATGAATAAAATTGTTAATCGAATTCTAAATTTTGTTTGAGGTTTAATATAAAAGAGTAGAACATAAAAAAAATTTAAAATATAAAGAATCATTTATTTAAGCATTTTTTTTTTTTAAGTTAGCCAATATACATAATTTTTTGAGTTGGCCAGTACACATAATTTTTTTTGAGTTAGCCAATATACATAATTTTGTATCTACAATTCAAGATAATACACAAATTTATATGTAATTATCAATATACACAATTTTGTATTTAATAATTGCTTCAGCAAATACCTTTAACAATATTCAATCCAAAAATTTATTAGTATAAAATAAGAATGCTTTTAAAAGCAAATACCTTTAAAAATATTCAATCCAAAAATTTATTAGTATAAAATAAGAATGCTTTTAAAAAAAGCTAATTTTATAAATTTTTAAATTTATAAACAAATTTGTATAATTTATACAAATTGTTAAGTGCAATTTGTAAAAATTACTTACATGTTCTTGGAATGGGTAAATGAGTACACCTTCTTCCTTAAGGAAACTTTTAATTTTTTGCAAAGAAGCTTCACTATGAATTCTTGCACCACAATAAACTCGATCATATTTTCTATTGTTATCCAAAAACAAAGCATTTCCCAATACAAATTCAGGTTCACAAAAATTAATACCATCAAAACCTTTACCATATTGCATAAATAAATTCACTCTATTAACTGCATACTCAATTACATCTTTGTGTATATCAACACCATGATTTATTCCTTTCGGACCTAACATTACACCAACTACAGTTGACAAATAGCCTGTTCCAGATCCAATATTTAAAAAAGATAAACCTAAATTTGAAAGATAAAAACCTATATATAAAAAAAAAAAATTATAAAAAATTTTCTAAACATTAAATCATAGCTTTGGTATAGAGTTATTATTACAGGAAATATATTCTAAGTAATTTTTAAGAAAATATTGAAATTAATCATAAGTCTATGATTAAAATAAATAAAAAACAGAACTAATAGCTAAACAATATGTCATATTAAAAACAGGTTCACCCTTGTCAATAGATCAATTAATAGATAACATGGTTAATCACAGCAGAAAGTGCTAATAACTCAGCTCTAGTCAAAAGCCAATGCCAACTCCAAAACTTAATCTAAAAAAATGTTTTTAGTGTGATGGGGCATATGTGTTATTGCAAATTGGGATTTGCTTATTTGCCAACCAATAAAACTCTCACTGCAGAGATCTATTGTGCTAAAAGAAAAGCTTAAGCAAAAACTCTTAATTTATTTTCCAGAACAACAAAAAACTTGCTTTCTACATGACAAAACACAACTATATATTGCAAAATAAACTTTGGCAAATTTGGAATTTAACTGGGAGATATTACCTTAAATAAATAGTAAATGTAGTTGCATTTACCAGATTTATTGATTATTACTTGGTTTTTTTTTAAAAGCAATGATAAACAAGGTAAAATTTTTGAAAACAAGATCAAACTCAAAGCACATCTGATTTTAATATTTTTTGCTATGTCCAAAGAGTTTCATTCACAGTTCATCCATTCTTTGCATACACATTGGAAACAGTCATAGACATTAATAGAGCATATATAATTGACTAAGCTTTTTTACTTTTTTATTAACAAAATATTAAAAAGAAAAGTGACTAATTATTTTTGTTAACACCCATTATTTGTATAAAATATAAAAACCACAAAAATATTTGTTCCATTGACAAGCAGCTTACCAATATAACTTCTGCTTGTTGTATTGCAATAAAAGATGTTTTGAATTGACAGTATAAAAAAAAGTATATAAAAAGAGTTTCTTCATTAGACAAATATAATTTTTTTGAGCATGCAGAAACAGATACAGTAAAAGGATGCAATTTTACTGAATGACAAGTCAAGCCAGAATGAGTTTTGGATGATGGAACTAGAGATGATAGCTTCTTTGAGCAGCAACCATGATAATAATTGTAGAAAAGAGAAGTCAACATATAACAATCTCCATGACTGGCATTAATGTCACGAGCTTGTATCTGAGAAAAAGAAATGTCCAAGTGTTAAATATCTAGTTTTTAAGTGGAATCCATAGAATCTTATAAAAAAGATTCCATAGCTCAACCTTACAACAATAGGTAAGTGGTTCATGCTTAGCAGATAAAGCTTAGCAGATAAATACATTTAAAGTAAGTTTTTGGACCTAGTCTAGAAGAGAAAAAGATTTGTAGAGGTAGAGAATGAAAACAGAAGTAAGAAAATGGTAAGCATGGTAAAGAGAAGCAATCTTAGTAGATGCTTACTTTGTAATCAATTGTATATAGGCTTCCATGAGAAGTTAGTAGTAAGTAAGAGTCACTAGTGAGAGGTCAGTAGTGAGGAAGAGAACTCAGTGAGAAGGTTGCCATTCTTTGATATAGGAATCTCAACAGTATTGCAATAGTTGTTTGCAGTAAATTTATTAAAGAGTTTTGTTGGAGATAAAGTTCTCAAGCCACTGCAAGCCCTAGGATATCACAGAAGTGAGATCAGATTCAGACTGCCTGTTCTAATCAATCAAAAAATGAAGATTTTTTGTCATGACAGGATTATATATATAAGAAACAACACAGGACTAAAAATAGAACCATGAGGTACCCCAGAAGAGTGGAATTAGAAGAAAAGTTCTGTGTCAATAGTTCTGCCTTATCCTTGGGAGAGATAATAGGATTTGACCTATAAATTAAAATGTTTAATTTACCTTTGTTAATGATGCTGTTAAAGATTTCCTAAAAGCCTCTAGAGCCAAACTTTTGAGATAAGATACAAGATTTAGTAAACTGGGAGTAACAAAGTTTAGCATCAGACAGCACCATTTTACATTGATTTCTTACAATAAAAAAAGATATTTGTTCTCAAGAGAGTTGAGAGTCAAGAGAGTTCTTTTAAAAAAGATGAAAAAAATGATTACGATAAAATATAGCAGCTGCACAAGAAAACTATGGAATAGAATGAGGTTTGACTTGGAACCAACAAGAAGAAATAAAAGCTTCCGTACCTGCTGGATTCAGGAGATTCGGAGAGAAAAGACATCAGCCCAAGGACCGTCACAAAAAAATCATGATAAGAATCTTAGTCAGCTTTATCAGTAGTAAGTGACCAGGGCCCCGGCCCTGGCTAAAAGAGACTTTTTTCAAACCCGGCCTGGCTAAACTATAAGATTTAGCAGGGGTTGATAGAAAAAAATTTATAATACTTTATTAATTATAATTTTATGCTTACATTTACTATTTATTAAATACATAATTTATTTATTTTTAAACTCTAATTTACTTCCAACAAGATTGCAAGCAACCACTACTAAGAATAAGTAAAATACTAGGAAATGGTTAACTGAAGACTTGAAAAGTTGTAGGTTGTATATAAAAGAAAAACATAAAGATGGCTAATAGTTATAAGGTTTTTTTGATGTGCAAGGAAAACTGGATTAATAAAAGTTTTTGTATCATGAAGGGACAAATACAGTAAAAGTATGCAACTAGTTGAATAAGAAACAAGCAAGAATGAGTTTTGGTTTATCATAATAGAGATTATAGCTTGTTTGAGCATTGACCATGATTACATTTGTAGAAAAAAGAAAGAAATGCAACCTTACAACAATAGAAGACTGGCTCAAGCTTGGTAGATAAAGCAGGTCTAATTACATTTACAATGTGCTTTTAGAATTTGTCTGAGGGTAAGTCGGTTGTTATTTATCAATATAGGAATGCCAACAATATTGCAATATCTTTTTGCAGTAAATAAATGAGTTTTGTTGTCTAACAAAAGTTGTGGATTTTACAGACTTAAAATCCACAAGCCACTGCAAGCCTTAGGCTGTTACAGAAAAAAGTGAAGACTTTTAGTCAAGAGAAGAGTATTAAGTTGAGTCGTCAGGAAATAAAGCCACAGGAGCAAAGGTAGAACCTTGCGGTATCCTTAAAGTTACTTAGAATAAAAAAGATGGTAGGGCTTAAATAAAAAAAACTTTACTACTGCAGTTAGAAAAAAATCATAAGATAGTAAAAGCTAATTGTAGGATAGTCGGAGAGGTAAAAGTGTGTTCTAGAATTTTGAAAAATTAGAACTACTTATTTAGAACTCTTTAAAATTTACCAATAATTGAGAAGAGTTCTGGTGAATTCTTTTTAAAGATTATTCTAATGAGAAGTAAAAAGATCAGAACTAGAGATTAAATTAACCAAAAGTCTCTGGAACCTAACATCTGAGATAAGATACAAGATTTAGTAAACTGAGAATAACAGGAATTTTTTTTAACATTAGCTTTTTGCAATAATAAAAGGACATTTGCTCTTAAGAGAGATGTTTTTGTAAAAAAGATGAAAAAAATGATTGTTTAATAAAGCAAATGCTCAAGATGGTGAAAAATGTGAAGTTGAATGAGGCTTGACTTAAAATTGAAGAGGAGTAATAAAAACTTCCAAAAATTTATTCCAGAAGGAATAAAAGCTTCCAAGATGTACTTTATGCATACATATTATGGATATAAACATATCTGTTTGCTATTATAATAGGTGCAGGCATACAATATCCTTTTATTGTTATATAAACTTTAGTATTTATATGGAATAATATTTGCCAAAAGAACAGACAATCAGATGGATGTGTGGTGTGACTCAAGCAAGACAGAAAAAGAAGGCATAATCTTAGACAGATTCGAAAAAACATTTTATCCAACAAAGTTTATTTCAAAAGATTAAAATAATTTAGGTATCAGCATGTAAAGAGGTACCAGCTTCAGTAGAAAATGGTAGCGGTAGTAAGAAAACATGAAGAGAGTGCTTTAAATATTGTATTAATGAACTTTAGTTAAGAAAAAAAAAATGCTCTAGATTGTTTATATTAGAGAAACAGCATAAAAGAGGAAGGTTAAAGGTTTGGAAACTGATGATGATGATCATAATCATAATCATGATGATCATCATGATGATGATCATGATCATCATAATGATCATCATGATCATGATCATCATCATGATCATCATGATCATCATCATCATGATGATCATCATAATCATCATGATCATCATGATCATGATGATCATCATGATCATCATTATCATTTAGTATTCCTATTTTATGCTGTTGATGATGATTGTGATCATGATGATAATGATGATGATGATCATCATCATCATTATAATCATCATGATAATAATGATGATTATGATAAGCATGTTGATCATAATGATGTTTATATATGCATAAATAAATATACAAAATATAACATGATTTTTAAATAAAAAAAATATACTCAAGGATGTATAAATGTTTATGAATTCTGGTCACAAACCTGGCCCTGACGATATTTTATCAAACCCAACCCCAGCCCCATCAAATATCAACCCCGGGCGTTTACTATTTATCAGCGTCATCACTCAGAAGCAAGTAGTGCAATGATAGAGTGAGTCCAAAGAAGTACGAAATGAAAGATTTATAGAGACTATTGCATGGTCTGAACCACCTAAATGAACAAGGAGAAACATAACACAAGCTAAGTTCAGAGACAAGATACAAATCAAGGAGTAAAGGTAAGTGATTAGAATTGTCAGGAAAATGAGTCACAAAGTTAACTACCTGAGTAAAAGATTAAAAATACAATACCAATACTGTAACAAGATATACAGTTATATATATATATATATATATATATATATATATATATATATATATATATATATATATATATATATATATTTATATATATTTATATATATATACATATATATATATATATATATATATATATATATATATATATATATATATATATATATATATATATATATTTATATATACATATATTTATATATATATATATATATATATATATATATATATATATATTTGTGTGTGTATAGGTGTATAAATATATTTTAAAAACCTGATTTTATTTCTAAGTTTTCTATAACTTCACAATATATTGTAGCTGCAGACATGTGCAGGTTCCCTCCTTTAAAAGCAAAGTCAATATATGCATCTTTTATTAAACCTGGATAAAAATCTCCTCTATCAACTTTTCGAAATGCATTTTCAACTTCTTTGGATTTAATAAAATTTCCTTCAACAAGATTGTCTACTAAATGATCATTACTTTCTCCTGGAGGAACTACACCACCCATTACCTTTGTATAAATTAACCATAACTTTTCTTACAATTTTATGAATATAGTTTTAAGCTATGAATAAAACTAAATAATAGATTATCATGCAAATGAAATATTACAATGAACTAAAATAAAAGATTCTAATTGATTAAAATGTTTTAGATTTATAAAAAAAATTGAAAAAATTTAAACTATGATAGAGATCAGAGATTTAAAATGAATTTTTTTTTTAAATAAATAATAAATTTTACAGACAAAACTTTTTTTGCTATCATTGTGAAATATTCTACTGACATCTTGTTATTAGATAAAGTATTTCTATTCTGAATTTCATAATTTTATACACTATATCAAAATAGCAGTATATAATGTACTTCTATTCTTACGTACTGTTATTTTAACTTTATTTCTAAAATAATTTTGGATTTTTTTACTTATTTTTACTATATTTTTAATTTTTAATTTATAAAAAAATGCGACAGAAAGTTGTTGTTATTATTTCAAAGTCTACTTTGGTTTGGTAGGAAATACAGAATCGTAATAATTTTTTTTTAAGCCAATTTTAAGCCTATTGCTTTTGTTTTATGTATTCAAGTGCGATTCTATGAATAAAATGAGGTGGGGCATTTTCTAAAAAAAGTATCAACTTTTTTTTTTTAAATAAAAAAAGATTCTTAAAACTTAAAATCACCTGACTGAAATGTATCAAATACCTGACTAACCGTCTATATTCCCCAAAAAAGCGACTATAATTTGAAAATTGCCTTCTTTGGGATGTTTTACACACTATTAGAATCGCCTCTGTATATACTAAAGTTAATTTGAAAAAATTTATCTAAAAAAATGTGATGAGACTAGTCCAAGATTGTATTTAAGCATGAATAGAATATTTTGGTTGAAGTTGATTTGGTAAACATTCAAGGTTTTTAATAAGGGCTTAGCATGGGTGAATTTATCTTTATTATAAACTAATTTTGATGCATGTTTTGGAATTATATAAAGAGTATTCAATTTGGATTTGTATATACTTGTCCATGTAATATTAGCACACGTAAGATAACTTTGTAAACACGTAAGTTATCTTACGTGTTTACAAAGTTATCTTACGAAGTTTTAGATTTTCTTGGGACAACATAGGATTAACTTTGTAGAGTATCCAAATATTTTTTGGTGTTTATTGTACTTATATGGGCTTTCCAAGACTTTTGTCAATAAAAATCCCAAGAAGTTTAGCTGTTTCTGATTTTTCGACGTTTACCTCGCCCATTTTTATTGAGGGAAGTATAGTTGGTATATTATTATTATTATTGCTATTATTGTTGTTATAATTATTGTTATTATTATTGGGTTTTTTTTTACCATTGTTGTGATTCTTATGTTTATTACTATAAATATTATTTTTATCATTATCATTACTATTTTTATAATTGTTACTAATTGTATCTATAAAGATCTGTATTTTTGGTGTTTACTTAAGATTAGTAAAATTACTATTTGTAAATATCCATGAAAATATTTTTCAAAATATGTATATATGATTGATTGATTTAATATTTTGTATTGTTTCTAATGTTGCATTCTTGGTAAATTTCATCCCACCTCACTGCCTATAGTATGTCTATAAACTGTTCAATAGTAAATTTATTAATTTTTCCTTTCTAGACTTTGATTTTAGAGTTATTAGCTTTTGCATCTTAAAAAAAAAGGAAAAGTGTATCGGAAAGTGATCGATATATGCCGGACAGCATCACTCATCATATGAAACTGTATGCCAACGACAGTAAAATTATAGGTATAATCGAGGATGAGTCGGATAGCATAACTCTCCAAGCTGACATTAAAAAGCAGTGGAATGATCGCATATTTGGCATACATGTATAACATAAATGCGTTTCAGCGTTGAAAAATGCAAAGTAATGTAATTTGGAGTTTACTGTACAAGCCTAGTCACCGCACTTAAAGTTCGACATCGCCATCCTAGAGCAAGTTCAATATTGAGCGACAAAAACGGTATTATAACTCAAACACTTGTTGTATGAAGATTGACTTAAACGGCTAGGTCTGATTACTCTTGAAAAACACTGCATCGACTTTATTGAGCAATTTGAAATCATGCATCAACTTAAACCAGTCGGCTTCTTTGTCCCTCAAAAACATTCAAATAGAACAATCACATATATCTTTAGAGAATATAACCATAAACTAGAACGCCAATTGGTACGAAATTGTTAAAAGCAAAATAACTTTTTTCAAACAGAGTTGTGGCCACATGGAATGCACTTTTGCAAGCAGCAGTGTACGTTACATCTGTCAACGTTGAAAAGACAGCATAGAAACTTTTACAGACACAATTACTGCTTTGACAACAATGTCTGTGTCTTCGTATTTGTCCGCATAGAGGGACCTGGTATAGCAACTTCATCAAATTATAAATAAATATTTATTGTATCTGTTTTTTGATTACTCAATAATAATAATTTTAATTTCAATATTCGTTTTAATTACACCTGATTTTAATGAAGAATCTTAAAATGAATTAGTCAAAATGTTGTCTATTGTAGTGGTTAAAGTTTACGTTAACCGGTTTGTTTATTATAGGGAAGATTTAGTGTTGAAGCATGTCAAACAAAATTTTGGCAATAGCACTTTTATTGCACTATAAACAGTTTAAGTTCATGTCTCCAATACAGAATAATATTTTGTGCCCTTTGTTATTTTTTAGAAATATTTGTTTTAGATGGTTTAATAAATATTTTATATCGCTTTCAAGCGGTATTTAACAGGTGGGCACCAGTATATTTTTTAACTTTTAGTTTGTTATTTCAACTGTAAAAACCTCCCCATACGCATTGTAAACCGAAAGATTATCTCTAGCTTTAGATGTCAGATCATTATATATCAATATATGATCAATATATGTCATAATTTGACCTCCTTTTTGAACTTTTTGCCTATAAGATATTAGTTTGTATTTCGGAATTAATCTTCAGAAACAAAATAGAAATGCAGTGCTTGCCGCATATTAGAGAACTTGCTGATTTAATAACAATACAGAAACATTTTATGCTGCGCAGATTTTCTGAAGTATTTATGCAGTGTAATTTATGAGGTATAATGAAGAATTAATGTTATTTCTTATGGTTCTTGTGACTATTTTCACTACAGGTAGTGCTTAAAGATCATTTTCAAAACTAAAACTAACAAAAACTCGATTGAATGAGGCAGGCTACCTGACTTGACTATTCTGTCTATTGAAAATTCTATTGTCAGATTGCAAGGTTAGAATTATTTTGTTCTCTCCACAAATCAAAAAAAATTGAGTTAGAACATTTTTTTTTCTTTTTCATTTTTACAAATAAATTAGTAAAAAAAATTAGTTTACTATTGCTGACATCAAAAAATTGTCGAAGTCTACTACGTCAAAATTGTCGAAGTTTTTATTTCAGAAAAACAACTTAAACTTTGAAGGTAAAATATGTAATTGTTCACATTAAAATGTTTTAACTTTAAAGAACAAACTGGTGCTAGTTTTGGTGTATCATCATGATAGCCAAGAAAAGTCAGATCAGTTTCTAAAAACTGATTTTACTGTTCTTGGCTATAATAATGATACATACAAATAGCACGAGCTAGTCGTCTCCTCCCACGTGAAGTAAAAACTAGGAAACGAAAGTCAGCACCTAAAACTTGGACATAGAGTGTGAGAAAATCAGCTATGACAATCTGGTCAGTCATATAAAAATAGAAAGAAAGAGAGAAAATGTTCTATGCAAGTCTATAACCAAAAAGAAAAAAAGTTCTTGTAAATTGATATGTGCACTAAATATCAATGATGAAAAACAAACACCTATACTTGCTGATTTTTGGTCCATGGACGACATGCATAAGAGATTCTACAGTCGAACCACTGAACGACTTCAGAAAAAACGTTATCAAAACATCACCGAAATAGTCATTTGTCCATCGCTTTCTTTTTCTGTCTACCAAGTAAAGAAATAGAATTTCAAACATTTTTCAGCTATTGCAGGCTATTTTAATTTTAAGCTTGTTCCCTATATTTATTTGGCATTCAGACCATGTATACTATAGAAAGTAACTTTCTGATGTTTGTTCAGATGTATGAATTAAGTCTCTAACAATCTACGAACTTTGTCATCTGTGATAACAACACCTCTGGGAGTTGTACTAATGACTTCTACCTTAAATCGGTGTGCTCAAATTTCAAATGATAAAGCCAATGTCCTTCAAAGTATGTTCAAGTACATGCCTGCTGTAGACGTTTCATTTAATAAAAGTATTTTAAAATAGTTTATTTTATTGTCAAAATATTTTTGTTTTAAATGTTATGTTGTTAAATGGGCTTCTTACTGAAATTTTATGTGTTTATTGGATAAAACAGAGGTGCTTGACCTGCTTAATTCATTCTTTAAGATATCTTTTTACTGTGCAATGTATTTCAGATGTTATGCTAAAGTTTTATTTTGTTGTGAAGATCTTGGTATATACTTTAGATAATATATTACTTATCTTCTCTGTGGTACATACTTTAGATGATATATTACTTATCTTCTCTGTTGAATTGAATTTTAGTCAAAATAGCGATTTTATGTAATTTGTATACTTGCGTAAAATAAGATTTTTTTTCAAATAAAACAGGTATATACCTTTACCAACTTCAATTGCCAAAATATACATTCATCTTACCACAATATATATATATATATATATATATATATATATATATATATATATATATATATATATATATATATATATATATATATATATATATATATATATATATATATAAAATTGTGATATGTTTTTTAACAGAAAATGGATATATAATAAAATAATATTGTATTTTATGAAAAAAGTGCCTATTACATTTTTCTATATCTAAGTCAAGGTGTAGTAATACACCTGCACTTTAAATATTTTAGAACAATTTCTTTTAAACTGTGGTAGCCTGTATGTAGCCTGTATGAGAAATTAGCACAATCTGTTTTTTTTTGTCGTTGCGTTTTTTATGTTATTCGGTCTGCAGGTACATTTAAAAGTTTGAACTTGATTTTCTCAGTTCGGTAAAACATGGATTGAGAACAAAATATTTCTGACCTGATACGCCACTGTATATCACATTATGCCGCTGTATTTCACGTTATCCATAAAAATTAAGTAATAACGTGACCTGATTGATTTTTTCATATTCAGTACATATAATTAGCACTTAGGTACATTCCTTAGATTTAAATTTGAAAAGTTTATGAAAGAAAATATTTTCTTTGAATACGGAAAGTTCATTTGTCTTTGGTTGAAGAAAAGCATTCCATTCAACACATCTACTATGTTGTATTAATCTGGTTATCAAACATTTAAAAATATCTCGATCATCAATTAAAAAATGAACTTTCACAAATTCTTGATATTAGAAATTTTTCTGCGTTCTTCTATTATGAGAACTCATAATTCCCTAAGAAATTATGACTAGTAACAAAATGAATCCTATTTTAAAAACATAAACTCTCTATAGAAATTTAAAGAACTAGTCTTTAAAAATGCTGGCGAGGCTTTACTTTAAACTGTCAAAGAAGCTTTAATTTTATTCTGGTCTTGTTTTTTATTTATTTTTATGTTTGCATTTAATGACGGCTTTTTGAGTGTGTATAAATTAATACACAATTTCGTATACATTTATTACGAATTTCGTAAATCAAAGTTTAGATATTTTTCAAAATTACTATATCTTTTTGAACTGATAATGGCAAAGCTTTATAAAAGTTTAAATATTTTTTATATAGATCAGCATATCTCTATAAAAAAAAGTCCTCATTTATACACCATGTTCTTCCCCCTCCTCCTTTTTATCATTTGCTTTTCATACTTCTCGTGTATATTCCAAGTAAAATCTTATCCGACAGCACTTTCCTTTGCGCCAGTTTATCGCGCAGAAAAACATTTTTTTTTGTTATTTTAGTATTGATATAACGCAGAACCTTTTATATAATAATAATAGCAGAACAGTTCTATAAAATAAAAACTAAACATGAGAAACAAAATAATTTTCAAAAACGCTAAAAATCTTTTATACATTCCTTTCAAAAAACAGAAAGTAATCTAATATAATTTGTGACCAATTCGTAATCACTCTAAATCAAATATCATTTGGTTGTCCAAAGTAGAATCTACTTTTTCAGTTTTAACATCACACTTTATACTAGTATTATTAATTTGAACATTTTTAATCTTCTTCTTCTTTTTCTTATTTAACTTTTTATGAAGTTCTTCCGAATCAAGTTCCTTGTCAGACATGCTACTAGAACTGTTACGCTTTTCTTTCCTTTTAGCCTTTTTACTTTGTTTTTTACTAACCTTACCTGAACTTTGCGACGCTAAAATCTGCGGGCTTGAAACTGGCAATACAGCCGGTGACGATAATACCCGAGCATTACAAACTAAATTATCTGGTTTCGCATCGCTGCTCTCACGCTGCTTTTCAAGTTTAGCTTTTTTTTTCCACTGACGTTTAGACAATTTGTCAAACTCAAAAACAATGGGTTCTTCTGAAAATGTTACTGATTTATATCTACGTCTTTTATAAACGTCCTCTTGAGAGCTAAGTAAGATTTCGTCTGACATTGTCTTTGCACGGGTTCGATTTGTTGACGTTTTTGCAGATTCATAGTCAGTGTCGTCGCTTTTAGATCGCTTTAAAATCGATTTCAATAATGCTTTTCTCTGAACAGCGTCTTCATCAGTTGAACAATCAGACACGTGGCGGGTGTAAAAACGTGTATTCGTTATACAAACCTGATAAGGAGAACACGGTGAAGAGCTTGAAGAGTCGATAACATCGTCATGGAGATCCATCAAACTGATATTGAGATAATCATTATCAATAGTTTCGGAATTCTCTAACACTAAAAAAAAAATAGTTTTACAACAGTACAAAAGTTTATGCATTATTTTGTACTCTTAGAGTTTCATTATTTTGTACTCTTAGAACACACGCAATATTAAAATCATTTTTTTGTAAATATTAATTCATTTTAATACTAACAAAAAGCAACAGAACTTGAAAACAACTGACCCCGGTCTCCCATACATTGAACTTACGCTACAGAGCACAGTCGGCCAGCAAAACCCATAAAAATGAACTTTTTATTTTTATCTAAGAATATTCAACTAATGTGTTACAACAAAAAATCCGGACAAACTTTGTAACTTATGTCTAAGAATGTTTTATAATTTTATAATCATACCTATTATGTTACAAATTTTATCCTCTACAATATACCATAGTCTTTAATTTTTCAGACCCTAATTTTTAATTTTTCAGACCCAGAATTCAGAATTAAGCATGTCTAAAAGATCGGATAATCAAGAGGCACTCCTTAAACGAGCGTACGCTTAAATTTGCAAGTGAACAAAATGTTTATTGTTAATCATTTTCGCATGGAAATGTCCCAAAATCAACCAAGTACGATATATTGCAACGAAACGAGATCAATATAGGACATAAGAACAAAAAGTTGATAGCGGTCGGACTGTAAAAAAAAAAAAATGTCAAAGAAATAGATAAAACGCCAAGGAAAATCGATTGATAAGAAGAACGGTAGCTTAGCCAAAAGATTCAATATTTCTTAGCAGTATATATCCAAAATTACCAACGAAAAGATGAGCATTCGATATCGTAAAAAAACTAAAGCGCCAAAAGAACAATGGCTCAGAAAGCTGCTGTACGTCCTTAGTGTCAAAAACTGATTGCACTTTTCCGGGAAAAATTTGTGATAATTGACAACGAACCGTATTTTCTTTTGTGCATCACAGAGCTTTCTGGCAACGCAGGATATTGTACTTTTGATCCCGACGCAACTCCTAATGAGGTTAAGCTCAAAAGAAAAAGCTTATGAACCAAAATTACGAGTTTGGATAGCCTTGTCAGAGAAAGGGGTCTCAAAGCATTACATCACTCCTTTGGCCAAACAGTCGTAAAGTATGTGAACATTTGCTTTGTTAAATTAAAGAAGTTCATCAACGAGGTTTATAAAAACGACGAAATTATATTCTGGCTCAATCTAGCCTCAGTACACTATTCAAACTAAGTACAAGATTACCTCAAGGCGAATATGTTCCGAGAGACAAAATCCCTGCTTATGTACCCGAATTGCGTACGATCGAGGAATTTTGTACTGAAATTAAAAGATTTATGTATGCAAACAACTGGTAAGCTAAAAATCTCCACCAACTAAGAAACCAAATAGAGTATTGTATGAAAAAAATCGATCAAAATCGCGTACATAGGCTTGTGGCGAGTACCTTTACAAGAGTTAACCGTGTTCGGCGAAATGGACTGATAAACAAATAATTTTTATTTTATTTTGTAAAATACAAAATTTTTGTTAATATGCTTATAAGACTATAAAATTGATAACTCCGTTCAAGAGATATTCATTCTCAAAATGTATTCGGATTTTTACTTAAAACATGTTAGAATGCCCATGGACCAATAAGCCATTTTTTATAAATCTGCTATTTGTTTTTTAAGCTTCAAAGTGCCGTAAAGCATTAGATAAACCATATTCGCGGATTTTTAAAAAATACTGACAAACGACATTCAAAAAATAAACAACTCTAAAAATGATACTTGTTATCTGCCTAGAACTAATTTAAAAACTTGCTCATTAGAATGTTTAAGAAATAACAAAAGATCTAGGAAGAACTTAGGATCCTTTAGGGAGCCATAAAAATGATCTCAATTAAACAAACACAAACATGGACCTATTAACCGCATTTCTCTGCTCCTCAAGTGCTTACTGAAAAGAAGTTTTAATGATAAGTGGGAGTGGCAATTCTAAGGAGATCTCTGCTGCATGATTTATACGTTGCACAAGTTTTTTTTTTTAATTAGCTTTGAAATTTATAATATTTTATATTAACAAGAACTGATGTTAATTAAATAGTCATATTTATTGCTTAAAATAAATACCCGACATTGAAAACTTATATTTTAATACTATAAAAAAATGAGTTCAAAATTTTGATCTTAAAAATAAATTTCCCAGCCTCAAAAACCATGATTCATATTATGTTTATATAAAGGTTCCTCATAGTTTACCTAGATTTTGGTATGTTCTGGCCACTGTGCAATGAAAAGTACAGGTGAGCTGATAATTTATAAAAATCAGTTTATTTTGTCTCAAAGATTTTGTCTCTTCGATTAGAAAAAACACGAATAATAGCTGAAGAGACGTAAAATAGTTTGCATGTCTTCAAATTCGATAGTGTACGCCACACACCTACCCTATTTTTTACGATATGACTTAAGTCAAACTTTTCAAACTTACTTTAAAAATTTTTTTTTTGACCTTTTTATAATAATTTAAAATATATCCTTTGAAGATTCTTATTTATAGTTAATTATTATTCCTCATATGTATAACTTATGTTACACAAAACTTATAATGGTTCTGTTAATTTCTTAAAATTTTATTCTCAAGAAGAAAAATAAAATATATGACTCATGATAAACTGAAATCCTAAGGCTACCTCCATTTCCAGAGTAAAATAATTTAGTTGAAGCCATTATATATATATATATATATATATATATATATATATATATATATATATATATATATATATATATATATATATATATATATATATATATATATATATATATATATATATATATATATATATAGCCTTGCATGGTAGTCAGAAAGTTTTTCCCATAAACTGTTGTTTTAAAGAGCGCGTTAATAAGCCTGACCAGAAAATGTTAAAAAACTACAAAAAAAAACTTTTTTTTTTTTAAATGATAGACTGCCTGCCCAAAGCAAAACCTCAGTCGATGTAGCAGCACTCCCTTGCGAGTCAGGCTATTTGTCAGTCGATGTAGCAGCACTCCCTTGCGAGTCAG
>NC_061157.1:25431976-25631976 GCF_022113875.1 Hydra vulgaris | reverse complement strand
ATGGCTCTCCAATTAGTGGCTCCAGTCGACAGCAATCCTTCTTTTTTTTTTGGCCATCGTTTGTTTGTTTGTCCGCATTCGATCCCAAAATACTTTGAGCATGTAATTGGAAGTAAAATTAAAACAAGATTAAAATTGACATTCAGTATAATAGTATTCAAAGTTACCCTAAATGCAAGTGTAACTTTTAAGCCTTACTTGTACTTTGTTTTCTTAAAAAATAACTAGCAAATTAAAAATATAAAAATCTAGAAAAAGGAGATTTTAGAACATTAGAACACCCTTTAAGTAAAAATATTTATTTGGTTTGTAAAAAATTTTATGTAGAGTTAAAATTAGCACAAAGTATACCAAGATACCCGAAATGATCTGCGGGTGGTGATGGATGCGGGTGGGGGCAGACTGTATCTGAAACATCATAAACAAACCATCATAATAATAGCAACTTTGTTTTTCAATAAAAAAAAATTTAATTTGCATTATCTACAAAAACACAAGGTTTAGCAATAAACTGTGTTTAATAGACAAAGAAAAGAAATTAAAAAAATTTGTCATTAAGATTAAACCTAAATCAATTATGAAGATTGTAAATGTTGGAATGACCTAGTGCAAGTATGTCAAATTGAAGTAGAGCCTCTATAATTAGTTTTTCATCTGTTGATCTGATGAACACAAAAGAATCTGGAGATGTAGCCACTTGCATATCTTACAAAAAACTCTCAATCAATTGAACATGCTGTAAAGTCTGTTAACCAAAGTATCTAAGCTAGTTTATGGTCTCAAAAAAAGTCATTTATTAACTTTATTCTTTCTAAAGATCAGAATAAAAAAGAAAATCACAGAAATGTTAATAAAACCAATTATTTTATCCTAAGTAAATAATAAATTGATTGATAATTAAAAAACTCTTATACTAATGTTTTGTTTTTATTAGATCAATGCTCTGTAAAGTTTACACTTTTTTTCCATGCATTGATCTGAGAGTTAGTCTCTTTTAGCACCTATCAAACCTATATTTTATGGGTGACATCCAAAAACAAATATTATATATTTTTTATATTTATATTAATTAAATTTTAATATTTATATTAATTCTTTACATTTTAGCCAATTTTTGGAACACGCTATATTCAAGTGTGAAGTATATTTGTTTGCACAATCATTCCCAATTTCAGTTTTTAAATGTTGAATCCCGAATCAGTTTTTTTAACTATTTTTAATAAAAATGTGTTGGTTTCACATATAAAATCTTCCACATCTATACTAATTTTCAAAAATTTTTTCTAGGTGGAATTGCCATTATATACATATATATATATACATATATATATATATATATATATATATATATATATATATATATATATATATATAAATAACAAGTTCTTAAAATTAATGAGAAAAAATTCTTTAAAAGTGTATGATATTGGGTCTCAAATGAAGCGAAATCATATGAACAAAAATGATAATTATATTATAAAAAACTAATTAAAAAAAAAAATAACAAAAAAATTGATCAAAATACACTCTTTTTTTCCAGTTAATAAACTTGATTTTGTTTTTTGCTATTGAATGCAACATATTTATTAATTAAAAAAAAAATTTTCAAACCAGTGTTTTTTACCATATAGAACCAAACTAAGGGGCGCTAGCATTTTTTATCAATATTATTCAATATTATTAAATTTAATTTTTATCAATATTATTCAATATTGTTTTGAAATATTCTCTCAAATCAGTTGTGTGATTAAAACTGTAAACATAAAAAAACTTAAATATTATGAGTTTGTTGTTAAACCTAGGAAATCGCAAGAAAATGTTTTAAGGTAAGTAACAATTTATTTTATACAACATTCATGGTAAAAAACACAAAACAAAAACTGAATGTATTTCATACCTCATCTTGATCATTGAAATTATCAACATTATCATCAAAACCAATAGTATCTTGGAGAATTAATAACTTCTCTAACTGATTTTCCAAACGCTCCAATGTAACATTTTCCAAGCATTTTGCATTATCATTTTCACACTGTTCAGAACTATTGTTTTCACATAGTTTCTTAGAGTTTATACCATTATGCTTATTACATGAAACATAAAAATTTAATAAAATCTTAAATCAACAGTTTTTGAAAAACAAAAGTAATTTTTAATAGTTATCAAAGCAAATAGCAAGATACCATCCTGTCGTATATAAATAAGATACCATCCTGTCATATATAAGCAAGTTACCATCCTGTCATATATAAGCAAGATACCATCCTGTCATATATAAGCATCCTGCCATATATAAGCAAGATACCATCCTGTCATATTCACCTATTTTTGATACTTTTTTGAAATAATGGCCAAAGTGGCCATTATTTGGAAAAAAGAAGATATTATATGCACAACTGTTTTAACAATTAGGAACCACTGCTCTAATGTAAAATACTTACAGCTTCCTTGTGAGCAGGTGAGTCAGAATTACTTTTAGTTAAGAAAGTTTCCATCTAAATCAAGTTCTTACAGTTTTTAGTTGATAAATAAAATAAATAAACTATAGAAAACTTACTATAGAAAAATGCTAACCTTCAATTCAGTTTCTGATGCTCCTATGAAGATTTTATTCCACAATCTAATAGATCTAACTGATTTGCGTAAATGTAATTCTAATCCTACTAAGGAAATATCAAACCCACAATCAGTTTTATCAAAAAAATCAATGTCTTCAGATCGAATAACCATACTCCATTCTAATGAGGTTTTTTCATCTGAATTTTGAGAAAAACTCACACAAACCTATAAAATGACAGAGAAATCCTATATATCAATAAAAGTAAAAAAAAACCACAGGTCATGTATATCAGTCATAAGTCAAACTATGAATTAAATTTTTTATAAAGCAAGGTTATTACAGTGTTTTTTAGCTAGTTACAAAGTTAAGCTAGTTTTTGATTTTTCAAAATAACTTTCATGACTTCAAACTTTTTTCCTGTTTTCTATGCACCAATTTCTATGCACCATTTTCTATGGACCATTTTCTAAGCGCCAATTTAACCTTCTTTTTCATCAAGAGATTTTAGATAATAGTATCAATAGTATGAACACTCATTTTATACTTTATAATCTTCTTACAATAATGAAATAGAATTATTCCTTGAATTATCAAAGTAGCAAGATCTTCAAAACAGATTTTAGGATTAACTAAAAATTACTTATCATTAATAGTAGTAATTAAAAGGTTTGTGATTTTGGTTTGTATTACTTGAACATCTGTAATATTGCCTTATCTTACTTAAAGTCTGTAATCTTGGCTTACTTTACTAAATATCTGTAATCTAGCCTTATCCTACTATTTGTAATATATAATTTTGAGAATGCAATCAAAACCTTACTTTCAGACAAAACAAATGTTTAAAAAAAATAATAACTTAAATTTCTCAGGAAGACACAGTTACAGACTAAAGTTATTTTTCTAACAAAAAAAACACAAAAACTAACAAATAAAAAACTTAATACCTGATGTTCAGTAAAACCAATTGAAAGATCTTCAACTTTAATATCTTGTATAGTAATTAATATTAAAACTTCTTCTAAAGTTTGATGGCATGAAAATGGGGGCAATTGAGAAGTTCCTGGCAAATCTAATAACATAAAATTATTAATTTTTTTAAGAATATTTTTTAAACAAAACAAAACTTTAAAAGAAACTTTATAAAAAATTTGCAACAAGCTTTTTTCTGACACACTAGAGGCAACACAAGATTTAGTTCTATAAGATGTAGTGGGTTTTAGGAGGATGAGATGGGTTTTAGGAAGATCAGGTGGGTTTTAGGAGGATGAAATGGGTTTTAGGAAGATCAGGTAGGTTTTAGGAAAATCAGGTGGGTTTTAGGAAGATCAGGTGGGTTTTAGGAAGATCAGGTGGATTTTAAGGAGGATGAGATGGGTTTTAGGAAGATCAGATGGGTTTTAAGAGGATGAGATGGGTTTTACTAACATCAGGTGGGTTTTAGGAGGATAAGATGGGTTTTAGGAAGATCAGGTGGGTTTTAGGAGGCAGAGATCATTAATTATTAGTATTGATTCATTAGTCATTAATTTAAAAGAATGTAACAACTAAAAATTACCAGTAACTTTATTTTAATTTTATTTGTCAGTTTCAATCTTGTATTAAAAAAGAAAATCAAAACCAGAAATTATAAAAAGAGTTAAAAACCATGTTTATTTTGACCAAAAGTAACTCTTATTTATTAGGTGCGCATAACTACTGATTAAAAAGAATTACTTATTTTAAAATGTATGAACACAAACAGTTTTAAAACGAAATTAAAAAAACAGAACTTTGAAGTATGAACAGTTAAAAAAATATATTCTTACAGTCTATTACTGATGAATCAAATTTAAGGTTTTCAGAGTGTTCATTCATGGGTGTTAGATTTGCTACTTGAGTGTTCTTTTCACCATGCTCTTCATCATGTTTTCTTGTTTCATTATACTCAATAAAACATTCTGGGTCGTTTTTAATTACTTCATTTTGGTCAGTGTGATTTTCATCTGCAAGAGTAACAAGTGAACTTTTTGTATCAATATTAATATTTGGCTCAGAGATGACTGGCAATGTAACAATAAGGATGCGTTTGCCTTTGTCAAACTGAGCACAACCTAAATTTTCATTTATTTTGTAAGGAAGTTTAATCTAAAAGTTAAGGATCTTTTAGACTTCAATCATGTGTATGCGTGCACAGACAATCAAGTGCTTTTTTTTATCTTATCTCGCATTTAATTTAATATAAAAAATATGGCTCTGGTATTTATTTTCATCCTTAAGGTTTGAGATAAGATGACTACTATGAGGTACCAAAAATACAAATAGTCATGTTATCCCACATGATTTTTTCAGCACATAAATGATTTGGTTAAACTCTATTCAAAGCATGCATGTTTTGAGGCTTTGAGATATTTTTTTTATACAAAACAGAATACTTTTAAATTAAAATACAAATATTTTGAAATTCAACAAAGCTTCTATATCTTTTCAGTCCTCAGAATAAGAATCAATGATGCCAACTTAACTACTGATTTTAAAGTTTGTCTGCCGTTTTTTGTTAACCTCCTTTTTATGTTGTTAACTCTGTTGAAAATTTGTTAAAAATTTAGTGCTGACCTGATGCCAACCAAATATAGTTTAAGGTTGGTAATTTATTTTTAACCTTATTTTTTTCTAATTCGAAGGGCTAAATATTTAACATATTTAGCTTGTACAAGTATGTAAAAATTTTAATAATTCAATATCCTTATATCAATACTTAATGTATACTTTTATGAAACTAAACTGAAAGATGTTTGTTTGATCCTTTTTAAAACAAAAAGTAAAAATGTGATGACAAAAAATAAAATCAATATGAAAGATACATCTAAGTGATATGATGGATTGTTTGAGTTTAAAACAAGCTGTTTCTCGAAAATATCTAAATCAATACCAGACGCTGCTTCCTGTAAACAACAATGCACATTGTAATATTGAATATATTATAACTGTTAAATATATTTGAATACAAAACACCTTTTAATATAGACAATAAAAATAGTACTGCTAATGGAAGATATATTTCCACAACCAATTCTTTTGGATCTCTACTTTTACTAACACTAAATAAATAATGAAACATTAATTAGAAAGCTTAATTTGACAATACTAAGGTTCTAATTAAACACAAAAAATTAAATGCAATATGTTTGAATATAAACTAATTAACTTGCATTGTGTTTGTGAAGTCTTGCATATCAAAGAAACCTCTGTGAATTATATTAAATTTAGGGGTGATGGGTAACTTGGTACTCGTAGAATGGTTTTCGTTTAACTTTATTTCAGAATCTTTTTTAACTTTTTGTGAGTTTTTCTTTTCTATATTTCTTGCTGGATAGTTAAAACCTGAAGTTTCCTTATTTTCCCCCTATAAAATTATGTTAAAATAAAACATTATGAAAACTGTTGTTACCAGTGTAAAACAAACTAATTTACCTGCTTCAATTCTGTAGAGCGGAGAATAGAAGGTTGAGGAGTCCCTTTGTACTTCATTTTTGGAAATTTTCTGTCTGTAAATAACAAAGCACTATTTGACACACTTTACAAAGTAGACTAGCTAATTAACAAAACTTTGGTTTATTCGTTAGTTACATTAAATCAGTTGATTTAATGTAACTAATTAAACAGATATAGTTGAAATATAACTAACTTAAATCTTGTTTCAATTTTTCTTCATATACAAATCTAAATTTTTTTTTAATTTTCATTTTTTTTAATATAGATTTTAAAACCAAAAAATATAAAATAAAAATAAATAAAAATCATGTTTTCTATAGAGTAGCAACTTATTTGAAATATGTAGATAAATTAAAAAAATTTTAGAATAATATTTCTAATTTTTAATAAGTAAATTTAAAATAAGAAATTCTATATTGGTTTTAAATTTGTTAGATTATTTTAAAAAGACCTCCCCCCATCCTCTTTACATTTTCATTCATATACATTCATATACATTTTTATAAACGTTATAAAAAGAAATGATTCTATAATCATTTTATTAACATAATTAAATTTAAAAAACTCAATGCTATGATTTATATGCTCAATGTTATGGTATATATGTAATAAATGCTAAGGATGCTTCTGTTATTTTCATTTTTTTTAACAAAGTAGAGAATTTAAAGCAGCATTTTAATGAAAAGGGTTTAAGGATTGACTTTGCAAATGATGCTTTGGATAAAAATGTTGCCTAAAAATCAGATATTAATCAAGAGCAGAATGAGATCAAAAATTTTTCAAATTTTGGTCAAAAGACTCAGATAGGAGCAATGATTTTTACATCACTGATTTTATCTAACACACAATAAAACTGTTTGGTTATTACTGTTAACAAATCAATAGTAGAACCATACTACTTCTCAGAAAAGAATTTATAGGATCAAGATATCAAGTGAGCTTTGATTAAAGACTCTACAACCTTGTAAATAATAGTAAGACTTATTAGGTTTTTGAAAATAGGAATGATAGAAGTTATTTTCTAGCAGGCAGGAAAACAAGATTCATACAAGCACTTATAGAATACATCTTCCACTATTTAGACCACAAGGAGTAGAGTAAAGTTAGAAATAACTATATCCATAGAAATAGGAGTGACTAAACAAAAAAAAATCTCTGCTTTTCAGCGATGTTAGTATGCTTATAATAATCAGGAGAATAATTGAAAGTTCTTTGCAAGCAATTAATCTTAATCATTGGTAGAGTTAATAAGATATGACATTTGCAAGCAATTAATTTTAATCATTGGTAGAGTTAATAAGATATGGCATTTGCAAGCAATTAATCTTAATCATTGAGAGAGTTAATAAGATATGACATTTGCAAGCAATTAATTTTAATCATTGGTAGAGTTAATAAGATATGACATTTGCAAGCAATTAATCTTAATCATTGGGAGAGTTAATAAGATATGACATTTGCAAAAGAAAAAAAAAATAGAATATTGGATTTTGTTAACAATATTATTAAAAAATTTTTAAAAAGTCTCTGGAGTTTCTGAGATAAAACAAAATTTAGTAACCTAAGAGTAATGAGCACCAGACCTTTTATACCAATTTATTGTTATAAATTTTTTTTTTTGTTCTTAGGAAATCTTGTCTGGTAAAAAACGTGAGAAAAATGTTTACCATTGACAAACAGCTGTTATGAAAACTGACAAATAATAACTGACATAATATCTATATTACAAAAAAAAAACAAAAAAAAAAAACACTAAAAAAATTATACAAAAGCAGCATGTAAAGATGATGAAGCTAGTTTTTCAATATTTTTCTATTTTTATAAAATCATTATTACTATTATTTTAATGTGTACAGGGATGCACAGGTTATTTCAGAAAAAAATAAACTTGAATATGTCAAAAACCATTTGTATTACATCACTGAAAATTTGATCACAGAAAAATAAAATATTAATCTACATAAAAATTTTAATGTTGTTTAATATAGTCTTCTTTGTACACTACTACACTTTTCAGATGCACAGGCACTGCATCGCACCATGTCTAGACACAGATTCTTCCATACCTTTGCTACATCTGCTTTGAGAACTGCCAAATTTGGATATATTTTGAGGGCCTTCTATTAGGGTGGGTCATATTTTTAATTTTTCTGATTTTTGCATCATTACTAGTGGGAAAAGTTGCTACACCACCAGTTGAAAAATATTAGCCTTTTTGAATTTAGTTTAAAGGGAGCAACTTTTGCTTACATTATATGAGTATGAGATCACTGTTATTTGCTTACATATCACCTGAAAAAAAGTAAAAACACCATGTAAATAATAAAAGTTACATTTTTATACTAAAAAAGAATGTGAAAATGCAAAATCCTTATATAAAGTCCTTTTTACTATTGAATTTTTGATATTTAAGTTTCGAGATTGAAGTGGAAACAAGCATTCCATGACGTTTTTCATAGGTTGTGACGATATTGAATACTCTAGATACTTCTTTGAACAGACGTTCAACATTTTGAGAATGGCATGGAATATTAGGAACTTGAAGAGTACTTTGATGGCTGACAACAAAACACTTTCAGGATGAGCGAAATAACAGTTTCTTTGCAATACTTCTGGGCAATTGCTATCACGATGATTAAGACTATAAATACATTTCATAAATATGAAAAAATTTTGTGCTCCCTCAACACATCTCCAATATTTCTTGATTAAAAGCCAAAGAAACAGTAAACTTTGATGATGTAATCAACAATATTTATCAGACTTATTGTGGGTTTTATGGTCGACATGTATAAACGAAGCAGGCAATTGGCAAATGTGAGCCACTTGGCATGATTGATATTTTCGGGAGGAGTATTTGTGAAATACTTCTTCATTTCTACATTCAAATTTTGGAATCCTCAGATAACAGCATTGCGTGCTTTAAGTATTTCTAATCTTTACTAAGATTGTGATTGACATCATCAGACATTTTAATGAGCACTGACTAAGTCAACTATCAATAGAAAATGAACATCAAAAGATAGTTGTTCACCAAGAATGCCTTTGAATACAGTAGGACCAGATGTACTGCCATCAAGTTCAGTGAAAATTCTTCAAATGAAGCAAATGAATACACCATTAAAGAGGTGTATTCATTTGCTTCAAATGAAGCAAATAAATACACTATTAAAGAGGTTTGCTAATATGAGTTTCAGGCAAACAAATGATACCATTTTTCCAGCCCGTGTTTACATTGGTTCAATCACAAACAACACTTTGTAAAGTCACAAGAAAATTTTTGTCATTTAAAACTGAAATAATTTATTTCACAACATCAACTGCTTTACGACTTTGTGGACAAATGTGATCTAAGTAGATGCTGTTAGGATATGAGCAGACAACGTAATGATCTTCTTTGATGGAAGTGGCCCTGCTATCTTTACCATTGTCTTGTTCTACTAACCTTAGGGTTTAGTCTATACGGCCATCAAAACTGATTCCAATGATTCCTGTGGCTAGTTCTGCATGTTCTTCAATTTTGCATGCATCTTGGTTGCTAACTCCCATTTATTCCATAATTTGACAGAGTTCTTTGTACTGAAATATATTGCGATATTTGGGATCATGACCACTATGTGAGCTGTCTTCTGAATCAGTAGCTTCATCATATTCCTCATTATCATCACAACAACTGCTTTCTTTATCACACTCGCAGGAAAGAGTTATTGTCGATGATGAAGCTTAGCATGTTTCATGTTTGAAAAACAACTATCTGATAGTTATTAATTCTACCACGTTTATTACATAAAATCTTGTATATATATACCAATTAAAACTCCCATGACAATTATATGCGGTAGTGGTGTAGTGGTAGAGCGCTCGCTTCATAAACGAGTGGTTCCGAGTTCGATCCCCACCACGTCCCTGGTAGTACCGCACTCAACTTGTTTCTCCGCTCAGCGGCCTTGTTCGTCAAGGTTCGTGTTTCGGAGTTATAGAGTTGAGAGAGGGTTATAACCACTAATAAGTAGCCTCCTCGTCTGTAGTGGCCTTCTCGGCCTTGAGGAGGTGAATTAAAAAAAAAAAAAAATTCTTTAACTACAATAATCATCAAAATAACCCTTAAAAGTAATCATAAAAAAATGAGTGAATTTTAACATGCTTCTTTAATCTAACATCTAACACATCTAACATCTAACACATACGATTATAATTCATTAATCTTAAATAATAGAACAGTGAGTGATAAAGTAAAAATGAAACTAGAAATAGAGGCAATGTCAAATATGGGTATAGTTAATTAAATAAAATTTGAAATATTCCATATGAATAAACAGTGGATTCGAACTATGTAGAAAAACGTTATTTAAAAAGTTTACACAAAAGTTCCCCCCCTAAGATGTTGAAGTAAGCTCGAATTTTCATTGTTTCCTTATTTCCATAATATAGCAACTTTATGTAGTAGTGACAATGAATTAAAAAAATATATCCCACCCTATCTTCTACGACTTCATGAAGCCCTAAATGGCAAACTCCAAAAGGTTCATATCTGGGCTAGAAGGAGGCTACATGTCCAGCCACCACAAGTGTGGAGCATTCTCTTGGAGGAAGGCCACGGTTTTCTTAGCACTGTGAGCAGGTGCAGAATCTTACATAAACGCCGATGGATTATTACTGAGCTTCTTCTTGGCCCAAGGCAGCAAGTTAGCTTTTATAGCGCCAACATAAGTTGTTTGGTTCACCTTGACACCTTTGGGAACAAAGACAAGCGGAGTTTTGAAGCTGAACAAACTCCACCCCATAACATCACTCTATAGGGTGCTGTCTTCTTGATATAGTTCAAACTTCTGAAGGAACTGTTATACTAGACTTCCCAAGAACTCTATCATTGTATCTGTTGGGCTCAGACTTGATTATTAATATTTTTTCGTCCCTGTAGATAACTGAAACACTTGAGTGGGTTTTAAACCATTCTACAAAAGCTTTTGTAGCCTCACTCAAAAGTTGCCTATTTGACTTTACAAAGCTCTTCATACCTTAATCTTCATGGATGACTCGTTGCAGTGTTCTACTTAACATACAAGCCTCTCTACCTAAGCTAGATATTCATCGATTTGGATTTTGTTGCACTTTGCAGTCAACAGAATTTTGAAGTTCTTTAGTTCTTACAAATCTTCTTGGGTCTGTCTGCTTCAGTTTACCATTTCTATCTTTCTAGATCTTTGATAAACCGGTCAACATTTGAATTATGAAGCTGTCCTTTTACTGCTTAGCAAATTTTGCTTCCTGCCTTCCAGAGTGAAAAAACAAGTTTTCTTACTTTTTCTTTTTTAAGGCAACTAATTCAGCCCATTTTTTTTATTAATTTATAAAAACCGCCAATGTATTTTTATTATTAACCAGTTAAGCCGTTATTGATTTTCCCGCCAAATTTATTTAGAAATTTGCAGACATTTTGAGCACAAAATTTAAATAGTTATTTTTTCTGAAATAACACGCGCACTCCTGTATATTTTTGTTTATACTTTATTTTTTTATTTAAACTGTAATTTTATGTATGAGTTGAGCATTTTTATTGAAAGCATTTTTTACTTTTATAACATGACTTCATCGTGTGTGACCATTCGGCGAATTTTATATGCCAAAGTTTTTAAATAATTTTTTACTTTTATAACATGACTTCATCTTTTTATTTGGAACTAAAAACATAATTGCAAATAATGAAAAAATTAAGAGAGTAATTGTGGGGATTTTTGTTAAAATTTAAATATACTTGCTGTTTAAATAAAAATGCAGGTTGCTTTTATATTATATATGCAATAAATATATAAACTAAAATAAAAACTATTCTAGTTAAAAAAATATGCTACAGTAACATTGCAATAATATCCATACTTTCCTATAAATTATTATTATTTTATATATTGTCATACACTGCTTTGAAAGATTTTAAAGATATAGTAAAACATCATATTAAAATGAATTGTCAATGATCAGAATGTACATATGACAATTGTTTTGTAACCATTAGTCTAGCCACCATAAGTCTAGCCACCATTTTGTAACCATTAGCCACCATCAAAGAACAAACTTATTACTCAATGTTTGATACTGTTTTCATTTTATTTGACTTTTTAAAAAAAAAAATTTGAAAACACAAAACAACAAAAAAAGGTACAAATATTAATTCATTTTGCAATTTGCATATAAAATAAATACAATCAATTTAATAATAGTCTATTTTTTTTTCCAATCATCTATTAGTAGCTACCTCAATTGTGTTAATATGCAGAAAATCAATAAATTAGAAAATTTATTTTGTTACTGCAACAAAACTCTTGCGAACTGTAGCATAAAACAGTTCTTATGTGCATCATACATCTTGTGTTCATCACACATGTACCTGTGAGCAGCACCACACATGTTGAGTGCTGCATCTATTAAAATTTTACCATTATAAATCTTAATTAGAGGGTTCATCATAAAAACTATATAAATACTTAATGCACTAACATTTTATTGAAATCAAAAGCATTTTTAACCAAATACCTTCTAATAGTAAAAAAAGAAATAATAGCAAAGTATAATAATTTTAATATTTAAAAAACACACTCTTTCTGTCAAAACTAATGCCAGCTTGTTTTTCTATAGCATCAAACGAAGTGTCAATTAAAATTGAACGAAAAGCTTCATCCTATAAATAAAATTTTTTAAATATAGTTTTAATACCACTTTATTTTTTTAACACTTTATTTTATCTATTTTATACATAATCATTACTTAATGTGGAACAAGTTACTTAACATTATGTAAGACTGATTTATTCAGATATTGACGTGAAGATATTTTATAAAATAAAAAAAATTTTAAAGTTAAAAAAAGTTGTGTTGTGAAATTGAAAATTGAAAGAATTTTAACTTATTAATTTTAATCTAAAGCAAAAAAAAAATTAATTAGATAATTAACTTAAATTTACTTATAATCACTCTTAATTACAATTGTTGCGCCAATATCTGAATAAACCAGTTAATAAAAGAAAAAGAAAAAAACAATAAAATAAAATTTTGAATTAAAATTAACAAAAAAATTTAGTCAATAAAGTTGCCTTATTGTAATTATTTAAAAAACAGTTAAATTTAATTAGTTTCTTGGATTATTTTAAAAATTTTGATAGTTTTTGCATTAAGTTGTCCTTTAATTTAAAACACAAGAACAACTTAAGAGCTGTTGCAAAAAAAAAAAAAAAAAAAAGTATAATAATATTAGAAATAGATTATAGATGTTTAGAAAAAGGCAAATTAGCCAGCAATTCCTGATATGACTGCTGATGTTACTAAAAATATTCACAGATGGTGTGGACAAATATTGTTAACTATTTTAAGACTCCTAAAACAAACAATATTGTTAGAAGATGAATGAGTAATGATTTCTAATGCAAACAAAGCAACAATATTTTAATTTGCACAAGCAACAAAACAAAGTATGCCAAAATCAAAAGAAACAGAAGTTGTAGTGATGTCTAAAATCTAAATTTAACAACAACAGTTTGAAGACAAAAATACAATCATAGAAAACAATGAACAAAGCAACGAAAAAATGCTAAAAGCAATCAGTGTCAACCTTTTATTAAAAAATACAACAAGAATAATACTTCTAACTAAAAAAAAAAACACAAAAATGACCAGATCTAATTTTTATCAAATCAAACAACATAAATACTCAAAAATTAGTAACTAATAAATTAAAAAAAGAAAAAAAACTTACAATTTAAAAAATGTTTTTACAAAGACAAAACTAAAAATGAACTACTATTTGAAAATTAATTTGAAAAAACACCAAAAAAACTGCTTTCACTAAATAAAATTGCTGGAACTAAATTATAAATTGTAAAAGTTAACTAGTAGCAAATTAATCTAGCAAATTTATAATCATTTAAAATTTTGATTTTCATGAAGCATTTTTTCTGGTCAATGTTACAACAAGCAACATTACAAGGAGAAAACATTACAATGAACACAACAGCAAAAAAAAAAATTATTGGGAAATCTGTTTAGGTGAACTTAAATGGTTTGAAATCAAAACTGTGTTGTAAATCAATTCAGGAATTCAGATGCTAATAAAAAAAAAAAATTAAAAATACTTCTATTCCAATGCAACTTTACAACAAATAGAAAGAACTGATACTGGCTAAAGAAAACCAAAAAGACAACATCTGTATAATTGAACCAAAAAGACAACATACCTGGTTTGGCAAAAAGATTATTATTTTCTTACCTTACTACACTCATTACAATAAAAAGTGAATCAGTAAAAAGGGTGGAGATGTAGAGATTTACACAAGAAAAATTATTTCATCACTAGAAATAATTTTCAAACAATTGGTTAACTCTACAATCGAATCTATCTAGCATTAAATTAAACTTAAAGCAGAAAGTTTATTAGTTGTATCTACTCAATAACAATCAGCTTATTAGTTGCATCTACTCAAATTACCAAGTAAACACTTCAAATAACAATCAGTGTTAAAACTCTTAGTAACAACACCATTGATCTCGTAATTGTTCTATAAACTTCATTCTTTTCAGTAACTTTGAACTCTAATAGTGGTTGCTTGCAGCCTTGTTGGAAGCAAAGATGTTGAAAAAAAATATATTAAAAAAAAATGACCCAAATAAGACACGACACAGTTAACATAAGTGATCCAATACCTCTATCCTAAAAAACTGCTTCCATTCAACTCTCACCTGGGATCTTTATATAAAAGACTCACATACTATACAAAAAAAAAAAAAAAAAAAAAAAAAAATTAAAATGTATGAAAAGATGACTATTCATATCTAAACACAGCATTCAACAGCACCTACCTGCACTAACTACTTAATAATAAAAACACCAATCAAATAGAAATAATTAACTACTTAAAAATAAAAACACCAATCAAGTAGGAATAATTAACTACTTAAAAATAAAAACACCAATCAAATAGAAAATATAAAAAGTTTATAAAAATCTAAAGTTCAAAAAAGAGGAACAAAACTTGTACCAGGTGTTAAGCACAAATAATATGAAGATTAAGTCTTTAATTTCTTTAAAATTCTTTAAGATTTAAGATTTTTAAGATTTGAAAAAAGAAGAATTATTTAACAACAATTATTTAACATGCCACATTAGACATGCTACATAATGATTTAATGGTTTCAAAAACAGTTTATGAATTTAAAAACTAATACAATAACTTACAACCAATTAAATAATTAACTAACTTAATACTATGGAAAAGTAGAATAAATAAAAGATCGCTGTCAATCAACCCTTAGTCACTGTAGCTTTTATCTTTAGGTAAATAAGTTTGCAGTTTGTGAAATTTGATAAAGCTGGAAATGTAAAAGACATAGTACTAGATTTTGCCCTGATCACATTAGCAGATAACAAATTTATGAATTTTATATTTTAATTTTTATTACAAACTTTTCCACTTACAAACTGAAAACTCATGCAGGTAATGGAAGATATTATTGAAAAAAAAAAAAAAAAAAACCCGACAAAATATTGTTTCATTACTAACAGTTTTGCATTAATTAAGGATTTTAATAACATTTGTCATTTTCACCTGTCTTCCCCTATATTTATATATATGTATTTATGTATACTGTGTTGTCTTTTTGAAAAATCCAGTTGATTTTACTAATTATCTCTATATACATACCTATATAAATGCCATATGCAATTAGATCAGAATCAAGAGATAATGATTTTTTTGATTTTGTTAATTTTTATAAGACATTCTTGAAAATAGTTAAAATCCTGCCACCAATCATCAAGAAATTGCCTTTTTTCAATTGGATAACTTTGAAATCATTAAAAAATCTTCAAATTCAAAATAAATCAAATTTAAGGTTGAGCTAGTGGAGCAAAAAATTTATTCATTTAATTTTAAAATATTTAATTTTTCCTAACTTTCTAACCTTAAGGCTGGCTTAAAATTATTTGCATTCGTAAACCCATGTAAAAATTTATTTTTTTTACTTTTTATTTTTTTGAACATATTCACTTCCAACAAAGGTGCAAGCAACCATTGTTAGAGTTGGAAGTTACTGGAAGAGATAAGTTAATAAAGATAACGATTAACAGACAACTTAAAAACCTGCAAATTATATGAATCAAGAAAACAGGATGAAGGGAGCAAATTCCAAAGAATTAAGGTCTGAGGAAAAAAACTAGACAAATAAGAATTTTTGGAGTACTTAGGAACAGTTGCAGTAAAAGGATGAGAATTAATTGAATGATTTGAGTAACACAAGAACACAAGAATAAAATTTAGTAGATGAACAAGAACACAAGAACACAAGAATAAAATTTAGTAGATGGCGTAAGAGATTCTAGCTCTTTAGAGCAATGTCCATTACAGTATTTATAGAAAATAGAAAAAAAAAGCAACATTACCACAATGTCACAATGGTTGAAGGTTGGCTGCAAGAGTAGGTCCAATTATGTTTACAATGCTTTTTTTGCATCTTGTCTAAAAGAGGAAGGGCATTGATCGAAGATCTGCTCCAGATATGACAAAAGTATTTCATAGAAGGACAAATTAGAGATTTATAGAGATAAAGAATAGAATCTGGAGTAAGAAAGAGGCAGGCATGATAAAGATATGTAATCTTAGCAGATTATAACTTTAGGGACAACTGAATAAACACAAACTTCATAAGTGCATCAAAAGAATTTGCAAGCATAGGCATAAGTGCAAATTGGAATAATTCCAAAGCAGTTGCAAAAACTAACATAAGTGCGCCGAATAAATTTGCAAACATTGGAATAAGTGCAAAATGCCAATATACACTAATATTTAAAATTTTATTTGACGCACTAATGCCAATTTGCACTTATGCAAATATTTGCAAATTGTTATGGCACACTTATGTAATTTGCACATATGCCAGTTTGCAATAATCCAGTTTTTGCAACGCTTTGCACTTATACCAGTTCACACTTATGAAATTCTTGTTTATTCAGCATCCTGCTAATTTTGCAATGGATTTGATATATGATTTCCAAGAAAGATCAAAGTAAAAGTTATTCCTAAAAGACAAAGGGTAGATAATTCATTGAGTACGTTACTGTTCATAAATATAGAAAGATCAAGATTGTTGGGATAATAATTAGCTGAAAAAAATTGAGTTTTATCTGAATTAAGGTTCACCAGCCACTGAGAGCCCAATGCTGTAGCAGAAGTGAGATCTTTTTCAAGCTCAAATCCCCCCCCCCCCCAAGCAATCAGAGAATGTTGGCTTTTTATCAAGATAAGAATAAATGGTAGTATCATCAGTGAACAATGCTGCCTCAGAAGTGAGAATTTCTGATGGATTGTTAATGTAAATTTAAAAAAGTATAGGGCCAAGGAGAGAACTTTGAGGAATCCTTCAAGTTAGAGGAAATGAAGAAGACTATTGTCCATCGAAAACAACTCTAAGGAGGAAACCACTTTAGATACAGAAGCTGGGGTGATATAAATGTCAAGAAATGGATCAACCTGTTTGTTGGATACATCAGGTAGGATGTTGTAGGTAGAATAACAGATCTGCCCTTATTATAAACACTGTTTATATTGTAAACAAGATTCTCCAGAAGTCACTGGAGACTAACTTTTGAGAAGTACGAGATTTTGTGACCTGAGAATAGCGGGCTTTGGCCTTTGATAAAAACTTTTTACAATGGTTTCTAGCAATAATAAACAGACATCTGTTTTAGAGAGATCAAACTTTGATCAGAAGCACCTTGGGGTGAATGTAGAGAAATTGAGCACTAACTAGGATCAGAAACAAGACATAAATCGAGTAGAGAAGGTAAATGATTCAGGTTGTCAAAAACTAAAAAAATTATTTTTTAGGGAGTTTCAAGTATCATTCCAAGAAACTTTTAATTTTCCTCCTTTAAACATAATAAAAACACAATAGTTTGTAAAAAAAATTATTATTATAAGAAACTCACACAAGAAACAAACAAAAAAACTAAATAAGAGTCAAGGTTTCAATGTTTTTAACAAATCAGTTTTAGGAATTGTATGGAATTCTTAAAAGCTGTTATAAAGCAAACAACATAAAATTACAATGGAAACAACACTGTTCTTGTTATCGTAAAGTTCACCAATATTGCTAACACACACTGTTAGAGTTCTAACTCTAACGCTGTCATAGAAACCTCATTCAAAATATGACAACCAATCAAAAGTGTAGGAAAATGAGCAGCCCGCGAAACCCAAAATCATAACAATAATTGAAAAATATATGATAGCGAAAAAGAACGTTGCACAAAAACCTTAAAAATGATAGCAGTATATATGTAAACATTTAATGAAGGATATAAAAATATTCTCTGAATAATAAAAATGAAAAATGTGCATGAGAAAATTAAAACAAAGCTTAGAGTTCATCATGTTTTTTGCAAAATATTTCATTAAACATCATGGTGAAATGTTGTTCTAATTTTTAATAAAAACTTTTCAGATTTTAATGTTACCAGAACTAATTTTTAAATGAAGAAAATGATGCTAACTGTAGAGTTTGATGGATAAAAATGTGCAGGTTACAGATTAGAAAAATTTTCAAACATTTTCCAACTTCTTCAGTTAAAAAGATAGGCTGTGCTTTAGCAATAATGTTGCTGGTCTTTTTAAGACTATTGCATTACATGTAATCCAGTTAAATGGTACCTATTTATAGACAGTTCATCTTAGGCCTTGAAACTTGACTGCTTTATAACAAAAACAATGACTTGCTCAATCCAATGGTTTATTCATGTGCATTTCAAAGAGGACTTACATCTCTGTCAAAACGTTGGTGAGAGCCTTAAGGTATGACAACTACAGATAGAAGCTCATCAGAGATTTTAAAATAGTGTTATTCCTCATATGTCTTCATGGCAGTTTCACAAAACTTTTTTTCTTTCTTTACTTCTTGGACATTCTTGACACTAAAGCACACTATCACAGAAAAGACTAGCCATAATATGAGCTCTCTGTGGAGCCAGAGATAGAACTTAAGAAAGAGCTCATGCTACTTTTTTTATCCATAAACAACAAATATGGATGAAAATAGTTTGTTTTAAATTAAAAAAATAGTTTTAAATAAAAAAATTGAAGTCTTTTTTTATAATTTAATAGTTCATTATTTACAAACAATTATAAAATTTTAGTATGGCAATCGACAAAAAAAGGACAAACCAATATAAAAAATTGATGAGATTAAAATATGAAAATATGAAATAATAATAAAATGACTAGAAAAATTAGACATGATTAATATCTTAAATATGTAAATTTTGTATGTACATATTTAAGAAAATCAAGCTACTTTAAATATAGTTGAAAACTAATGTTATAACAACTATATTTTTATAAAACTTACATGAAGAGCTCGTTCATAAGACTTAGGATTGAAGCACACATCATACACAATGCACTGTTTTCCATCTAAAAGACACAAATATATATATATATATATATATATATATATATATATATATATATATATATATATATATATATATATATATATATATATATATATATATATATATATATATATCAACCCTTAGAATTAGGGTCGGCATTTAGCAATGCCGACTTAACTGCCGACCTGAAAGTGTTTTAGGTTGGCAAAAAATTGCTGACCTTGTTTCTATGTTTTATGGTTAGACAATTGTATCAAAAATTTTTTGCCGACCTCAAAAATTATTTGATACCATTATAAAAAAAATTATTTAGAATTGATTACTTCTGTTGTTTTTTTTGTTTTTTTTCAAAGGATTGAATGTAATTATTATTCAAGCTCACCTATTTTTATAGCTTTTTAGGAGAAACTTGTTTTCGTGCCTGAATTTAGAAATCAATTCTGATTTTTTGTTTGATAAACATTCTTGTGTAAGTATTTCAAAATTTCATTTACTTGTAGGCATAGTATGTATTTTTTGGAAATGTTGTTATATGCAGGTGCTGTTTTAAGGATGGACCAATTCAGTATAAAATCATTGTTTTTATCTTTTAATTCCCATATGTATTTGGACAGCATGGTGTCTTTTAAATACTTTTTATTGTTAAAGGATTGCTTATGATTAGCAAAAAAAATTTTCATTCACCTTCTGTTAAGCCAAAATATTGTTTATCAGGTACATTCTTAGAGGAAACATTTATATATAACGCTTTTTGATAAACAATTTCTACTCATTGAATAATTGTTTTTTTGTTTACAATTACAATTTTCTGTTGTTTTTCATTTAGGATTTTTTGTTTAGCAAAACATTATTGTGACCTTTTATGATTCTTTCCAAATTTTTTTTGCAACTTTAGCTAATTTTAATTGCATTTCAAATTAAAATTTAATGTAATTTCTTAGAGGGCGGAAAATGCTTATCAACCAATTTTGAAAACACTTTTCCTATGTTAGTGGAAACATTTTTGTTATATGAGGGGAGGGGGGGCAGGGGAATTGAACCAAATTACATTTATAGTTCTATTTAACTTTTTTGTATTCTTTTTTTCAGGGTCAAATTTTAGTTCCAAATTTTGAAAACCACTTTTTCTAAGGACATCTTGAAAAATTTGTTTAAAGGAATTGAATACATTTTAATTAGAGGAGTTTTGGTTCAGTCTGTTATTAATTAAAATTGGGGTTTGTTTGAGAAATTGGGGTGGAAAATTTTGAAAATGACTTATTGCATTTAATTAAAACAAAGTTTCGCTTAACAGAATTAAAGTTAGGTGTTAAAAAAATTAAATCAAACCCTAATATTTTGGTTTTTCGTTGATAAAACAAATAACATAAAACAAAATCCTAAATGAAATTATTATTATATGATGATACAATTTTTTATCATACATGATTATTAGAATGTTTATAATAATAATCAGGGATGCGGAGTTCCCAAAGGACTCTGACTTTATATCTCTATTTTTTCCAAGTCTGTAGTGTCCAGAAGCTCTAAACATGTTTGTTGATTTATGATTTACTATAAGAAAAAAATTTGATGACTTGAAACTTATTGTTTTTAAGCCCACAGTTCTGGAGCCCTGGAGTCCTTGTCGCCAAGGACTCTGGGTTCAAAAAATGATTGTTCATCTAACTTGAAAGTCTTTATTTTTTTCCTATTAGTATTCCATAAACTTATTTATATTTTTAGAGCTCCTGGATACCAAAAACTAGGATGAAGTAATTTTTTTGAATCCGGACTTTGACTTTCGAATCCGGAGTCCTTTTTGGGACTCTGCATCCCTGATAATAATAATTATAATAACTGCAACAGATGATGATTATGATATGACAATCATATCAATGATTATAATATTTCAGTAACATTTTACAGCTATTTATTATTACATTAATTCAAACCTTTATCATAATCCTTTCTACACGGAACAAGGCTATGGGGTAGTTTAACATGCAAACCAGATAAACCATTTTGAACTCCTTTTTCAGACGAGTATTCACCAACTTCAGGGCTAGTGCAAATGTTTATAAAAGTCTTTAGATTGTCTTTTAGGCAAACAGTTTTTACAACAAAACCAGACTATAAAAAAAAAGTTAAAATTTAATTTTAACATAAATTGATTAGACTAAAGTAATCACAAAAAGTAATGATCAGGTAAGTAAGAGCTGGCTGTACTTTAAGACTCACTTATGACATGGCCACTTTTGACAAAGGCCTTTATTTGTGAAAAGTGTTAGCATTTTACCTGCGAAAAATTGAAGTATTTAAAAACCAATTTTTTGCTTCCTTCAACAATGTGTAATCTAGAACACATTTTTCTGTACATTGTACACATGTTTGAAGGGGCAACAAGTTAGGACCTAAAACAGAGGTTGAAATTATTAAAATAAGTTGATGGAGAGTGATTGCCTTTGAGAAGCTTAAGGTGCAAACGGTTAGAGAAGTTTAGAGAAGGTTAAGGTGCAGACAGCTAGAGAAGGTTAGAGAAGGTTGAGGTGCAGACGGTTAGAGAAGGTTAGAGAAGGTTAGAGAAGGTTAAGGTGCAGACGATTAGAGAAGGTTAGAGAAGGTTAAGGTGCAGACGGATAGAGAAGGTTAGAGAAGGTGCAAACATATTAAACAAAAAAATCAAGACAACTGGGACTTATTTAGAGACAGTAGCTTTGAGAGAAATCCAAAGTTAAAAAAGAGTAAAAAGAAAAATGGAAAATTAGATTTATGGGAAATCCAAACACAAGTGACAACTATGCCCATATATCTGCAAAACAAAACAATGATAGTGATTTAACTTGAAATTAATTTTAATCTTCTCAATAATAATCATCATTTTCCAGAAAGAGTTGGTAAAATAATTGCATTAGAAAAGTCACTGAACTTAATCTCATTTCATTAGATAATAGCATTATAACCTCTACTGCTCTCTATCTACTCTACTTGGTCTCTATTTTTTTTTCAAACTATTTCACTTCCAACAAGACTGGGAATGGAACTAAACCATTCAGTGTGATAAGCATTAAAGTAATCAATAATGTTACAAAGGTTTAAATCTACACCAGCCTAATATATAAAGAAAGGGTATGAGGATGGTCAACAGAGTTATTCTGCTTATCCCAAAAGTCTTTGCTTAAGAGGCTTTTTAAATGGTTGGTGGTTAACATCAGGTTGCAGTTAACATCTGCCCAAGATGATAAAAAAACAACCTGAAATAATATTATCTTTAGCAGAGATTTATGATAATCCAATTCATACTTAAAAAAACCATAAAAATATTTTCTGAACACTCACCCGCATAACGACATTAACTATTGGTTTTGCATAGTAAAGTATATGTGTATAGATAAACTATGCACCATATAGTAGAACTGGCCTTGTTTTAAATAAAAAATGCTTAATGTATTAGCTTAACACAATTTCTTATTTGACGTCATAAAATTCTCTTTATCTTTTTATTTTTTAAATTACTGCAATAATATTAATTACCGCAAAATGAGTTGAATGTTATTTAATGAGTTTTTTATTATTATTATATAGGAATGTTTACTTTCTTTTATCTTTTTTAAATATTAAATAATTAAATTTAATATTGCATTTTTAAAAATGTTTGATATTAACAAATTTCTTCCTTTTCTCAACATTTGCATAAATGAATTAAAATATATTAAATTTTTGAATTTTTAAAATGATTATTTCTTAAATTTGTAATTGCAGCTTTGCAACTTCAAATGATTTTTTATCTTAAGAAAATTATGTTAATTTACATACTTTCTTTATTAAAAGTTTATTAGTTTATTATCTTAATATCAAAATTATATCGCTATATATCATTTATTAAAAAATAATCGCTGTGATTTAACTCTTGTTATAAAAAAAAAAACTTAAACCCAAATTAAATCATATATTTTTTATCAGAATTAAATTATGTTTTTATGATCTTTTCTTCAAGCTTAAAAAATCAATCAATACAATAAAATAAAAACAAAATAAAAATAAACTTTTAATTTTATTTGAGTTTTTTTCATTAGTAAATAGTGCTTATATCAAACATAATTGTCATTTAAACTTTTGTAACAAATATTTTACATAAATGTCATTCAAAAGTAAATGCGACTTTTTAAAATTAACTACTTCTTTTATCTTACCGTTTATAGAATAATTTAAAAGTTAAAAAAATGGTAAAAATTGCTTAATCAAAATTGCTTACTGTTTACGTAAAACTGCTTATGGCGTACATAAATCGCTCTATGCGTAATGCTTTAAAACAAGGCCTGCAATATTTATAGATAATTTGGCTTTTTCACATATTGCACCATTCTGTTAGTGTGTTATTACATGCTATTAGATTATTGCTGATTTTAAAATCGATAATGTCACCAAAAATAAATCCTAGTTTTACAAGACTAAAAAAAGGTGGAATCTTCAGCATATGTTAATTCAAAAAGTCGTTAAGAAAAAATTTAATAATTTATTCAAAATGGTGACTTTATTCCTGAAAATCCAGGTAAAAAATTTCACACACCTAAAAACTTAACTTTGATATCTAAAACTATTTTTGTAGTGTAATATTTCCAGTCAGATCAATCGACCTCTAGGTTAGATTGGTAAATATTTTGCTTAAGAATTTCCTTGACTCAATAGACTTTCATATTGATATTTATTTTGCCTCTAAAAAATACTATATTTAATTTTCAACACATCCTAAAATACATTGTTGATGAACTTAATATCCTGAAGTAGTAAACTGAAAAAAGGAAGATTTTAGTTTTATGAAAATGTTTAAGTGAAAATATCTTTTCTTTGAAAAAAAAATTTTTTTAAATGCTAAAGTTTGCCATTAATTTATATACAGAGAATTATTTATTAAATTGACATGAAACACCGTACATGACAATAAACACCAACATTGAATGAGTCATAGAACACATTGTTTTGAGGGACAACACACATAAAACACATTGTTTTGAGGGACAACACACATAAAACACATTGTTTTGAGGGACAACACACATAAAACACATTGTTTTGAGGGACAACACACATAAAACACATTGTTTTGAGGGACAACACATAAAACACATTGTTTTGAGGGACAACACACATAAAACACATTGTTTAGAAGAAATCTTATATTCATAGAACATTTTTTGAAAAATTGACGTTTTTTTAGAGCAAAAATTTTAATACAAATTTCTTTACTTTTTTATATATATTTGTTCAATAACACACAAAAAAAAATATTTACATATTATTTTTACCTGAGGCTTTATTAGCTTCACCTCTTGACCTCGTTGTTTCTCCATTGCTATAATTTCTTCTTCATACTTCTAGAAAAAGAGAAAAAAATAAAGCTATACTTGCTTTTCTCAAAACCACTTTAACTCAAGTTGGATATAAATATTTTTAAAATCTATAAAATAAGTTTAGCAAATATTTAAATAACACCTTATTTTTAAATTTACTCTGAACAATTGGTGCAAACAAAGCTATATAAAAATTTTAAAATGATATAAACATTTGCTATATAATACTTAATTTAGAATTAGTTTGATAATATTAGAGACAAGTGAAATATTTATGGGCCTTGAAGCACCCCTTTTGAAATTATTATAAAACACATTGTATCTAAAACACAGTCAATTAATGTATCAATTTTCAGTCATTTTATATATATATATATATATATATATATATATATATATATATATATATATATATATATATATATATATATATATATATATATATATATATATATATATATATATATATATATATATATATATATATATAATATATATATATATATATATATACATATATATATATGTATATATATATATATATATATATATATATATATATATATATATATATGTATATATACATATATATATATATATATATATATATACACAGACACACATATATATTGTATGTATGTATGTATATATATATAAACATATATACTGTATATATATATATATACATATATATATATATATACATACATACAGTTTATATATATATACACATATATACAGTTTATATATATACACAGACACACATATATATTGTATGTATGTATGTATGTATGTATATATATATAAACATATATACTGTATATATATATATATATATACATATATATATATATATACATACATACAGTTTATATATATATACACATATATACAGTTTATATATATATACATATACATATATATATATATATATATATATATATATATATATATATATATACATATACATATATATATATACAGTTTATATATATATACAGTTTATATATATATATACACATATATACAGTTTATATATATATACACATATATACATACAGTATTTATATATACAGTATATATATACACAACCCTCGGAATTAGGGTCAGCATTTGGCAATGTTCAAATTTTCAATGTTCACATTTTGTATCGAAAATTTGATACAAAGGTCTTACAGTAAAACATCAAAATGAGATCGGCAATTTTTTGCTAACTTCAACACTTTTAGTTCAAAAAATTGTCTACCTCATTTCGATGTTTTACGGTAAGACATTTGTATCAAAAAATTTTTGCCGACCTCTTAATGATTGAGGTCGGCAAAATATTGCCAACCTCAATTTTTCCTAATTCCGAAAATATATATATATATATTTTCGGAATATATATATATATATATATATATATATATATATATATATATATATATATATATATATATATATATATATATATATATATATATATATATATACAGGTAGAATTCTCTTAAAAACTATGCAAATTTTCAAAATATAGTACATACATTACAGGTCAACTATTTGAACTTGTTTTTTGTGATTTGAAAATACCTAATATAGGGTTTTTCTTTCATGGAAGTCATTATCCTTGCTTTGCCATATTTGGTGTAAGTGAATTTTTTGATTTTTTGAAAGATTCCTCTTAAAAACTACAAAGAACATAATAACATATTCCCCCACTAGCTTAGAATAGCCAGTAATGGAGAGAAGGTTTGTACTGATCTTCTTTAACCATGAAATGGTAAAATAGTTATAACTGGTACCTTTCTGTTCATTTTGTGCTCATAATTTTTAATCAAGTAAGTATATTCCTTTTTTTAGTGTTTAAATTAAAAAATAGTTTTGGAAAACCGCAGTTTAATTTTAATTATTTAAATTGTTGCTGATGGAAAAAGAAGTAGAACAAAGACAAAGCCAGAAAATCAATCTGAAGCAACAGTTAACAGAAAGGACATAAAGAGCTAAAAAAAATCAAATAGCAGAGGCAATAGATTGGTGCACAGAAAATATAAAAACGAGGACAGGCAGCATTAAAAACAGGAAAGTTTCCATTTCTTAAAGATTGTGTTACAATAAGAGGTTAAATGATTGTGTTACAATAGAAGGTTAAAGTCAAGAATAAAAAAAAAGAACATTTGATAGTGTTACATCCAGTTGATAAGAAGGAACTTTGTTTTATCAGAAACAAAAAAAGATCCCACTAGGGACTCTCTAAGAAAGAGATTTCTGAAAGTATTTTGGATGTGCTGAAAATCAGAGATCATTTGAACAAAAAAGGAAAAGGTAGACCTTTTAGATTTTTGGAAATCACCAAGTGCAAAAAAAAACCCTACAAAATAGAAGGTAGGTAAATTTATTCTTTACACTAATTTATCAAAATCCCAATAGGTACAAGGGTACATTATATATTAAATACATGTAAAATACTAAACCTTATTATCCAAATTATTTAGACTTGGGAAATCATTTTGGAGAAGATGGCATACTGAACATGATGATATTGTCATTAAGAGGCAAGGCCAAGTTAAAATGAACACAGCCCTAAATCCTACTTGGCTAGAGATCATCTAGGTACACATTTTTTATCACATACTGTTTTTTTTTTTAGCTTAGCCAGAATATAAAAAGATCTATCGTCAATTTCATTCTTAAGTGTTCTACAACTTGGTTTTTACTCTTGAACAAGTTGTTATGTACGTTGAACAAATTGTTATGTACGTTGATAATTCAAGTAACTTGATTTTATAGATAATTTTACAACTTTTTTTATCCCTGATGCTTTACCTAACGATTTGATTGCTTGTAGTATAATGAAGAACTATAATAATAATAAAAAAATTGTGTATAGGTCGGTGATATTTTAACAGAAAGAGGGTTCAATCATAATGAAACACCACAATTTATCTACTACGGTGCAGATGGTACTGCCACTGGGTTAGTTAATGCTGGCAAACAAGAGATGTAAAAAAATGATTTATGAAAACAGAGAAAATATAACTATAGAACCATTTGTTTCATTATCAGGTCAGTCAATTTTTACAACTAAAAAGAGAAGCATGATATTTATATTTGTTAGGAGAGGTTTCATTGTGTCAGGGAATTTATGTTGGCAAAAGCAAAACGAACCAGATGGCACCACAAAATGCTGTCAGTCAAATCAAAAATTTAATCATCTTAAAGACAGGGAGTGGTTCACAACAAAACTATTCATTATTATAAAGACGCTTGATAAACATCTCACCGAATACGGTTTGACTTTAATTCTTAATTTTTAACTTTAAACTTTAAGTTCTTAATTTTTTGTCTCAGCCTGATACTACTGGAGTCACACAGCTCCTAGACCAAGCATAAAACCAACAGCTCCATTGATATTACAAATAACAAACCAGATGAACTTTTTTCCTCTTTCCAGACAATAAATACATCCATAGCAATGTGATAAAAATGCATAATAAACATCTTTAAAATTTTGTAAATTAGTTTATATTACATTAATGGATTAGAACAAGTCTAACATTATTTAGAAATAAGATAATTGCAAACTTAAAATAAAAATTTTAAACAGTAGGGGTCATAATGCATAAGTTCCACCTTTTTAAAAACAAAAAAATTGATTTGCATTCACTTTTTGTGGATTTTAAAATTGTAAGAGGTATAATTTTAATTAATTTGTCATCTAGGGTGTTTAGAGATACTGATTTAATCATTGTTTAATAATTTTATTGACATTAGTGGAACCCAGAGCTGAAAGTTTATTGATGTAGTGTTTAGGGGGTATGTGTTTTTAAGGGGAATTTACCTTTATATATTACCTCTTCTAGGTCAGCAGTTAGTTAATGCCGACCCTAATTCAGAGGGTTGTATGTATATATATATATATATATATATATATATATATATATATATATATATATATATATATATATATATATATAAATATATACATACATATATGGACTATTCTAATTATATCCAAATTTAAAATTGAGGATATTTTTTTATTTTTTACAGCAAATATTTTTATTTTTTTTCGCAAAAAAACACCTACATTTGGCAATATTTCCTCTAAATATCGCCAGGACAGGGGGTACCACTGCCCAAATTAGTTTCCTAGGATAGCCTCTGTATATATATATATATATATATATATATATATATATATATATATATATATATATATATATATATATATATATATATATATATATATATATATATATATATATATATATATATATATATATACACACATATATAAATATGCATATATATGTATACACTTTTTTTTTAAATACTTTAATTAAACAATTTTTTAATGTTTATTTTTGCATTACTAGATAATTTAAATTAAATAAGTATTTTGATTAAAATCCTATGATAAAAATCATAAAAACAAAAATACTAAAATGGGCTACCTGAAAAAGGTACATTAAAAAGCTACCTGAAAAAGGACCATTATGAAATGGAAATGTGGACCGACATGTTGAAGTTTTAAACCTTTCGTTTCAAGAAAAGGTTTTTATCAAAGAAAAGTAAATGAATGTATGATAAAACAGTGTTTATTATTGACTTCAAAATATGGTGGATGTAGTGATAGGGTGTGGGACTGTTTTAGTCGGAATGCCAAAGGTGACATTTTAAAAATTGAGGGAATAATGATAAAAGTATTTGATTTTGACATTTTTAAAAAGTCATGCTATATCTTCAAAAAGTTGGGTTAATGGGAAACCATTAATTTTTTTTAGAAGAAAACAACCAACGCTTAAATCTAAAAAATATTCCTCAAAAAACATTGTATAAGTTATTTAACTGAAAAAGAGAATAATCAAATATTGAACAAAATAATACAGCCTCCCCTATCACTAGATTTCTCTCCTATTAGACTTTTGTGAGATGAATTAAAAGTAATGTCAAAAACTAATGTTTGGATCTAAAAGATGTGGAAAAATCTTATTATTGAGTGGTATAAAACTGACTTCGACATATTGGATCAGTCTTCAAGTAGAATGCCAAGAATAAGTAAAATGAATTGAAGAATACGGTTGTCGCTAAGGTTGATTAAACAGTTAATAAGTCAAATGAATTGAAGAATACGGTTGTGGCTAAGGTTGATTAAATAGTTAAGTAAGTTATAAACTAATCAAATTTTTATTAATTTTTATGTACACTTAATAAATAGAAAAATAACATGTAATTCAGCTAGATTTTGTTTTCAGTTTTTCCCGCAATAGTAAGTAAAACTTTGATATCTTCAGTAATGTATAATTGGCATAAGTAGTCGTATAATATATGAAGGATATATAAAATCCATATTATGGATATTATTTCTTTTTATTCCTTAAAAATACTTCTTTAAAGTAAAAAGTATAAAATTAAGCTAAAAAAATTTTATAGCTCATAAATAAAGATTATAAAAGTACAGTACAGTCATTTTAAATCTTGTATTCATAATATAATACATATAACCTTTTTATCAACTTTGTTTACAAGTTAAATTTATATTTTATGAAATTGCTTTTAAAATGCCTTCAGCAATTAAGTGCTCAAAAGTTATGGAATTTAGTGCTGTTACATTAACAAAATTAGTGCAAGAGCATTTGGATGTGAATTTCAATTATTTTTTGAACATAAAACAAATGAACATGGAGAACTTTTATTAAAATGTTTTGGTTGATGGCTATCAAAAGGAAAAATGTTGATGAGGTTTTTGAACTATAAAATAAAGTGTTAAAACTTTTGTAATCAAATATTTAACCCTTTCTCTCTCGGGATATTTTCCGCTATATTCACAGAGTTAAAATTCCTGTTTCTGACTCAAACACTTTAAAAGCTTATAGTGACTAAAATAATGAGCAATTCTATGTGAAACTTGGCCCCTTTTTTACTAATACGCCCCTTTTTTACTAATACATTAATCTAACAAAATATGGAAAAAATATATATTTATGACACTTATAAGACGTCACATGACTCAAAAAACGGCCTTTGACATTAATCAAAATTTTGCTTTTTTGGAGTAAAATCCAAAAATAAACCAAAATATTACGTTATAAACAAATGAAACGTAAGTAAAAACAGTTTAGCAATCATTTTACTAGTTCATAGCAAAAAAATAAAAGGTTTAACACAAAAACTCTGGAAAAAGGAGAGATTCTAAAAATATAAGAATTTTGAAAAAACCGTTATTTTTAAGTTAAATTTTTTATTATGTTTGTAGAATAAAAAAAAAAAAGAAAGATTAAGTCTGCCAATACAAACAAAACAAACTACAATAAATAATTAACTTGAGTGTGGTAAGCTTCAAAACAAGTGTCTGGGTGAAGCCCTGGTTCAGATAGGCAAAATCGACAAACATATGTAGTTTTTAGTGGTTGACATTTAGCTGATAGTTTTCCTCTTGCATAGCACACTCTACATCTTTTGGTTGGTCTTTTATCTTTTGCATCTGGTGAAGCTACTTTGAGAGAAGGAAAATGTCTGCCAGTAAGACGAGATAATGTATCATCTAGTATTTGGTTGTTTGGTATAGCTGGATTGATTAGTGCTAAAGATGAAATAGTTTCATGCAAAAAATCAAGGAATGTTATTTTACATTTTCCAGTTTCGTGTTGAAAAACTTTATGTGCATTTAGTATCATCTGTGAAATCATTCTAAATGCTAATTTTTTGTACCACTTATAACTTTTACGCAATGTTCGTAAACTATGTAACTGTTGATTCACTCTGTCAACCCCTCCCATGTGACTGTTATATGATCGCACTATTGATGGTTTGTATATTGCAGAGTCATTTGCATAGGTTTTACCAGTTTCAATCATTTTTGCTGAATGGCAAGTTGACAACATATATACAACTTTCTGTTTATTTCCTGATTTATTTTTGACAGCTCGATATTTACATGCAATAACACGTGAATCAACTGTGGATCGATAGAACACAGCCTCCCCTTTTTCTAACGCAAACTCCGCAATTTCTTTACAGTACTTTTTTCTACTTGATTTAACTGTCCCACAAAGGTGTGTATTTCTTCCTAAAAGAAAAGTTGCTAATGAAGGGCTTGTGTAGAAGTTATCTGTAAACAGTATATGTCCTTTATCTAAAAAAGGTTCCATCAGTGCAGCTGGTATTCTCTCAGTGCTGGGCATATCCTCATTTTCGTCTTCATAAAACATACCTTTACCACAATACACCAAAAAATCTAGTTTTATTCCACTTGATGTAGTCAATTCATATAGTTTTATGCCAAATCGTGCTCTTTTTGTACGAATATATTGCTTAAAATGCAACCGTCCCTTAAAAAGAACAAGTGATTCGTCAACACTAAGATTTTGTCCGGGGCAGAATACATTTTTACATCGGTCTCTAATTAGTTCAATTAATGGTCGTACTTTGTGTAATCGATCACGGTTTTCGTCATTTACATCATAATTTGGATCATTATTATTGTTGAAGTGTAAAAACTTCAAAATCAGTTGAAAACGAGTGCGTGACATTATTTTTGAGAATATTGGAGTGCTAAAAAATTCAGATGTAGACCAATACATATGAATATCAGGTTTATAAATAATTCCCATAAGCAAAACAAGAGCAAGATTATTTCTAAAACAGTCACCGGTTCCCAATTTCCTACATACTCGTTACTTGCTTTATTCGGGTTCTTATCTATAAAATCTTGAGCATATCGATTTGTTTCAATTACAATAAGTTCAATAATACTAGGTGTTATATATAGTTCAACAAAATCTAAAGGAGAAGGATTTTCATGCGTCATTCTTACTCTAAGTCCCTCTAGTTCAAAAAAAGGTATAATTGGATCTGCAGTATTATCAATTTTAACACGTTCCCATGTTGATATTAAATCAATTCCCTGTTGATTAATTTTTAAAACTCTAGCATTGGATTGTCCTCTTCTACCCCATGGCCTTTCTCTACAACCTCGATTGTTATTCCCTTTTTTTTCTTTACCTCTGTTAGTAACTTGAAGTATTCGATTTTTATTATTGACACTGTTTTTTTGAATACCACCGCGAACTTTTACTCTTTTTCGTTCTGCTATACCATTTTCTCTGGTGGAATCAAATAATTGATCAGGGAATAGGGTCTCCTTGTTCTCATTAGGGTATGTTTCCTCACTACTATTTTGTTCAATTTCTTCTTCCTCCTCCTCATCGATATTGATTTTATAAACATGATTTATTTGACAAAATTCTGGTAAAGAAGAACAGTTTTTATTCTGAAAATCATAAGATAAAGGTAAATTAGGAGCTCGCACAAACTCTATATCTTCCTCTTCGTATTCCCAATCTGTTTCAGGTTCGCTTTGATCGGCTGATAATTCACCAAGGTCCATATCACCGCCGCTTTCAAACTTATTCAAATTTCTTCCATATTTGAATAAGTTCTTTTGTAACTAGCCATTTTTAAAAATGCTATATCTTTTTAACTAAGATAAATTTTGACGAACGGTTTTCAGCCTATGATGTAATAACTATTCTATTTTCCATATCTGTAAAGAACACAACAAAAAACGCTACAAAACCGTGTTTAAATCGTAGAAGTTGAAATGATTTACACAGCGGATCACAAGGAAAATCGCGATATTAGTTACGACCCGCTGTGCGGGTCTCAGGGAGTGAAAGGGTTAACTAACATAAGAGTTTCTGAAAAACTAGAACTGGTTTTGTGACTTAGCATTTTTAGTGGATATAACAAATTATTAAAACAGTTTATATCTAACATTATTTAACCAAATTAATGTTTTTAAGGCCAAGTTAAAACTATTTACAAACAGCCTAGAAAATCTTTATTTGTTTCCAACACTTGAAAGTTATTATATTGAAGGTAAGATTACCAGTATTGCGTTTCAAAAGAACCAAGCTGTTAGTTTGAAATTTTAACAACCATTTAATTAGATGATTTTAAATCTGAAAATATGAATATTTTGCTCTTTATCAACCCGTTCACTGTATCAGATGAAGACATTAGTCACCAAAATTGCAATCAGAAATCACAGACATTCAAAATCAAACAGGATTATAAGACAAATTTCAAAAACTGTCTGTCATCAATTCCTTTAGAGCTGAAAACACTCTGGAATTTTTCCTAAAAATGACTTTCCAGAACTCAATTACATGACACACAAATTTGCGTGGAACCTATTGGCTCAACCTACAGTTGCGAAAAAACATTATCTACAATGAACTACATAAAAAGCTAACATTTGTTAAATATATTTAATATGAATATATTATATATATTTGACAAATATATATATATATATATTTATATATATATATATATATATATATATATATATATATATATATATATATATATATATATATATATATATATATATATATATATATATATATATATATATATATATATATAACAGGCCTTGTTTTAAATAGAAAACGACTTAGCACATTAGCTCATCATGATTTTGACGCCATAAAATTATCTTTATTATTATTTTTTATTTAAGTACATTAACTTTTAAACTACTAAAATAAAATAAACTACCCCAAAACAAGTTTATTTTACTAATTAAGAAAAACAAATCTAGAAGTTTGGAAAATTTACATTTTGTGGAATGTCTATTTTGTTTTAATTTATTTTTAAAAATTAATCTTTCTTTTCTCTATATTTGTTGAGAAAAGAAAGATTAACTTGTTAAAAAAAAATTTGCAATGTTGTAAAATTTGTTTAAAAAAAATGGTTAAAAAAATTATTTGCTAAATTGCAACTTTGAAATAATGATTTTTTACTTTTAAAAAGTTATTAACAAACAAAAAATATTATTTGTTGCAAAAAAAAAAATTTAATTACTATGTGACAAACAAAGATTTAAGTTTACAAGAATATTTTTGATGTAGTGTTATAAGATTTTAGTAGTTATTTAGTGTCACAACATTTTTACAAGTCATTTAATTTTTTGTAAATAATTGAAAAATAGGAAGAAAAACTAAAGAAAAAAAAATTAATAGTTTGAAGGGACTATTATATCTTCAGTTGATATACCTGCTATACACAGTAACAAGATTTAATAGAAAGAAGGAAATATTTTTCATCACAAACAAAATAATAATGAGCTCAAAAGTTCATTACTAGATCCCCTAGAATGTGTAGTTGAAATAATAAAACCTCAGGTATTTTTGTTTGCGTGACTTTAAACTTTTAACTTATGGTATATATTTAACACTTATTTATTTTAAATTTGCTTATCTTTAATATTTTACTTTTTACCTATAGAACATGATGAATGGTAACCAAGTAAGAGAACTCTAGCAGATCATAGAATTCAAAAGTTTCTGAGAGATGCTATGGAGTTGGTCAAAGGCGGATATTTTTCAAATCTCGGCATAGCTCTTGGAAACCTTACAACATGATATCAAGAATCTATTTTTACTGGCAGTTGACATCTGCAATATTCTGGTGGATAAGTGTAACTTACACAGAGCTAAGTCAAATACAAAAGTAATTTCAGAAAATTTCAGAAAATTAAGACTTCTTATAACACCTCTAAAAAAAAAAGAAGAGAAAAAAATTTATACTAAAATACAACTTATGACCTAATTGCTTAATAAAAAAAATAATTCACTGTGTCAATAATTTTTAACACTTAGTTTAAGTTTTTCCTTGGTGTGTCCAATTTTTTTAAATAAAAATTTGATGTGAAAGTATTAAAAAGTATAAAACCACAAGCAAAAAATTAAATTTGTTATAACAATTGTTGATGAGAATACTTTTAAACTTTGATCGCTAATCCGCAAACTGCCATTTGACTAAATACCATTAACTTTTTATTTTTTCGTTTTATATATATATAAATGCACCTTTCAGTTCCTTAGCCGTAACGAAATTTGAAAAAAGTGATATATATATATATATATATATATATATATATATATATATATATATATATATATATATATATATATATATATATATATATATATATATATATATATACAAATATTTTATATACACACACACACACAAAGAAAGCTTTTTATATAATTATACTCAAAATTTTGTTTTGGCAAATTAAGAAAAAATAAGGGTTTACGCGCAATTAAAAAGTTACCTTTTTATTAGCAGGATCTGAAATTTCATTAGCATACTCAATAAGCATATCACGAAAAATTTTGTTATTCATTGCTGATTTTATTCGTTCCAATTCCTAAAATTACACATAACAATACGTGACATCACTATGATACTATTACAAAAATATATAACTATAAACACTAGTTTAATATATATTCAGGCACATAGCAGGAAAGCTTTTCTTTTCTTGCTTTTTTTTATTGCAATTTGTATAAGTTGGTTTGATTGATTATTCATTCAATTTAATCTTAAATTCAGAATTTTAATGAATTCCATTACATTGAACTTAAAGTCATGTACTCTCTACTCTTCCATCAATATTTCCCTTCTGGTACAAAAAAACAATCATTCTCTAAGAAAACATATATATAAAAAGGAACAAAAATACATACATGCAGGGCTCGAAATAACGTACTTTTTTGTTCCGGACAGTTTGTCCGATAAATTGTTTGGACATGACCGATAAATTTCAACAAAAAATATTTTTACTTTAAAACTAATATCCGATTTATTATTTACTACTGGTATGTGCGGTCATTAGTAGGGGTGCACCGATGCATCGGCCGATGCCAATTGTTTAAAAAAGTCAATTTTTTTTATTTTTTTGTTTCTATATTGTATAAAAAAATATAATAATTATATTTTTTTATAAAATATAGAAACACAAAATTAAAAAGACTCATTTTTCAAAACAATCGGCATCGGCCGATGGTTACCAAGACCGATGCAACAGTGCACCCTTAGTCATTAGTATTGCGGTGTTAATTAGATTATGAAAGTATAAAAAAAAAACGTGTTATACTTTCATGTTTAGACTTACAAGTTAAAAACTTGTGACTTTTTTGGCAAAAAACGACAACATTTCTAAAAGAATAAAAACAGTTTTTAATAAAATAATAATAATAAATAGTTGTGTTTGCTATCGCGCTAACCATTTTTACTTTAGAGTATTGGTATTAACTATCTCTATTTAACGCTATTTATTGTGCAAACGTAATGTCTATACATAAACGAACTTTTCTCGTCAGGAATATGTTTGATTATAAAAGCAAGACCAGTATTTTGTATTTATTTTAAAGCTTAAAGATTTTTACACAATTAAAATATGTTTTTCTTTTAATTGTCATCAAAAAGAGATTTCACAAGATCCTCTCCACTATCATTTTCACTGTCGCTAAGGGAAGTAATTGTTCTTTTTTTGTTTACCCGATCTTTATAAATTCCCGTTGGTTTTTGGTTTGGGCGTCTTCCTTTATCACTCCACCACAATTCAATTGCAGGAAGAAAATTGAATTCTTTCAGCAATGGACCATCTTCCAAAATGCGCAAAATATTTGAAACACAAGATTCTGTCAATGAGGTTCGATAATTTGATTTGACACTTTTCATCTTTGAAAACATTCTTTCCAGCTTAGCGTTAGAAATTAACAAAGTAAACAATAGCTCAGCAACTGTTAAAAAAGAGGTCCATGATTTACTTCTAGGTGATACAAATATGCGTCGCCAGGTAATTCGGTATTGCGTTTCAACTGGGGATAAAAACTCTTGAGCATAACTTAGCATTTCTTTCCATTGAGTTAAGATGTCTGGAAAAACAACAGCAGCAGAGCGTAAAGGCTCTTGAAAGTGTTCGCATATATAATTTAAAGCTTCATCGGCAAAATCTAAATTTCGCGTTATGATTCCGCTTTCAGCTATAACCTCCCGAAGCCAGCCGTTGCAATTTAATACTTGGGATGCATACTTTAAAATAAGAGTACTTTCTTTTTCGTTTTCTACACGTTGTATAATGCAGTCCCTGACTACTGTTAAATACTCCACAGTTTTTGTTTTAAAAATTTTAAACTCACGCTCAAAGTCTTTAAGTTCAATGTCATGATAATAATGTTTGCCGTTTTTTTTTTTGATTTGTGAAAGAAAATCTTTAACTCTAGGCAAATTTTCGAGACTTTTTTTCTCAAATAATACCCATCTTTCCTTTGCTTTTGATCAACTTGATCATCCTGAAAAGACATTGAAAGTATTGAGGGAATTTCGAGTAAATCGATAAAAAATGCAAATAGAAGTGGTATTTTTTCTTTTTTTCCATTTTAGGAGATACCCTTTCATTTTAGCTTTGTCAGGAGCTAAAATCGATGGGTCTTCAGCTAATTGTTCAAGATGGGTAATGTATAAACCCCATTTGTCAAGGAAAGACTTCATGGCATTAACTTTATAAGAAATCCATCGTGTTCCAGATGCTTTTTTAGGCTTGCAACTTTCATCAAGCGTATCCATCCCGTCTTTTAAAACAGTATATAACTCGCGAAGCTGTCGGAGCTTTTTTGGTGCTTTTTGGTACAGGCAATAACTTCGTAATATAATTTCATCTACAAGATCGAATTCTGTATCTTTTAAAGCATCTGCAATTGCTAATTCTAAGCGGTGTGCAACACACCAAACAAACACAAGCCACGGACTTCTTTCGCGTAGAATGGTTTTCACACTACTTTGATCGCCTCTATTTAGTGCAGCCCCATCTGAAGTAAAACCAATGCATTTAATAGGTGTTAGCAAATTTACAAAGCATTCTTCTAAAACTTTTACAACACCTTGGGCTTTTCCAGATTCTAAATATTTTATATCTAAAAACGAAGTCCTGATTTCAACCGCATCCGACCCAACTGGCTGTGGATCAAAATATAATGCATACACCACTTCATTTTCAATTACCGAACTGTCTGTTGAACCATCACACAATACACTATAAAATTTAGCATTTCTAAGGCTATCGTGTAACGAATTTTGCAGACTTCTTGCAATATAGTCAATAAATACAACGCATTGGCGATCTGAAATATAGGATTCGCCCATATTCACACCGAAAAGCTCAACTAATTTAACAATTGGAACAAACTTTGAAAGAGGTAACTGTTGTTTCGCTATAAAGTAAGAAAGTTGAAATTTTTAAAGGGTTTTTTCAAGGTCGTTTTTTTCCATTTTTTTCAAACCATCAGTGATTGTTGCGTTATTTTTACAGGGCAATAAAGGTTTAGATGCATTTTGAAAATTATTAGATTTTTTAAGAAAAAGAGTGTATGCTTTTAAGTGCGGTTGAGACTTACAATGATCAAGAATATTCGATTTTCTATAGTTTGCTGATCCAACTATGAATGTATTCGTATAGTATGGCATAGTTTTTATTGTATCATTAAACTCTGTACAAAACTTGCATTTTAAGTTTTTTACTCTTTCATTTGAATCAATGTCATAAAATAGCCATTCGCTAAGTGAATACTCAGCGAGCTCCGACTTCCAAGTTTCTACTGTCGATACTGATACTTTACGAGGATTTGCTGTGATCTTACTTGTTTCTTCTTTGGCATTTTTTTCATTTATAGACTTAGCTGCAGGCGACTGTTCTAAAAGTGGTTTAAACAAAGAAAATATAGTTTTTTGAATTTTATTTTTCGGTGGCTTAACTGTTGAACACTTTGAACATAAGGCAATTCTCTTAATTTCCTCACTATAAGATAAGTCACCAGTTTTTTCCGGAGTTGCACAAATATTGCAAACAAAAACAGCGCATTTCATGCATGTATACTTTGTATTTCTTTCACGACAAACTGAGCAAACTGCTTCCATTTTTTTTTAATATTACGCCCTAAGTTGGAATAATGACAACACATTATCATAAATATTTTAAACTTATATATATTATATGTGAATAATTATATTAATAAAATACATAATATACTCATATAATTATACATTTTATTAATATATTTATTGTTAAATTTATAAAATAAAAACTTCTGTTCACAAAATTGAATAAGATAAGAAATAAGTTTAATTAAAAGTAACAAATAGCTTTACCTTACGAAAATTTCAAATTCAAAATTAAATCACAGTAAACAGAAAACTATTAAAAACGTAACATGTTGTATTAAATTTTATTTTTTACAAAATATTAATATTTACGGGGAAGATATTTTAAAAATGTAAAAGAAAAATGTAAAAAAAGTGTTGATGTTAACCCCCGTTAAAAAAAGCGTTGCTCATTAAATAAAATTCTTGCGGCATAATACTGTTTCCATTTTGTCTGAATTATCTCAAAGAATGACGAACTTCATCACATTGTGCACACTTTCAATTTCTTGGGCATTTTTGGTTAAAAAATAAAATAAAAAAGAAAGTTTATATATAATATACTGAACATTTCAATAACTTTTAAATAACTAAAATAATTTTAAGAAAATTTCACAAAAAATATTAGTCGGACAAAATGACCGATTTATGATGATTTTTACCGGACCAATGTCGGACAATGTCTGATGTCCGGCGGCTATTTCGAGCCCTGTACATGGTACTTTTTTTCCGCCAATGCACTATTATTTAAAAATCATATAATTTTCCTATTGTTAGACTTTTAATAGAAAGATGTGATAACTGCAATTTCTCATTGAAATTATGTTAAACATAAGTTGTGTGAGCTGCATTTAAACAATTGCTGAAACTCTATGATACATTAGTGTAACTTTGCAACATTCTAATAATCTTAAATAAATATTAAATAATTGTTATTAAATACACCCTAATGGTAAATTTTATACTTTTAGAGAAATAAGTTTACTTATTTACTATCTAATTTATTCTTGGATGAGATGAATTTTATCTAGCATTTTTTGTTTGCAAAATATCTTTATAGATATTATTTAAATAAAACTAAAAAGATTTTAAAAGTAATAGACATAATATACATGATTTTTTGGATTTGCTATCAATTATTTTTTTCTTTCTTATCATTTTTTATTTTAACAAAAAGTCTAGGTATATGTATATGTATGCTGAGGCTTTAATATATACATTATTAACCTTAAAAACATACATACATACATACATACATACATACATACATACATACATACATACATACATACATACATACATACATATATACATACATACATACATACATACATACATACATACATACATACATACATACATACATACATACATACATACATACATACATGTACACATATATACATTTATTTTAGCAGATTTAAATTGGGACCATCATGATATACTTTGCACATTTTAAGTTTAGAATGTTGACTTAATTATATTTTAATTGGCATCTGTTTAATCATCCAATTTTGGATTAACTAGCACTGTCATTGACATTTGTTCATCTACCTATTTTGTAGCAAAATTTGTTGTTGATAGTTATTAAATTGATTATAAATTAAAACTAAACCATGAATTCAATCAAATTTATAAAGTCAACTTTTTCCCACAGTATGAAAACTATAATTACATGGCTAATTACAGTTCTTTTATTTATTAAAATCTAAATTTTAAAAATTGGTAATTTTAAAAAGTAGAGCATTTCTGGATTTTTTTATTTCACTATTATAAATTCTTTTATATTTTAGTTCTAAATATAAACTGTTCTGGACATTTTTTTTATGTGTTGGAAAATTTCTAGCATTTTGGAAAAAGGCATAAAAAAATAAGGACAACGTGGAAATTGTGATTTGAAAAATTTTGCATATTACATATAAAAATATTTATATACAATTTCTATATATAAAAACTCTTCTGTTAAAAAAATTTGATTGTAATTTTAGGTGTAGATTTTTCTGCCTAAATTTTTTTTTCTTATAGAGTATCTTATATAGGCTATATTAAACAGGATCTTATATAGGATATATTAAAGAGGATCTTATATAGGATATATTAAAAAGGATCTTATATAGTTATAACAAAACTATAATTGATCATCATTAAACAAGGCTTTTAGCTCTAGTTTAATTTTATCAACTTGGCTGCAGTCAAAATCAATCTTTAGTTACTCATTAGTTATTGATTTCCTCATATTCAATATCTATATTGGTGGTAAATGAAGAAAAAAATTCATGTAATAATAGATAACTCATACTTATTCCAGACTGTTAAAATATTTTCTAATAGATCATCAGACCTTTAACAAATTTTATTGAAAAGTATTTTAATTAAAAAATGTAATAAGTATATAAACCATATAAGAAAATCAATTAAAACCATATAATATAACCATATAAGATAACCAATAAAATAAAACCATATAAGATAACCAATAAAACCATATAATATAACGAAATACAAACCAATATACATAAACTTTTAAGCTTATATTAAAATTTATTTTTTAAAAAGCACACAGTATGAGTGCATATTATGCACTTATATATTAACAAACAGTATATTTAATTTATAACTACTTATACCGATATGTAATTGTTATTTAATTTATATGAAAATATTTTAAATTAACATCAAAATAAAGATATAATAATATACATTTTTAAAGAGAAAGTTAATAAAATGCTTTATTATATAAGTATTACCTCAGGTGTTATTTGAAATTCTTCATTAACATCCATTTTGATACTTTCTAGCTAATAGTTTACTATATAAAAAAAATAATTCGAACAGCAGTTTCTTACTGCTTCTTTTTGTTTAATGTATCATTAAATTATTATTATATATAAAACTGATTAACATCTACTTATCTGTCTGTATCTATATCTATCTATTTATATATAAAGACAGATAGACATAATACATATATATATATACATATATATATATATATATATATATATATATATATATATATATATATATATATATAATATATATATATTGATATATATATATTATATATTTATATATATATATATATATATATATATATATATATATATATATATATATATATATATATATATATATTTATATATATAATATATATATATATATATATATATTATATATTATATATTATATTATATATTTATATATATAATATATATATATATATATATATATATATATAAATATATATAATATACATATATATATATATATATATATATATATATATATATATATATATATATATATATAACACACACACACACACACACACACACACACACACACACACACACACACACACACACACATATATATATATATATATATACACAATATATATAGTATATATACAATATATATATAATATATATATATAAATATACAATATATACAACATATATATAACATATATATGAATAAATATATATATATATATATATATATATATATATATATATATATATATATATATATATATATATATATATATATATATATATATATATATATATATATTAGGGTGGGTCAAAAAAAATTTTTTTCTTGTTACAGACTCTAAACATTGTTAATAGTTATTAATATTGATACTATCAAATATGAAAATGATAGATTTAAAGGGCGCAACTTTATTGGGAAAATTACCGGTACCCTAATATTTTGGCAAAAAAAAGTTTGTCAAAAGTAGGTCAACCTGGTACTCAAAAGGAGCGAAATTTTATAAAAAATTCAAAAATAATAAATAATTGTTTTATAAAAATCATATTGCTAAAAAAAATTGTTATTAAAAAACATGTAAAAATGCACCTTTTTCACTTTTAGTTAAAAAACTATTGTTATTATGCAATAAAATCTAAAATAATAGTTTTTATATGAAAAAATTATTATTTTTGAAATTTTTTTATAAAATTTCGCTTTATTTGAGTACCTACATCACATAATTTTGAAAAACGTTTTTTGAATAATAATAGGGCCTGCTAATTTTTGTAATTATAGTTGCGGGTGGAAGACATTGTTCAATCCATAAAAGTAAATACTTTCCTAAATTAGTACATAAAAAACAACTTTCTAGCAATGTTTAAAGCCTGTAACAAGAAAAAAAAATTTTATGACCCACCCTAATATATACTATAACATATACATAATAATACTATAATATATACATACAACAATAAATAACAAAAAAAAAAAAAAAAAAAAAAAAACAGATTAAGGTATTACGAGCACCTATTTTTTAAGTAAAAATTGAAATATTTTCAAAAATAATCATGCTGGATCCAAAATTTTTGCAGAAAAATGTTTTTAAGGATCAATACTCATAATCCACTTAGATATTTTTGGGCACCTGAAACTTTTTCTTAAAAACACAGAGGTTTTAAAAAAGTAACAAAAGTGTTCATATTACTGGGACCACTTGGTAATGTGAGCATTTCAAATAAGCTCAAAAAAATAACATTAAGTTAAAAAATACTAGCCTGATAATTAGAATTAATTTGTGGAATACATTGATTCATTATTAACAAAACTTTTCTTAAAAAGATCAAATTTTAAGCCACTTTTTATTTTACTTCTCAGTTTTACGCACACACACACACACACACACACACACACACACACACACACACACACACACTATGAAAAAAAAATTATTTTTTAACTCAAACCTTTAAATAATAAAAATACAAATTTTTTGAATTTAAATTACAGAAAGATATTTATTATTGTTAAAATATAAAAATTTTTTACTATGTTTTGCTATTATTCAAAAAGCATTTAAAACCACTGCAATTTTAGGACTTTAAACTAGGTAACTTTAATGAAAAAACACTGGGTAATTTGAGCATGCTCATATTACACAAAATTGGTATCTTTAAATAAAGTCAAAAAGAAATGTTTTTATGTTTTTAAAATAAAAATGGAACAGATTTCTTGCCAACATATTTTCTTTATGAAAAATTAAAGTTTCATTATTTTAACATCAAAATTTTGTGACACAGATTCTTTCATGCATAATGATAATATTTAAACAATGAAAAAAATTGAATAGCGTTTTAATTATATGAGAGCTGCTAATTACTGTATATAAATTTAGGCTATTATACTGAATTCTGTTATCACCACATAAAGTCGATCGAAAAAATACAAAGCAACTTTAACTTCACTGCTTATATCTTTTTGTATGCTCATATATGATATATATATATATATATATATATATATATATATATATATATATATATATATATATATATATATATATATATATATATATACATATATATATATATATATATATGTATATAAAACCAAATGTATATTTTTTATTCAAAAGAAAATTAACATTTTTATTTTTTTTTAAATATCTTTGACTTGCAAAAAAAGGATATAAAAGGGAATAATGGAAGTGGTAAAAAAAAAAAAATTTAGGTGTCACAAAATTTTACTGCTTGAAAAATTTTTTTTTTTTAAACAACTGAAAAAAAATAAAATGCTTGTACAAATCTTTATAAACATATATTAAATACAAGTCTAAATTTGATTAACATAAATAAGTGACAATAAATGTTTTTTAAACAATTTTACAATTTAAAAATAGTAGCTATAGAAACAAAAATACCTGTATATAAGTAGTACAAAAAATATGGAGGAGCTTAAAAAAATTATTTCTATATAAATAAGAAAGCTGAAAATTCTAACAATTATATAACATTTTTTAACCTTAAAAATACCTTAATAGGTAACATATTTAAATATATATTATATATTATATATATATATATATATATATATATATATATATATATATATATATATATTGCATAAAATAGTAAACTGAGCAAATTATCTTAGCAAACTTTTCACAGATTTAATAACTTAAATGTTATTTTCAGCTCCTCAAATATGACTAAGAATATTCTATTTTTATTATAAACATTAAAAGATACACTCTGTTTGAAAAATAGCTTCAGCATTTGCCATTATTGATAATTAAAACTAATAACAAAACTCCTCAGCAAAAAAAAATATAAACTTAAGAAAAAATTAAATTTTATTAAAATCACTATATATAATGTGAAAATCTAGTTTAACAAACAATAATATCAACAAAAATTACAAAACTATGCGTTAAAAACGTTTTTTTCCTAAAAAACTAAATATTTATATAAAATAAACTCAACACAAATAAAAAAAGTTTAATAAATAAATATATTGATAAAAAAATTTAATTTCTTAAAATGATTTAACATTTTAAGTTTGAATTATCATAAATACACCCACAATAATATAAATGATGTTAAAATATAAACTAAAGACATAAGTAAATGAAGATCATCTATTAATAATACTATTTTGATTACTGTATTGCTACAAAATATTTACATATCTTTGCAATAGAAAAATATCTAGACCAAAATGTGTTCAAAAATTTAATTCCAGATATCTCAGTTATATTAAAGTAACATTCTTCATCAACTTATGTCTTCAATTGTTAGTTTGTCTTAAAATTCAAATACATCTAATTCAAATCTTGATCTGTAATTTGTTTATTTAACTTAATGTGTATAAAATATTAAAAAAAAAATATTTTATTGATTAAACATTACAATCTTTACAATTAATTGGCATATAATAAATATAAACATAAATACTTGTAATATGATAATATTAAACACTCTAAATGCTAAATACTCCTTAAAAGTTAAAACTTATTAATTTGTTTTATGTAACTTAATAGCAGTATGATCATTTTTATAATGTTTCTATTAAGAATTATTTCCATTTAATGAGGCTCACAAAAAAAAAGTTTGCAAAAAAAAACTCCAGTAATAAAACCAATAAAAAACAATAAAAAAGGTTTGCAAAATGTAAAATACTTGGGTTTACTTAATATAGAGATTTTGGAGTTTGAAGATGAAAACTTTTTTACACTGTTATAAGTATCCATTCCGATAATTTTTTCATTAAACTGTTTTCGAATTTCTGATGCTTTGAGTCTAAGTGCCAAAATGTTATTATTATTAGGATTAATTTTCTCTTCGGCGTCAGCTAATTGTTCATAACATGATGCAACACAATCATGTTCTCCAAAAAGATCTTCTAAATTTTGAATAGCTAACTGAAGTTTTTCTATTCCATTTTGCACAGCTCCTTTATTTATTAACACTTTTCCGTATATTGAAAGAACTTTCATAGTAGTAAATGCTATTCCCTCAATTTTTAAATACATTTGATAAGAAACAAGACAACACAAAGCTGCATGGTTATACTCTTGTAATTTTAAAAAACATTCAGCATGATATTGCAATATTTTTGCCGTGTAGGGATGAATTCCTAAGATCTTTCGGTATCCTTTAACTTGGATCTCTCTCTGATGTAAAGATTTATGAAACATGCCATGGCGATTATAAATTGCTATTTCAAAAATTATTATTATTTATAAAAAATTATACATATGTATATATACATATATATGTATATATATATATACATATATATATATATATTATATATATATATATATATATATATATATATATATATATATATATATATATATATATATATATATATATATATATATATATATATATATATATCCTTATAGTGTAGTCGAAAGAGTCTTTTAATGTAAAAAAAGTCTCTTTCGACTACAATTTTAATTAGCTCGTCTCTTAAGCTGTATTTGATTGTTGTCGAAATGTCAAAGCAATTAAATTAATGCGGGAAGTACATTAAATTTTATTGTTTTTTAAAAAAATTTTAAAAAACCGCAATAATAACGACTAGAAAGTTTTTTTTAATTAGTGGTGTTTTTGTTTTTGTTTTATTAAAAAACATTTTTAAAACATGCATAAATGTTGCTACATCGACTATCCTATAGCCTGCTGCTACAAGGGAGTGTTTCTACATTGACTATCTTATAGCCTGACTCGCAAGGGAGTGCTGCTACATCGACTGACAAACAGCCTGACTCGCAACGGAGTGCTGCTACATCGACTGAGGGTTTGGCTTGGGCAGGCAGTCTATCATTAAAAAAAAAAAAAAAAATTTAAGTTTTTAAGCTTTTTCTGGTCTGGTTTATTATCGTGCTCTTTAAAACTACAGTTTATGGGAAACTCTTTCTGACTACCATGCTACCAGTATATATATATATATATATATATATATATATATATATATATATATATATATATATATATATATATATATATATATATATATATATATATATATATATATATATATATATATATATATATATATATATATATATATATATATATATATATATACATATATATATACACACATATATACTGCTACTGTATGTAAAGTAGCATTCAAATGTTTTTAAATGGATAAAATTTTTGAGTTTTTCTTTTTAAATTTTCACTGAAAAAAAATGAAATTTTTAGCAATTTTTCCTCTAATTATACTAAATAATCAATTCAAAAAAATAATAAAAGATAGAAGAAATTAAAATCTTATTGAAACACAATTGTGCAAAGGATTATGAAGAGCAGTGTTTCTACTTTGTATGATTTATCACATTTTGAAGGATATTTTACTTCTTTTTTTGATATTTATGATTTTTGGTTTTACATAAGATTTCATGATTTTTGTAAGATTTTTGTAAATGTAAATTTACTTGAAATAAAAATATTTTCACAAATTTCTGAATTTACTGTATAAATCTATTGTACTACTGTGAATTTGGTGAGTTTACATTATATTTAATGTTAACTTATCAAATTCATTATAATTATTAAGAATTATCAAGAGAGTTAAAATTTGTGTATATTATATTTCATGAAAGTTTTAATGATGATTGTGATTATTGCCAAGAGAGTTAAACTTTATATATAGTTTGTGTAATATAGCAGATAAACCCAAAATCTCAAACATAAGTTAAAACATTATTACAATAATGCAACATCTGTATGATAATGTAACAACCCTGTTTAATTCTGATTCAGATATTGTGATTTAGATATGCAACAAATTTTGATGAGCAAAAATAGAAAGACATTCTGATACAGCCATTCATAAAATTGACATGATGAAATTATCAGAAAATGAACAGTTACAAAAACCAATAGCTAACTATCAAGTATGCACCAGTGATATAACTGTGGTGAAGTTAGAATCTAGAGTAGACATTTTTATTGTTTAGAACAATTTGCCTTTATCCTTGGCCAATGAAATGGTGCATGTGGTGAAAGTGTTATCAGCAGACCATGCAAATCTTTCAAAGTCTTTGTCTTATGCCATGCGCAAAACAAAGAATCTGAAACCTTATAAGGTATTGTTGAATTTGTAAGAATTATTTTCAACATATTTCAACAGCATTTTGATTAACTATTTTGATTAACTGCAACCTTGATTAACTATTTAATTCCTTGCAGGATTGGGAATCTACCTACTACAAGAACTTGTAGCTACACTGAAAAATACTTATGTTTCAATTGTCATTTATGAGACAACAAAGATCTCTGTTAAACAGAAACTGGCTGCCATGATCCAGTATTATGATGTCAGTCTTGGTTGTGTCATGGTTAAGCTACTTGACATGGTGGAGATTCAAGATGGAACCGCACTGTTTCTGTCACTGATGGATTCTATGCTAGCTTTGTTACCAAATCACAGAACCAGTATGGGTATGGTTGTTTAATTTTGTGCAGATGTCTGCAACACTATGTTTAGCAGACACAATCCTGCCATTGTATTCAACTTGGTTTATCTAAAGCCTGCTTGAAGATCTAGTAGTACCTAGAAGATCTGGGGTGATTAATTACTTTGCCTACAGCACTATTAGGAGGACTGAAACTAAGGATTTACAAGAATACACAGAATGTCTGAAACATTTCATTTAAAAGCCAGACTAAATAAGATGGCATATTATGCACAATCCAGTTTGCAGAATTTGGGAGTAGCTAATTGCTCTTATGTCATATTTTGAAAAGGAATGTAAAACAAATCCAAAAGCGATAAATGATTTGATTTTTTTGATCCACTGTCTAAAGCCGTACTTAGAATTTATAGAGTACATACTTGGTATGCTGACAGACTTCAATACAATATTTTAATATAAAATTTTGTAACTTTACTAGCTTTGAAAGTCTTTCAATGGCCTTGTTAAAAACTTGTCAAGCAACTACATGGATAATTATCTCCAAAATCAAAAAAATAACACAATAATCAATCCCCATCCAAACCATCCCCATGTCAAAGTATTTACCTCTAAGAAGTGTGCATATAGGTAATTTGGTTTTTCATATTTTGTTTTGTCTTTTAACTTTTTTACACTTGAGATGAAAATTAAAATTTTACTTTATTTATATTAGGACCTGATGCATTCTACACTATTGATGAAGACTCAACAGTGAAGTTAAGTCTTATCATGGTTGCTAGTTTCAATTAATCAATTGAAACTAGCAACCATGAAACCCATTTAAATGAAGTAGCTTGGGAAACAGATTTTTGCATTTCGAATGTTTTGATTTTTATGTGATTGATTTTTCATTGTTTCCCAAAAAAAAGTAAGATTTTTTGTATAATTTTTAAGTAAAAAACACACAACTTAAGACAAAATAGAAGATTTTTATTTTAATTTTTGTAAGATGTTTTGTAAGATTTTAGAACCTCATAATATGATAAACATGAAAATTAGGATAAATTAAGTGGAAGTTTGATTTGATTTTCATTTTTTGGTCATTAATTCCATTTTTTTGGTCATTCATTTTTATAAATAAATAATATATGTAAATAAAATATTTCATATTATATTTACATATTTACCAAAGATAATTTTAAAAAATTCCCTATAAGCAAATTACTTGGCTTTAAGATGAGGCTAAATCAACAATTAGCATATTAGTAAAGAAGTTTAGAGACCATAAAACACTTAAAAACAAGCATTGTTCAGGCAGACCAAAGATAAACAATGGACATCAAGATAAAATTTTGATAAGACAATCTAAACAAGATCCTTGCAAAAATGCTGTCAAATTAAATGGCATTTTGAGCAAGTTGTTAAGTGTTAGGCAAGAATTGTGTTTAGTGTTAAATGCAGGATACAACAACATGCAGCCTATGTCATCATCCTTTTTTTGGTCGACATTCTGCCAAGAAATCATTATTATTATTAAAGAAGTGCTTAGCCTAAATGAAATGTACAAAAGATCATTTGAATTGGACTTAAAAAGAATAGTCAAAAGTCTTATTCTGTTACAAATCAAAGTTTTTCATATTTGGTAGGGATGATATTGAGTATGTAATTCATCCAAAAAGCAAAAGTATCAAATACCAACAGTTAAACATGGTGGTGGCAATGTAATGGTTTAGGGACCTTTCAGTTGTGATTATACTGGTCTACCTCTGTAGTGAGAAAATATGAATTAATTATAAATGATATCTATTTTATGAATTTTTTTATAAACATTATGTTATGTTTTCAATAAACTTTAAAGTTCTTTTTTCTCTTACAATTTATCATTTTCTTAGAGTTAATTATATTTTGTAGTCACAGAGGAATAATTGGTAAAAACTTCATATATTTTTGGTCAAAAGGAAAAAAGTTAAAACTTTTTAAGTTATAAATTTTTTGCTATTTATAAACTTTTGCATGCTAGTGTGTGTGCGTGTGTATACATATAGAAGACATAAGAACTGGATTAAAGCAAATTGATTAGCCTAATTCGTCTGATTTCATAACTCCAATTTTTTATCCTGAACTAGAAATTAGAGTTATGAAATCAGATGGATTAGGCTAATCAATTAGCTTTAATTCAGTTTTTACGTCTTCTACTTTTAAAAAATTGATTTTCCAAATTACACTTTAAATCCACATTAGTTTTCACATCTTTTTGAGTAACTAGCTACACAACAACTTGTTAAAATATTTTAATTCTTGTTAAATTTTCTTAAATGTTCAGTACAATCAATAATACAAACGGTCTTGAAATTTTTTATCAAAAACATTTTTGATAAAAAATTTCAAGACTGTTTGTATTATTGATTGTACTGAACAGGGCTATTTCGGGAGATGTAGGGGGTGTTCCACTACCACCCCCAAAGCTATCATATAAGCATTTGAGTTGACACATTGAGCAAGTTTTGAACTATAGTTGGCAAATTGGAAATATTGAGGATTTTTTTTTTTTGGTCTATAGTTGTCAAAAAATACACACACACACACACACACACACACACACACACACACACACACACACACACACACCCACGGAAGACCTCTTCGGGACGGCCCTGGTACTGAAGTTTTTATTGCAAAAAAGTAATTTTTTTGGTTCAGCTATAAACATATTGATACCATTAAATTTGTAACTGGTATATATTAAAAAATAGCAACTAGTTTGCTGAGGTAATTAGTTTATTATCTGCTGGCTGGAGTGGTTGTGTATCAGACAGATTATTATATCAAAATGAACTTTTATCAGAAGTTTAAACCTAGTGGCTATATACTTGATGCTGATTCCTAATGCTTACTACTGTTGTTTGATAATTATTGTGTTTTTTTTATGTAAAACAATTTTACTGTATCTTTAGGTTACCATATTTAATATTTTACTAAATAAAGTCTTCTATACCAGCTTGACTTTTGATTTACTACTATTAATTCACTACACAGAGGACTCAGTGTAGTGAATTAAAAACTCTACTCGGAGAACATTAAATATCATAGCTTTTACAAAAGACTACAATGATCTAGATGCAAAATCTAGACAAATTTTCTAATATTTCTATACATAATATTAATGAATAGAGGAATTTGATGTATAAAATGTTCCCCGTTAATTATATGACTGCAAGGATCATTCAATTTATTAGATACGGTGTTGAATATGAATGTCTTTGATCATTTTAATACGAGTGTAGTTGATTGATGTAAATGTATATATTCAGGGTGGCCAGCAAATTTTCATGTTCATTTTCCATGACTTTTCCCTGACTTACCGAAGAAGAATTTATCAGAACTTTAACATACAAAACAACAAAAAATAATAATTATATGGTAACCTAAAGATACAGTAAAATTATTTTATATAAAAGAAACACAATAGTTATCGAATAACACTAGTAAGCATTAGGAACCAGTATCAAGTATATAGCCACAAGGTTATAATAATTAAAATATCTAAATTAAATAATAAAAGTAAATTTATAGAGAAGAATTTACAAGAATTATTATTTACAGATTAAAAATCTAAATACATTTTAAACGAGGGTTTAAATGGGTTTCAATTTGTCTATTATCTGGTTTAAAAATCTTTTCATAACCATTTAGTACTTTTTGTACTGAAATGAGTTATCATTGTGTTGAAACAAAATGATAAATTACTTTGTTCCAATATAAGTGTAAAGTTTTAAAATTACCTAATTTTTTACAATGCTATAATTTTTTCAAAACTAGGTCTTAATCATTTGTTGTTACTATCTGTTGATTTATTACTACTTCTTGTTACAGACACCTAATATTGGCAATATTAGGTGTCTCTAACCACTGCACTTTGGATGCAACTACTACTACTAAAAAAATATTATGATGTCGTTATATGTTAAATTTCAAAAGATTTTTCAAAGCAACATGAAGTGAAAAAGCTTATAAGAATTTTTGTTGTCATTTTATGAGATCAATCTAAATATAAAATTTGCAGAAGAACATAAAATATATACATAAAAGTTTTTAATAGCTTATAAAAGATATATAATCTCAAAGCTTATAATCTCAAAGTTTATAAAAATAAAAAAAACTCTTATTTTTACAATATAAAAAAAAATGTAACTATTCATGTAATTAGTTACTTTTTTATGTAACTAATTATTTTAATCATTTTTCAAAAAGAAGACAAAATTTTATTAAAGAATAGGTATAAAAGAAATGTAAAAGACACTTATAAAGTGTATTTATATTATGAATTTATGAATGTATACTTGTGAAGTTTTAATGTTTTTTGCCTACAAGTAGGCACGCGCACAAGGTTTACAAAAAGATGTGACGTTGCACGGAGTCATCTGTATGAAGATGCTTTATTATAAAATATTTCTATATATAGATGCGTATGTGTTTTTTTGATTATTTTTATTTGTGTTTTGATTTTGAAAAATTTTTCAACTAAATAGCAATATTATAAAATATTATATATTCTCATATGATAAGATATAAGATATATATCTTATCATAAGAGAAAATATAAATATTATAAAAAAAAAAGTTTAAAAACCAAAAAAAAAATCATTTTAAAGCTTGAAAATGTTACGTATTTTAAATGTAATTATAAACACAAAGGTTTTATTAGTTTTTCCTTTTGCTTACTACGAAGAAATGCTTCTTTGTAAAGAAAAAACCTCATTTATTAAACAAAAAATAAAATGATTTTAAAAAAAGAATTAATAATGCTATTTATTTAATAAATGTGTTACTATTCAACTAGCATAAATTTTGTTGGAAAAAATACATATTTATGTAAATAAAAATTATATAAAATACTCTTTGATAATTTAAATAAAATGTATTTATTATAATCAATCATTTGAAGTAATTTGCTATTAACACCCAATAAATAAGATTTCGGACAAACTTTAATTGCATTTATAATGTAATTTATTTCATGCACGCAAAATACCTTTATACTTACTTGAAAGAGGATAATATAATCTATTTAAATTTGATTTAATTAATTTAAAAATATTATTTAAATATTAAAAATAAAATGATCAAAGTAAAGGACCTTTCAGATCGTCCAGATCGTAGCCATCAGCAGAAGAAAGCTATGCGTCCTAAATGTCGTAAATTTTACAAAAATTATAAAAACTTGGATTTTGTTATGGATGATAAAAGCTATTTTACCTTAAACAATAGCACATTAGCTGGTAATGATAGGTTTTATGCCGCTGATCCTTCTCAATATTCTGACAAAGTAATATACAATTTGCGTAAAAAGTACGAGGACAAGCTCTTAGTTTCTTGTTGCATCAGCCCGCGTGGAATAAGCCCTCTTTATATTCATCACAGTAAGCAGGCAACCAAACAGTATACTTAAAAAGAGATACTAAAAAAAACTTTACTTCCTCTAGGATCAGAATATTATAAAAAAGACAATGAGTTTATCTTCTGACCTGATCTAGCTCGATCACATTGCAAAAAGTTGGTCATCAACTTTTTAAAATTGAAAAAAATCAAAGTTGTACCCAAAGATATAAACCCAGCTAACGTTCCAGAAGCAAGACCGATTGAAAACTTTTGGGGTGATTTAAAACGGCTAGTGTACGAGAATAATTGGAGAACTGAGAATTTGGAAGATGTTGAAGCAAGAATTAGATATTGCTATTCAAAGATGAACAAAGAAATTTTCCTTACTTAAATATAACCTCTTTCAAAAAACTTTATAATATTGCTAAATATGGTATTTGAAATAATTATTTAATATATTTATAAACTACATATACTAACATATTAACAGTTAAAATATTAAATAATAAAACTTATTAGTTCTTAAAATATTAATTTTTAAATTTTGTCCAAAATTTTATTTATGAGATGTTATTTAAAAGCATTTCCCGTAATATATAAACATTTAATTAAAAGTTATGTTGAAATATTAAAGTTATTTAACATTAAAAATAGATACTTTTTAAATGAAAAATAAGTTTTGTTATGTATAATATTCTTTGATAATTTAAATAGGTATTTTGGTAAAACAATGATCTAAAGTATTTTGTTACTTTATATAAAAGAGTTTATTTAGAGTAATAAAATAAAAAAAAGGAAAATAAATATGAGGTAATCTTTGTTAAGAAAAAGTTTAATTTATTTATTGAATAATATTTATTTTTATTTATATACCAACTTAAATAAAATATACTAACATGACCTGTGCCATTTATCAACTGAAGGACAGCTGTCCTTACGGCATCATTGGTTTTGGATAAAATTTTATTTTAATGAAGATCACACAAATTACACATGATTTTAATAACATAAGCAACATTGGCAAAGTCCCAGGATTTAGAAGTTTTTGTAAAGTTGTTTAGGTTCCTTAACTTTTAAATATTATTTAAATACCTATTCTGTTTTTCTAGATGCTTTTTGACTTTAATTAAAATTTGGGGTTACTTATGTTGTTTGAACAAAGAATGAACTATGAAAGTTATAAGTGCTTTATAAAAGTAATAACACTATTATAGTGTTTATACTTTTATTATGCAGTTAGTTACTAGAGTGTTATTACTTTTGTAGTTGTAAGTTTATTGTTATATTTTTTATAACTTTTTTGGAAAATCATTCTTTTTATTGTAGACTTGAAACTGTTTTTTTTTTTTGAATGTAACAACCACTCTAAAAAAACAAAAATAAATACAGTACACAAATTATTTAAATTATTTCTTTTTATTTTTTTCTATTTAAGTTTTTTTCTATTTCCTATTTTGTTAGTTTTGTTTTTTTTGTTTTTGAAACTTTTTCCGCAATGATTAATATTATTAAACTTGTGAACGGCAGTGTCCAAGTTGTCTAAAATAAAGTACTTACTTGTGGTCATACAAGACGAAAAACCACACATGTTTCCAGTGGCGGAACTACTGGACGCAGGACCCTGCGTTGCGGGGTGGGGGGCCTACCAGCTATAGGGGGCCCTCATTAGAGTTGCAACCCCAAAAAAAACGGTGTGTTTTTTTTAAAAAAAACACGTTTTTTTTGGAAAAAAAACAGACTGGTTCTAAAAACATGTTTTTTATAGTTTTTTTTTGCTTTTTTTTAGTATTCATTAAATTTTAGATAATAATAATACTTGAAATAGTTCCAGTGCCCTTAAACCTACAAAATATAAATGTTTTCTATTTAATAAAATGCATATTAACTTATATAATAGCTGTTACAAACTAATCACCAATACTAAAAAAAAACAGTATTAAATATTTAAAAAAGTAATTTTTTAAATAAATCTCAAAAAAACTATACTATTAGCTAATAGTTGATTGTAAGTATAATACTACTGAATGAAGGAAATAAAAATGTTATTTTAGCAGTGTCATTTCATTCATAAAAATGAATGAAATAACACTGCATTGCAAAATACAAAAATGAACCAACTGTTAAATAAAATTTACTTTAATGTTTTATTTACTTTTGTATATTACTTTTTTAAATTTTTAATATTTAATTTCTTTATTTTATTTTAAATTGCAATTAGATAGCTAAAATTTTATTTATTCAAACAATATTCAAGTAAATAAAAATAACACAATGATTAACTTTGTCTAATGAAAAAACATTTATATTAAACAATTTGTAATCTATTAATTATTTTTAATTAAAAAAAAAAAAGAAATCTAAAAAAAAAATATGCCAGGCAGAAAGAAATGTTTTGTAGCTACATTGTTCAATGAGGCATCTTTAGAATCTGGAGGTTCTAAAATTCAACAAGTTATATGCAAATTTTGCAACTTAAAGCTATCAAAAAATGGCACTTGAATGACTGAGCACATTGCAAAATGTATGAAATGTGGCGATCAAATAAAAAACATATATTTGAACGATATGCCTTTTAAACAGAAGAAAGTTCAAAATGAAATAATGATGGAAGAAGATATTCCTGAAAACTTACCTATTCAAGATATGAAAAAAGAGAAAAAAATATGTTTATCATCTGCTATTCCACAAGTTCCAATTGAGTCTTTCTTTCCAACACCAAGCTGTTTTGGAAACCAAAGTAGGTCTACAACCCCTAAGTTTGGAGACTGTAAGGCAAATAAAACCAAATCAGATAAGCCTCCCTTAAAACGATTGTATTCTTCAACAAGAGTTCCATTCACAACTCAGAAAAATAAAATTGCATCCTACATAGTAGGAGAGTACAAGAGTTTAGAGTCAGAGTTATCAAGCGACTCTGAAGAATACGGATTTGACTTTACAATAGAAGACCTTAATGAACAAGAAAGCCAGAATACAGAATCTGTTATTAATTAAAAATAAATCTTTTAAATGATGTACTATATATTTACCATATATCATGTTATTAATATATATTATATTACATTTATAATAAAAATAAAAATTAAATAAAAGTAAATAATTTTTTTTTTTAATCTAAAAAACAAAAAAAACCATAAAAAACACAAAAAACACAAAAAAAAACATGTTTTTTTTGCAAAAAAAACACAATTAAAAAAAAACGGTTTTTTTTGCAACTCTAGCCCTCATATAAAAAAAGTTATACTCTCAATAATATTTATACTATAAAATTTTTTTCAGCAAAAAAAACATTCTTTTGCGGGGAGGGGGGGGGCAAATTTTGAAGTTCCGCCACTGCATGTTTCCTAGGAAGGCTTGTAATGTTTAAAACTTGAGTTTCAATTATTTAAAAGATATTTTTTTGTATTGGCGTGATTTATTAACTACAAAAGCGCATTAATCAGATCAGTATTAAAAAAAATCAATTAGCCAGAGCTTACCTTTGAGAAGAAAAAAATGGCATTAAAAATTATATTGTTTTTTGCTAATATCTTGATAAATAATTTGTTTTGGAAAGTTTAATTAACATGAAATTTATTTTTTAAGGATTATTTATGATATGAACACAACTTGTCTTGGCACTTTGGAATCACTTTAAAGACATTAACTTTTTTAAACTATTGTAATATTGTTAATTACCGCAAAATGAGTTAAATAAATGTTAAGAAAATCTGGGAATTTTATTATGGAATGTTTATTTATTTTATTTTATTTTTTTAATATTAAATAATTAAATTTAGTATTACATTTAAAAAAATGCTTGATATAAACAATTTTCTTCTATTCACGACATTTGTATAAATGAATTAAAATGTGTTAAAATTTTTTAATTTTTATTTCTTAAATTTCTAATTGAGGTTGCAACTAAAAAAGATTTTTTTATTTAAAAAAATTTAGAGAGTAACAAATAAAAAGTTACGTTAATTTATTTACTTCATTTATTAAAAGTTTATTACTACATCAGCGATTTTGTTGTGAAAGCAAAGATTATTTTTCTAAACACTATTTTTTTAAATTACATTTTTTTTAATTATATACCATTTATTGAAAAATATTTTCTTAACATTATTTAACTCGTTTTGCGGTAATTAACAATATTACAATAGTTTAAAAAAGTTAATGTCTTTAAAGTGATTCCAAAGTGCCAAGACAAGTTGTGTTCATATCATAAATAATCCTTAAAAAATAAATTTCATGTTAATTAAACTTTCCAAAAAAAATTATTTATCAAGATATTAGCAAAAAACAATATAATTTTTAATGCCATTTTTTTCTTCTCAAAGGTAAGCTCTGGCTTATTGATTTTTTTTAATACTGATCTGATTAATGCGCTTTTGTAGTTAATAAATCACGCCAATACAAAAAAATATCTTTTAAATAATTGAAACTCAAGTTTTAAACATTACAAGCCTTCCTAGGAAACATGCAGTGGCGAAACTTCAAAATTTGCCCCCCCCCCCCGCCCCGCAAAAGAATGTTTTTTTTGCGGAAAAAAATTTTATAGTATAAATATTAATGAGAGTATAACTTTTTTTATATGAGGGCCCCCTATAGCTGGTAGGCCTCCCCCCCGCAACGCAGGGTCCTGCGTCCAGTAGTTCCGCCACTGGAAACATGTGTGGTTTTTCGTCTTGTATGACCACAAGCAAGTACTTTATTTTAGACAACTTGGACACTGCCGTTCACAAGTTTAATAATATTAATCATTGCGGAAAAAGTTTCAAAAACAAAAAAAACAAAACTAACAAAATAGGAAATAGAAAAAAACTTAAATAGAAAAAAATAAAAAGAAATAATTTAAATAATTTGTGTACTGTATTTATTTTTGTTTTTTTAGAGTGGTTGTTACATTCAAAAAAAAAAAACAGTTTCAAGTCTACAATAAAAAGAATGATTTTCCAAAAAAGTTATAAAAAATATAACAATAAACTTACAACTACAAAAGTAATAACACTCTAGTAACTAACTGCATAATAAAAGTATAAACACTATAATAGTGTTATTACTTTTATAAAGCACTTATAACTTTCATAGTTCATTCTTTGTTCAAACAACATAAGTAACCCCAAATTTTAATTAAAGTCAAAAAGCATCTAGAAAAACAGAATAGGTATTTAAATAATATTTAAAAGTTAAGGAACCTAAACAACTTTACAAAAACTTCTAAATCCTGGGACTTTGCCAATGTTGCTTATGTTATTAAAATTATGTGTAATTTGTGTGATCTTCATTAAAATAAAATTTTATCCAAAACCAATGATGCCGTAAGGGCAGCTGTCCTTCAGTTGATAAATGGCACAGGTCATGATAGTACATTTTATTTAAGTTGGTATATAAATAAAAATAAATATTATTCAATAAATAAATTAAACTTTTTCTTAACAAAGATTACCTCGTATTTATTCTCCTTTTTTTTTATTTTATTACTCTAAATAAAATTGCTTGCAAAGGAAAAAAAAAAAAAGAGTTTTGTAATTATATGTAGAATGAAAATACTTCTAAGTTTTCATATAAGTTAAGGAACTTAATTTTTAATGAAAATTTTAACGAATGTTTATTATAAACAGATATGATTCAAAGCAATTTGAATTAAATAATGATTGTTACTTATGTTTTTGTATTATTGAAACACATTTAAATAAAGTAACAAATGGCTTCTAATGATTTTTTATAAAAATATTTATGATTAATATATATTTTTTTATATTTATATAAGTATGTATTTTTTACTTTAATTGTCTTTAAATTTAAAAAAAAAATTATGTCAACTTTTAAATTAAAAATTATATCAACTTTAAATAAATGATTTAATTTTTTGTTGTTGTTTTTGTTTACATTACTGCAAAGAAGTGTTTAGAATCTTTTTTTTAACTTTTAAATGAGCGCATTTAAAAATCGTTAGATGTAAGTTATTACTTTATTTAAAAAGTATTTTGTATAATATTATATTATAAAAACAGTAAAGATAAACGATTCAAAGTTATTTATTCCAAACAATCTTATTGTTATAGTTTATTATTTATTTTACATAGATTATCCTGGTCATATTCAAAATGACTGGAAAAAATTTTTTTATTATAATACCCTGAAAAATCTGGAAAAATATTTTTAAGACATATCTGGAAAAATCTGGGAATAAAAACGTTTTTTTGTGTATTTATAAATCTCATGTGCTTAAAAAGAAAATTTTTGGCAGGTATTCTTCCATATAAAAGAAAAGTATTTTAATACTTAAATAGTTTATAAATTAAATTAAACTAGATTTTTAGGTAAAATAGTTTAAAATAATTATTGTGATCTCTAAGTGCTGAGTGTTTACATATCTTAAATAATCCTTAAAAAATATGTTTCATATTATTTAAATGTTCCAAAACAAAGTATTTATCAAAACATAGGTAAAAAAAATTTTAATAAATAATTTTTAACACCATTTTTTTTTTCTCGAAGGTAAGTTTTGATTTTAAGAACTTTTTTTTCTTGATTTATGCCATATATTTCTGCAGTATTTATTTAAAAAAAAATCTTTGATGCTTTTTTATTAATTTCTCAGTAAATAAATTGATTTGGTAATTTTAATTAACACAAAACTTATTTTACTATTTAAATATTTACATAATTTTTTATTAGGGTGGGTGAATAAAAAGCAATTGCTTTTACTCAGCAATTTTTGAGTAATTGTTCAGCTTTACTCAAATTTTTAGCAATTTTGCTCACATATTTTTATTCACGTAAAGCTGAGCAATTACAATAATTTGTCTTGGCACTTGAGATTCCCTTTATTAAAAAAAAAAAGCGTACAACAAAGAAACAAATTATTTTTAAAAATAATGCCTTACCTAAGTAAAATTTAGCATAAAGTAATTGATGAACGTTACCTTTACTGTTTTAATTATTTGATGACAAAAAAAAAAAATTTTAACTTGTATTTCCGGAAAACTATTTGGATACCCGGAAAAAATAAAAAATGTGCAAAAATATCCGGATTTCCTGAAATATCTGAAAAAAGATAATCCCTGATTTTAGTTAAGTTTTTTTATTTTAGTTTTAGTTAAGTTATTTTTATTTTATCTTTAGTCATTTTATTTTATGAAGATTTATTTGCTTCATTACAATAAGTTTTCTTCATAGTTAAGATAAACTTTTTCAGTGCATTTTTAAAATATATACAAATTTATAACGCATATTAACAGCCGTGGTCAAGTTTTAAAACCAAATAGTATTTGTGTGTTCATATAGACGCGAAATCGAATGCCTTCCTGGCCAAGCCTGTATATATGCATATAAACTTGAATAACGCAAAGTAACAAAGAACAAAAATATATTAAAATGTTAAGAATAATAATCATGATGGAAAAAAAAACTCACCAGCCTCATAACCATAACTAGATAGTAACTCTATAGTAACTTTTGGTGTAGAAGTTAAGTTTTTAAGAATTAATCTTCCTTTTTTAATATCTTTAAAAGCTGCTTTGAACTGGTTGTTATAATTACCTTGCAGATATGCACGGTTTAAATAATAGTCTGAAAGAAACTCTAGATAATTAAGTGGCAGTGCATGCCTATGTTTTTCCAAACAATTAATTGAATCTGTAAGTACAGAGATACTCTTTATAGTTTCATAGGGCACATTGTGATATACTTTGATAAGAACTTTACTTGCATTAGCTGCTGCTAATTGAAGTTCACTACCTCTTTCACTAACTTTAGTGTAGACCATATCATAAAGTGTACATAGCTCCTCAGATGCTAAATAATTTTTCAAGAAGTGGAGAGTTTGAAAACATACATGAACAGCTTTAGCAAATACTGTTTCATTGTGACCTAAGCCCAGCTTTATAGATCGTATAACCAAACGTTTTTTTCTTTGAAAAGACCCTTGAAGAATACATGGCAAGATGCAGCAGCATCTACTCATACCAGTACATGTAATACAACGATTTTGATAGCTTTGAACTATACGACTGTTAACATTGGTTAATTGAGATGGACAAAAAAATAAATTATCATACTCAAGAAGTAAGTTTAATTTATCTAAGATATAATCAGTCTTTGCTTGAAACAAAGCTCTGTTTAAAGTTGGGTCGTTTCGAGAATATTCTTCTATAAATGTTCTTGTGATTTCTGACAAACGATAATACCTGCCACATTCACTTCGTTCTAATAAACAGTGAGTGGTAGATAAATGCATAAGAGTTGATTTAACTTCTTCACCAAATAAACGCAAAGCAGAATCAATTTTTATTCTTTCACTAAAACAGCATATCTTAGCAAGAGCAATTTTTTCATCAAGTTCAAGTTTATCAAATATCAAACCCATATCCCTTTTAAAGTCAGTTCTTCTCATTGCATGTTTTAAGGAAAAGGTTATTTCTTTATTAAAAAACGTATCAAGCTCATGATTACTTAAAACTTTAACATGTGCCGCAAGCTTAATTAACATAAATGGATTTCCCCCACATATTTGAATGATCTTTTCATATTGACTAAATGATAAATTAGGACTAATTTCTCGGAGAAGATCTGCAGCATTCTCCATATCTAAACCTTTTAAACATATTTCAACACATTTTATATGATTTATTTGAGAAAGATCTGGAATACCAGTTGTTGTAATAATAATTTTTAGCAAGCTTTTGTCAACACTCAAAACCTCTCGAATAAAAAACCAAAACTGTAATTCCCCCTCTGCCTTAATATTTAACTGATCAACTTCTAATACTAAAACAGTTTGACGAGTCATATTTATCAATTTATTTCGTAAAAATGCAACACGATATTGAGTAATACATTTACCAGGATTAATTTCTTCTAGAATAGCAGCTGCAACATCATCAAGTTTTGTCTCAGAACAATTCATTAAAAACATTGGCATAATAAAACAAATATTTAAAGTTTTTTCATGAGCATTTTTAATGCCATTTCTAAGCAAAACTGATTTACCTACACCCGGTAAACCACTTAAAACTAATAACTTACTTGATGAAGAAGTACAAAATTCAACCAGCTCATTCAACTCCTTTTCTCTTCCAAAAAGCTTGGCAGTTGATTGCATGAATATTGGATTTAAATCACTGTCACCTATAAAAATAAAACTACATTTTATCTGATTTTATTATACTACATTTTATCTGATATTACTAGATATATATTTTTTTTTTTTTTTTTTTTGTTTTGTTTTTTCTAATTATCTTTTATCATCTGTAGCAAAGACATTTTTTATAGTTAAAACTTAGTCTAACTTGGACAATTTTTTATTTTTAAACCATTTGTTTGGGGCTATAAAATTTTAAGTGTACTTAGTTGCATATAATAAGTGATCAGGGTCAAAATTTAATAAGGGCCAGGGCTGGATTTGTTAAATATTTGTAAATAACTCTTTTCAAATAAAGATAAATATATTTTAATCAAAGCTAATAAGTCAACAGCCTCAACTAATTCTGCTTTAAACTCTTTTGTTGTGATTTCATTTGACAGAACACTAAGTTCAAAATTAAGCAGCATATTTGCTTCAAAAAAATACATTATCAATTAATACTATTAACATATAATGACTAATATTAAAATACTATTAATAATAGTATTTTAATATTAGTCAGCTTAGTTTGCTATATTACAAAATACAAACTCAGACTATTGCTAATTGACAAATCTTACAAAGAACAAAGAAAGTGAAGCCCATATGTTTTTACATATATGTTTTTCATTTATTTTGTATTCTAATTTTTAAATAAAATTTTAGGATTGCAGAGTTGAGCCTACTATATTACACTCTAAGTAATGAACAATAATCAACCAAATATAGTATGCACATTTCATGGCAAGTAGCACTAAAAAACCATTACTGCAATTAAAACTATTTACCAGTTTCTTTCTTAAAATGATCAACTAAATCTTTTCGTCCTGCCTTTTTCAATGCTGGAAACAGCTTACAAAACGATGCCTCTTTTGATACCTCTCTTTGCCACATAAGATAACCTCGGTATGCAATTTCACGAGAGTCTGTAATTCTTCTATTTTCACAATCTTGTTCATTTAGTAAAACTTTATCACCATCGACGCCAAGAAAGAATAATACTCTTTGCCAGTGAAGAATAGTTTGGTCACCAAGCACTCTATAGTGCTCGGGAAGTAAGAGACAATTAGAATGGCCAGAATAACATTTATTCATTTCTCTTAATAAATAACATAAAATTTATTTGAATGCTATTTAAAATAAGAAAGCTATCTTGCGTGTAAGCCCCTTACGTGTTTTAGATTAGACGTTGAGGTAAGGAGATTTGTGTATAGTCTGGTCCTAGACTAGACTGTAAAAAATCTTTTAAAGTGCGTAAAATGAGGAGACATTTCGTCAGCCCGGTATACAGTTTCGCATCGAAAATTGATAGTGTCTATTGGCACGGCCGCCGTGTACAACATCTAAAAAAGACTAATGGCATGACCGCCATATAAACAGTTAAGAAAAGGTATTTGCGCGGTAAAATTGGCAGTAGGACTGCACCGTAATAGGACTCCGCCGTAACTTTAGAATTAATTAATAGGTACAACAAAACAAATTAAAAGCTGAAAAGGAAGATCTAAAAGAAAATGACAGCTATTGCAATTACATAGAACTCTTTGCCATTCTAAAAAAACGCAAAAAGAACAAGTAAAATAAAAATATTTTTTAAAACCCAGTGCTTTTATATGTTTTAAAAACACAAATTTTGCTATAAGTTTTTTCTGATAATGCTATTTTATTTTATTAACATTCGGCTGTATGCTTGTGTAAAAATACAAAATATATTCAGGAAGAGGCAAGTCTCGAACCTCCAACTTTCAGTTTACAAAGTCGACGACTTTACCAAATAAACTAAACGCGCGTTTAAGTATTCAAACAATTACTGTACTTATTTATAAATTTTAAATTCTTCTTTCCATATTAAAAATAAATTTAATTAAAATTAACTAAATTAATTAACTTATTTCAAAACTAATTATTGAATATTGTATTGTCATCAAGCAAGAGTATGTATGCAAAACATGAAGAAAATCTATCATCAGGAAGTGACTCAAAAATTGATTGCAAGATTTGGTTTTGCCACCGTGCGAATAGCCTTTTTAGAATGGGAACACGGCGGCCGTGTGAATAGCCTTTTTAGAATTGGAACACGGCGGCCGCGCGAATAGCATCGGCCTCGAAAATTTATTAAAATTGTATCCTAAATAAGTAATTTCCTAAATTACACTGGCCAAAAATTACCATACCGCAAAATCACGCTATGCGGGGTGGGGGGTGTTGTCGCGTGGGGAAACCCCCTAAGCTGTAGAAGTCCAAACTTTACTGAAGAGTTTTATAAAACTTCGATTGAGAGGTCATGGCTATGTTTTTCTCAAAAATCTATGATAACTGGTAATTTGAAACTGGCAAACATTTTCAAAAAAATTAAAAAGACACGAAAAAAGTCAGCATCATATGCGATCATGTTGTATATATGATAAGTGGAAGCAAAATGAAACAATTGATAAAAAAATCTTAATATGAATCAAAATTTTGGGTAAAAGTGTCAGAGCGACTAGTTAATATAGCATTAGTATTTTCTGAAAATTGTTTAGCCTTCTGTGGTCATCGCGAATCATTTGATGATAAATGTAATGGTAAATTTATAACCTAAGTAAATCTTTTATCAAAATATGACACTGTTATGAAACAAGTTTTGAAAATGTATTTAAACCATCAAATCCAGGATGAAATTATTAGTTGTCTTGCTACAACATTAATTAAAATTATGGAATTTTTTTTGGGTTTTGCGGAAGTGTACAACCACAAAGCTCTGGAAATATATAAAAAAAAACAGTAAATCTGCTTGAAAAAAATAATATAATTTTAAATAAATGTAGAGGACAAGCTTAGGATGGAGTAAATGTTATGCGTGGGACTTACTTAATGATGTTCAGTCTTTTCTTAAACAAGGTAAACCTGAATCCATACAGCTAAATTATGCAGCTCATAACTTAAATCTAGTTATTAATGACGCTGTAAAAATTGAGTGAAAACGATGCTGTTGAAATGGGCACAAATAAGTTGTGTCCATTTCAACCCGACAAAATTTGAAGTTCCGCCACTGCTAATTTATGTTAAGTTTATAGAAAAAAGCTCTTTTTTTATGTTATATTGTAACATTGTATAAAAATAGTTTTTTACATTTACATAACTTTAAATTAACATAAATGTATAATTACATATTTAAATATAATTTTAATAAACTTTTGATACGACACTTGTTTTGCAGGTAGACGTTTTATAAAAAATGACTTTCGATTGGTCATGACTTTCTCGCTTGGCGAGTGGGTCTCCAAGGAGCGCACTGAAGAAAACTTAGAACAGGAATAATAAATAAAGTAATTGATCAAGGAAATCAGTTGATGGCAATACTAGACACATATATAAGAAAAATATCATTGCAGTCAGAGATAAGAATGGGTAGAGGAAAGAACAGAAATTAGTTTTTTCTGTGGCCGAAAAAAACATTTGTCGAAATTTGATTTAAACAAATATTGTCTCATGTATGCCAAGAAACGTCTGCAATTGTCAGTATAACAGTAACAAACTCTTGATTCTAGAATTTTTTTATAACAAAAATTTATTCCCTATATTATAAATAGTTTGTTTGAGATTTTGTTTGCAACATCAACAACATTAATTATTTTTAACAAACAAAATATCTGCCTGAGTTAAGAATGAGAGTGGTTGATTAAAAAAAATTTACAATTAGGACAGTGTGTCACTGGTTATGTTAAAGAAAAGTTTCCCTGGAAAAAAAGTTTTATAGAGTTTCTATAAACCTTTGAATCATATGACCTATAGAAATTTTATAGAATTTCTATAGAATGTTTATTATTATCTATAGAAACTTTTTTTTTTATAGAAAAAAAGTACAAAAAAAAGTTATATAGAAATTTCTATAGAAATGAACAGAGATTCTATAGAAATTCTCTAGAATTTTATAGAATTTCTATAGGCCATATGTATTGAAAGTTTATAGAAATTCTATAGAACTTTTTTTCCTGGGTTTTTATAAAGGAAATATTCTTTTATAAGGCATATCAGAATCACCGAATCAAACAACACTTAAATTCACTGAGATTGCAGTAAATTTGATTCAAATTTAGATGGAGTAGCCATATATTTAGCGCAATGAGCAAGTTATATTGGTGAGTTTCCTCTTTCCTCAAAGTTATTTGAAAAAAGTAAAAAAAAAAATCATAGTGTTTAAATAATAGAGGATATCAGGGGCGGATCTAGGATTTTTATTGACTGTAGCAAAATGCCGTAAATATTTTTTTGTCTAAAAAAAAAAAAGGTCCTCGCTTTTCACACTTGCAGACTGTACAGTATGATTTACATATGCCGATTTGTAGATCTAAAAAAGCTCAATTTGCAGACATAATGAAATAAAATTCATTGATAGGAGTTAAAAGGAGGGTACAACACATCATTAGCGCCAGTCTTGGACGTACGGTGGCTTATAGTAATTCATAAGGTCCCCTACCACTACCTTTTTCTTCCGTCTGTTTAGAGCGGAAAAACTGAATACTTTTTAACGAAATAATAAGTTACTTGTCTTTTATGACTTTTTATTGTGACTAAAACTCTGACCGAACTTTTATCCTCAGTCGATGTATTTAAATTTAGTTCTTAGTATTCCTATTGCCAGTCAATGTATTTATGACAAGTATCGCACAAAACATTATAATATAAATTTATTTTTCAAATCATTAAAAGATTTAAATCAAATAAAATATTTGTGGTTGTTAAAATATTTTGGTCTACAAAATAATTGGAGGTGGATATTTGAAAATGAAAACGACAAATTTAATTAAAATTTGTTTATTAAACTTTTTTATTGAATTAAAATTTGTTTTAAAACACATGCTTTATTTAATGGCTTACTTTATAAAATATCTGAAAATTAAAATAGCCACTGTAACCACTGTACTGTTGTATAAAATTTATAAAAACAATTTATAAATATTTTCATATTTTTAATAATAAACTTCATTACTTCATTACAATAAACTTTTTGTCAAATAATGAAAAAAACAAACAGGTTTCAAATTGATTAAAAGATAGAACTAAAGTAACTCAACTTTTAAATAAAAATTGCTTTAAATAAATAAAAAATAAATAAATAAATAAAAAATAAATAATATAACGCTTTAAATAAATAAGGAACGTTTTTAAATTTCAAAACAGCAAACTTCAGACATATTACAATTAACAGCGATACAATTAACAAATCTCAGCAAATAATAAAAACAAAGTGTCAATAAATAAATGTCAACCTAACAAGACAAACTAAATATGGCTGTTCTTTGTTCAAAACAACATATTTCTTTGTTTGTAGAAAATTTTCATATTGATTTTGTTGTAGAAAATTTTCAGTGGTTTTTTATGAACTAATATAGGAAAGTATGCATGCATTAAAGCATAAAAGTATTGAATATGGAAGTCAAATAAACTTTATCTTTAATAAAATTAAAGAAAGGCCATTGAACAATGTCAAAAAGACTTTTAATCCACCTATTTTAAATGATTTTGAATATTGACCAAAATTTAAAAAATAAAACATACTAGTCCAAATTTCATATTTGTTAAACAAATCATAATTTTAAATAGGTGTTAATGTAAACAAGAGATTTCTTTCGTTTCAAAGAACACTTATAAAATGTCTAAAGATACTTTTCTTAAATTTCTAAATTCTGTTTCAAGTAGTTCAGTAACAAGTTTTCCTAACATAACAAAACTTGGTAACAAAAATGTTCCTCTTAATAGCGTTTTAATCAGCTAGACTATTTCTTCACATGTATAATTTGTGAAATACTTTGTGACATGCGCTAATATTTTATGCATATTTCCTGATTTTTTTTTTATACATAATGCTGTGTTGCGAAAATCCAAAACAAACTTTCTTTGTTTTTCATTTAGATCTTTGAGGAAGCTTTTTGATTATTGAACCTAAAATATCATTATTGAACCTAAAATATATGCCCACATATTTTAGATTAAATTTTTTCCATTATGTGACAGCAAGTTTAATAAAATCACCTTTCTTGTTTACGTTTGAGATAGTAGAAGTTTCAGAGTGATTAAGAAAAACATTGTAAGTATTATCAGAAAAAAGGTTTTTCTTTTTGAGTCCATTATTTTGTATGTTTTTGATAACGTGGACGTAAGTCAAACAAAAAAAGAGTTCCATCTGTAGTTAACTAAGGTTTTCATCAAATGTTAGAGTTAGATTTTCATCACATATAATTGCCTTTGCTTTGCTGTTTGACTATCATACTGATTATAAAGTTAAATGAATTTGATCAAATAAAAATTAAGAATTTGTTTGTTTACAGGTTTTCACAACATTTTCAAAAAAAATTTTTGGACCATTAATTTCTGGATCATTTTGAAACAAAAATTAAAATCTTTTAATTATGTCCAAAGGAGAAAATTGCATCTAAAGTTTTTGCCTATTCTGCACTAAGAAACTTAATTTTCAAAATGCGTTTCCACTGCTAAAAGTCACTAAAAAAAACCTTTTGTTCTGTCTTAAATGTTGCAAATATCTCTAAACAACATTGTATTAACTTATTGTTTAACTTTTTTTCCTTCTTTATTAAAAATTCAAATTTAAAGTAATAAAATTGAAATATGTTGGCGCCAAATTTTGCCGATAAATAATGTAAAAAAATAAATTGGCACTTCTGCTAAAAATATATTTGTCTTTGTCAAAAAATGCCCAATTCAGCAAAAACTCATGGTAATTGCAGAAAATCTGTTTGCTTTTTATGTTTGAAGAAAAGTGATAGCATATTAACTGATTTTTTGATTGAAAGAGTCATGAATATTTTTAAGTGTAATGTTAATTTCAATGATGAAAAAATTTCAACTGGCATTTGCAATTCATGAAGAAGCAAACTACAACGCCTTGATACTGTTAGTATTATTGGACAGATACCAGACTTGTACGATTTCAATTCGATTATCATTAAGCCATCTACAAGGTATTCTGGTACTTGCCAGTGTATAATTTGTAGGGTGGCCAAATTAAAGCTCAAAGAAAATCTTCCACAGATTGAGCTTGATATATTGAATCAAAAAACAAAAGTCCATGCTGAAACTGACCGTATCAAAGTTTTCAGTCCCAAACCTTCATCACCACAACCAGCTGAAAAAAGATGTAGTGTTTGTTTGTCAGTACTTGTAAAAGGACATCCGCACTTTTGTACAATAGGTACAAGGCGGGAAAATGTAAAGAAACTTGCTGTTGAGGACCATAAGCGTGCTGAACAAATAGCAGCTATTTTAATCTCTAAAAAAAGATGTCTATTCAGGAGGTACTGTCGAACTTAGTTGAGCAATATTTGGCGCCAAATTTTTGCCAATAAATAATGCCGATAAATCTAGAGATAAATCTTTAAAATTTCTGCAAGGATATTTAGCGAAGTACAAGCAGCAACTATTTACTGCTGAAACATTGACCCAGGTTCAAAACAGTACAAATCTTTCTAATGTTGGTTTAAAAAGGCTTGCATAGGCTCTAAATAACTCAATGGAAAAAAGAGCTGTAGAGGTAAACCTGAAGCGAAAACTTGACCACTGGAAAAAATTAGTATATTTTTTCATGAAATCAAATGTTCTAATTCTGGACAAAGAAATGAAAAACCAAGTTCGAAAAGTTGTTCACCGCAAGAACTTAAATGCCTTAATCAACCATATTCTTTCAGTAAGAGGACTTACATCACATCATTTAATTAAACTTTGGATTAATGGAGGTGATTCATTTTTGAAAATTACCCTCAGCGTAATTGACACATATTCTAAGCAAAGTTATACTCAAGGATCATCATGTCTCCAATCAAGTTCTTCTGCCCAGGATGGTGGTGTAAAAAGTCAGCTGATTGTTGCTGCAGCAGAAGGTATTCCTGAAACATATGAAAATTTTAGAACAATATTAGGCCTCATGCAAATCGAAGATGTGTCTTACATAATTTTGTGTGACATGAAAGTAGCCATCATTTTATGTGGTATCCAGTCTCACTTTAGCAAACACCCATGTTGCTGATGTGATGTCGAGTCTAAAAATCTTACAAACTCTGGCCAATCAAGAACATTTAGTTCTTTATGCAACAACTATGCTGGATTCCTCTGTTCAGGTGCAAAACTTCAATTGACTAAGAATTATGCAAATGTTTTCCATCCTCCATTAATTAACCCCTAGAGACAATCTGAGCTTATTCTTGATGTAATTCCTCCAATAGAACTCCGTCTTTTTCTTGGAATCTTTAACCATAATTTCAAGCAACTCCTTGAAATATGGAATCAAGCACAAGAATGGCCGAATCTCTTGCACCTTCAAATGCAAGCATATCATGTAGTACGTTCAAGCATATCATGGGGTACGTTCAACAGTTGTAGAATTGTTGTACGTTTTTGTTATACAACAATTGTTGCCGAAATTGGTTTGATTCTATTTCCGCAACCTTTATTTTACAACATAAACTTTTTTTTTTTTTTTTTTTTTTTTTTTTTTTTTTTTTTTAAGTTTACATTATTTACATGTCGTGATTTCCATGTAATATAAACATATAAACTTGGAATCTGGAAGAAGATCATATCGATCTTGTCGCCAGAACCATATAAAAATTACAATATAAATATAATAATTTTGTTGTTTAACCGAGTTAAGTTGTGCAAGAAAATGTTTCCATTATAAAACATTATTGTTTTACCACTGTTGTACGTTGAAACTGTTGTTTCTACAACTATTAAAAACCAAGCTTAACTTCTATAAAAAACAAACCCAAAAAAAACAAAAAAAAACAAGGAGGGACCTTATTATTTTTTTCTTTAATATGTATCTAATAACTTTTTTGCAGACCATCCGCAGCTTTTTGGGCTGTTGCCCTGTTAATTTTGAAGAAAGTTAAAGTTTGCGTGTAAAATCATTTTTCTATAAGAAAGAAAATTGTATCTTTAATATCTTTACTGAAGTACATTAATAACGTAAGTATCTTTATCATTGGCATTTGCGTAAAATATTTCCAACTGTTTTTTTTATGTTTTTAGAAATTTTTAAAAACTTTTTAAAAAATTATCTACCTTTCGTTTGATATATTATGTTATATCTTTATGAATCGCTAACTAACTAACGAAAAAAGGGGACATGTCCTACAAAATTTCACATAACATGTCCCCTTTTTCAAGCTAGCGATTCATATATGTTATGCATATAAGATCCATAGGCCTTTAAAAATGTTTTATTTTGTATCCTAGAAAAATAGAAAAGATTAATAAAAAATAAGTGTGTGAACGAAAGGATTTGAACCCAAACGAATCACTTCAACCTCTTTGGTATACTTTATCATATTTTAAAACTGCTTAATAAAAGACTATCAAACCTTATAAAATGGCACATAATTAAAATTAAGGAGATATTGCCGCAATGAAGTTTTTAAGTAAAAGTAAATCTGTAAAAATTGAGGTTTTGTGGTTTATCCTCCGCCAGATAATTGCCTTGTGGAGGCCAAGTTACCTCGGTCCGCAGAGACTTGTTTCGGCTCCTAAGGGAGCGTCATAACCCGCTCTACGGACTAAGAGTAAGGTGAGTTTGGGAAGAACAAAGATATGTTAGAGTGAAAGGCAGAAGTACTCGTGTTAGAAAGATAGCATAGAGAAAGCGGACAGAATTGCACACGATGTTAGAAGGTGCAATAGTACTGTTAGTCGAACCGACAAAGATTTAGAGAGTTCACTTGATATGAACTCTTCCTTAACTTTACATAACTTGAAGTTTACACGTTAGATATTTGCATAGACTCTAGTTCACATAGATAAAATACAAATCATTACGGATTGTGGTTTAAAAAAAATGCATAATTTATGTACACATTTATTAACAAATTAACAAAACATAACATTTTTTAATAGTTTTTTATTGTATCACAATTTTGAACAAACACGTCATCTGATTAATCTAAAAAAATTAATTGAAATAAAAAAGTAAAAAATATACAACATGTATTAACTGAAAATCAATTTATTTATACATAATAACATATCAATTTATTTATAACTTTAGTTAAAGTTATTGATAGAGACATGTTATCTTTACACATTGCTTAATTATTTTGAAACATCTAATTTAAATATATTGTATTATGCTCTGTTTAATTTGCTTACACCGTATTTTAGATAAGTTTATAAAAGAAAACTCAAAATTCAATCTAAAAATAAAAGTTCAACTTTTATTAATTTAGACATCATTTTTACACACACTCCTTCTTTGATGCATTATTATGTCTGATAATTTAAGAAGTGAAATGATTAGACTTCCTTAAAATGATAGAAACACGGTTAGGCGAGCTGAGATAAATTGTCGTCAAAATGAAAGAGAAGAGCCTAAGCAAGCTGAGATGAATTGTAATCAAAATAAAAGAAATCAGGCTAGGTGCGAAATCAATAGGTATAATATGCATCACATAGCAAGTTAAGTTGTTATTTTATTTCTTTAGTTTTACTTTGGTGCTCTACCAACTATAATGTTTACTTTGTCTACTGTTAAAATATGGTTTTAACTTAGTAAACTTTAATTATTTAAAATTTGCTAGTTAGTCATTAGCTAATAGTTTAAAAAGAAATTAGTTGTTGCAATCAAGGTAAGAATGATTTTATTTTCTGATCAAATTGCAAAATTTGCATCGATAGCTATTATGTTTTTGTTATATTGTGTAATAGCTAATTGTCTTTGCAAAAAATTTATTTTCTTACAGATTTTTACTATTTTCAACAACGCTCTAGAAAAAGCATCAGCAACAGGTAAATTAGTTTGTATTTTTTTTTTTATTTTAGACATCTTACAATACGTTTTCAGCTTATTGCAGATCAAATAGGGCCCACATCTCATTAGATGTGGGTTTAAATTAAGGGCAAACTTTTTCTTTTTTTCAGTTATACAGTGTTGATCTTGAAGAAAGTAAAGCATGAGGAAAAAAATACGCTGCAGCTATAATTAGTATTTTTGTTGTTGATTAATCTACCAATTGGTAATTGATAATGCAAATTTAGTTTAATTTTTTTTGTAAATATATACTTTTCTTTATATATTTTGTTTGGTTATTATGTGTAAGTAAATCGATTTCCAATTAATACATACCCAATAAGAAAAATGACGTCGGAACAACGTTGTTCTAACGTCTTTCATATCGTTGGAAAGACGTTGGCATGATGTTATAAATAAAACACCGAAAAAACGTTATTTTACTAACGTTATTACAACGATGTAAAATGACGTGGTGACAACGTTACATTTTAGCTAAATGACGTCGGAAAGACGTTAGATCAACGTTAAATTTGAAGAAAAAAGACTTTATAAGGACGTTAGGCTAACGTTATATTTTAGCTAAAATGACGTTGAGCCAACGTCTTTTCTATCGTTTTTTACACGTTGGAATAATGGTATATATGAAACATAGGTCAACGTTATATTAACAATGTTGCGAAACGTTGTAAGAAAAACGCCCTTCAACGTTTTTCTATCATTTTTAATGTTATTTCTACACTGCAAAAAACAATAAAGGACAATTTTACACTGTATAACTTTGCGCTGTCAAGCTATATTTCTTCTTATTTATTTAGGTCATACACGATTATTATACTAGTCCGGGCAAATAATTGAATACGGAAATTAAAAGACTAAAAATAAATAAACATTGCATCACTGCTATTCCAAAATTTTAAAATTATATACAATAACTTAGAATGAAACTAGTTTGATTTTTACTTTCTTTGCAAATTTCAATCATATCTCAAATAATTCGCGTATTCTTTGTTTGACACTAAAAGATAAATATATATGAAGAAACATAAAGTTACAAACAAATCCAATTAAAAGCATTTTTAAGAACTAAATAAAAAACATTCGGAATAAACAAATAGAAATACCACAATAATCAGAAATTGCGCTAACTTTCTATTTGATGCTAACCTGAGTTTTTCTGCTTTCGAAAGATTATCGACTGTAAATCGTTTAGAAACATTATCTGAAATAGAACAAACAATACCTCAATAAAATGCAAAACTAATGAAATTGCCTCCAAAATAATTTTAATTGAATAAATAAACAAAATTAATTTAAAACACACAATCATGAAATAATGGAAAAAAAATATGTCTAGTTTTACACTCAAAATATATAAAATATCTTTGAGTTCAGATTTCTGGAAAGTTATTTTTTTACAAGTGTTATTTTGGCAAGATATTTTTTTATAACATGAATTGAATGGTAAATAAAGAAACTGAAATGGTACATTTTCACTAAGCAAAGAATCAAAAGTTGTTTATATAAATAGCTCTCTTTAAGACTAATGATTACTTTGTTAGGTGTTTTTTCTTCCAATCTGAACTACTTATATTTCACTTAAACCCTTGACCATTTGAGCAAGTGGGATCTTCTTACCAAAAACCAATAATTTTTTAAATAAAAAGGCAGACATATCAAGAAGCAATCATTCAGTAAACTATAAAAAATGAATAAGGTTATGTAAATTGTATGCTATGAATGTTGGACCATAATAATCCACAGTCTTAATAATCCAGTCATCCAAAATTTAATAGCATCAATACATAACCAATGCATTGATTCTGCTAATTTAATTTGTATCTTCAGTGCATAGAGACCAGTATACAAAAGAAATTTACTGTATAGCCTTTTATTTTTTAAAACTCCGCCTGTGATCTAGACTTTCTGTTTTTAACAAAATCAGATGGTTTTTTACCATCTGATTTTGTTAAAAGTCATGAGACTTTTCAGAAATATGATTAATTTGAACATATGACAAATCACATACCTCCGTTTTTTCAAAATATCAATAATTGACGGACAATCCCAAAACAAACTATATAATATAAACTAGATGATATATTATATAAACTAGATGTCAAACTTGCGATCCTTTATTGAACAAAAAATGATGTCGCTTTTTTTGCTTAAAAATATAATTTGCCATTTGTAAAAAGTGTTAAAGCTGAAGCAAATGTGTGGAATAAAAGTTCAAAATGCGAGTCAAAATTAACCAATAAATTAAAGATAATTCAAAAACATGTTATAATAAACATAAAGTACTTATCAAGGTTTATTTAAGGTTTATTTCTATTTTAAATTTTAATCCCTTTTTAATCGAAAATAAATTTAGAAATCATAAATTATTACTTTACAAGTACTCTAATTTCCTCTTAACACTTTTACATATATAGATTACATATATAGATTTAAAATATATTACATATATGAAAATATATTTACTTCATATATAAAAAAATAGTTAAATAGTATTTGTTTACAAATTTAATCCCTCGTTTGTAAAAAGGACAAAAGCCGCTTCGCTTTTTGGATTGAAGTAAGACAACTAGTTTATATAAAATATCATTGGTTAATACACATGTGATCATTACGGAGCATACTTTTAATATCAATGGCTAGATGTGAAAACCAAGATAAATGTAATTACAATAATTTTTCAGTATTCACATGATTAGGTGTTTTAGTAACATTTATTTCCTATGCCCATGTTGCTGCATTCAGACAAGCAAATTATATAATGAAAAATGTGCAACTAAATGTTTAACTGGCCATTGAACAAGGTCAAAAATTAAAAATCAGGACAAACATCATTTAAAAACTTTGGCATATAAAATTCGCCGAATGGTCACACACGAGCAGTGAACGCCTGAGGGAAGAAATGAAGTACATTAGAATAAAGGAGAATTATTTATTAGACAAAGCATATTTTGACAGTTGTCAAGACAAAAATAAAGATTAATAGAGGAATATTTAAAAATAAATAAGACAGGCTATACAACCAAAACAGTACTCAACAATAATAAAAAAAAAATATATATATAAAAATAAAAAAAATAAAAAAAATGTTTTATAAATACCAATATGAACTAAAATATACAAGAAATACATAACCAGTCAAAAATTTGTAAAACAAAAAACCATTCAACAAATTAAAAATATGCTAACAACAATAAAAGGACTAATAATTGAAAAAAAAACATTAATGCTAATGTGTAAACATAATTAGTGTAGTGATTAAGTAATAAACATCTCCTCAGAGTCGCGTCTATTATTACTGGCGTTTCGATGAGGATCAGCATTTATAACTAGTTTATCCCGTCAGACAAACGTCATTGCCACTTATGCTTTACCCCACGACTTACGCCTATTCCATACTGCAGTAAAAAAGGACTCACTACAAATAGCCAAAACCCAACCAACCCCAAATTTGTAAAGCCCCGATACTTTTTTGATGATATGATATAAAAAGTGTAGATGTACTGAATCAAACAAAAATAAAAATAAATAAATAAAAAACTTACCATACCACCAAAAGAAAACATGAAAACAAAATAAATTAAAATTCTAATAGAAACATAAAAAAAAAAAAAAAAATTTAATTTATTTTAAGAAATAAAACCAAATAGGTATTATTATTAGAAAGCAGTATACCTCATTAGAAATTTTTTTTTGTATATCAACAAAACAAAAATAGCCTTAAATAAACTCTAACGTTGTCATAGATACCTCATTTGAAATATGACAACCAATCAAAAGTGTAGGAAAATGAGCAGCCCGCGAAACCCAAAATCATAACAATAATAGAATAATATATGATAGCGAAAAAGAACGTTGCACAAAAACCTTAAAAATGTAAGCGACATATATGTAAACATTAAATGAAGGATATAAATATATTCTCTGAATAATAATAAAGATGAAAATTGTGCATGTGAAAATTAAAACAAAGCTGAGTAATGAATGCAAGATAATATAACATGAAAGTTTCTGTAAACAGTAATAATATGAAAATCAGGAAATAAGTAATATATTAATAAATATAGCAATAAGACTAAATAAATATTGTAATAAAACCAGATAATTTTAAGCCAAATGAGTGGTTAAAAAATTAGTTGTGGGTAATATAATAATGACATAAATCGTGATATAAAAACAATGTAGAAAGCGGGAAAAAAAAAATTGTTAAAAAGTGAAGTTTTCTCTACGGTCCGAACTAAAAGAAACTTTGAAACCATATCTAAATCGAAATTTCCGAAAAGTAAAGTTTTCTCTACGGTCTGAATTAAAAGTAACTTTGAGACCATATCTAAATCGGAAAAATAAAGTTTTCTCTACGGTCCGAATTAAATGTAACTTTGAGACCATAACAAAATAACAAGGAAAAACATAAACACATGATAAACACATATAGATAACATACAAATCTGTATCTACATTTCAACAACATATCTATTAAAAGAAAATATTATCTAAATAAGGATGAGTTCAAACAAAGATAGTTTATCTATAAAAGAACAAAAAGCATGCAAAAGATGTTAACAGGCTGTATGTGCATAAGGGGGTATAGGTGTAATGTGTAAGTCTGTGCTGTTTATGTTGTTCAGTAGAGCCTTGTATTGTTAGTAACCAGCGTAAAAGATTTGTCTCTGAACTAAACCAAGCCAGCCTAGCCATACTCCAGAAAACCATGATGGATTAAACACCTATGCATGGATTTATAACTGACTTATGACTAAAAAGCTAGCCCAGGCATTTTCCACAGACAAAAATCCTCTGGGTTTACTAAATGAGCACTTTTTAGAGAGAGTTTAGTAAAATATAACATAGAATCACTTTCAAAAATATAAAAACTATTGGAATAGGCTTAAAGAAAAAATCACATATATATATAAATAATATAATTATGTATATATATATATATATATATATATATATATATATATATATATATATATATATATATATATATATATATATATATATATATATATATATATATATATATATATATATATATATATATATATATATATATATATATATATATATATATATATATATATATATATAGTTACTTATAACAATTTATTCATATATTGTTAATAATATTTTTAATACTTTTGACATGGATACTTTATAGTATTATAAATACAAAAATTTTATAAAAATTTTGACAATTTTCATAATTCAAATTAGTATTTTTTAACTTTTAAGAAATGAACTTTTATAATAAAAATACTTCAAAATGTTCTATTGATATCATTTTTATAGCCATTTGTATTAGTTTGCTAATGTGTTATATAAATATTCACATGCAATATGTATACTCATTTAAAGTAATATTAAAATAATAATTAACAAAATCTTTGCATTTATTCATAATGCCTTCAATGTTCTGAATATACATAAAACAAATAAAAATATAAATGAAGAAATACAAAAGTTACCTCTGAATTAAGTCATTAACATACTTTGGTAACTTTCCACCAACACGTGAGAGTTGGCCTAAAAAAGAAAAAAATTTAAAAAAGGCACATTGAAGTGTTTTACACATAAGATCTTATTTAAATATTTTTTACTGCATTCACCAAGGTCAAGCCTTAAAGACCCAAGCTTATTTAATAAACAGTTAAAACTGAATAAGTATTTTGCCATGATTCAATCAGAGCAATCATGGCAAACTCATAAATATAAAACATTTTTATTCACTAAATTTTGTAACGGAAATAAAATTTAAAAAAATTAGAATTATTCAATATTGTTTTTTAACAATTTTGTTAGGCTGCAACTAATCTAAAATGTTTAAAAATATTTATAGGATGAATAAATAGGATGACATAATTTGTAACAGCAAATGATTTAGATTCATTTTAATAAAAAGATTGTAAATTTTTTGTTGTTTCAAAAGCTGGGCGTTAAAATATATTGTCCAGGTTTTGTTATCTAAATCATGTTAAACATATTGAAATCAAACTCACAAACTGTTGAGCAAAACCTTTGTTACCAATTCTTAGTGTAAACTCGTTCAAATATTCTATTGTTAAGTTTAAGTTTAAGATTAAATAATGTGATTATGTATATTTAAGTCGACTTGTTCTGATTTTAAACACCTTGATAACTTAGTACTTTAATTCTGCACATAAAAATTGAAGAAAAATAATAACATTCAAAAAATATATTTTTTAACTTGACACGAGTTTTATTAAAATATAAGATTAATTAGTTTTTCGGTTAGAAAGATAAGAGAATAAGTAAATGATAGTACTATGACAATATTTATTTATATATATATATATATATATATATATATATATATATATATATATATATATATATATATATATATATATATATATATATATATATATATATATATATATATATATATATATATATATATGTATGTATGTATGTATGTATTTTGGTATAACATATCAATTTTAAAAACTATATCATATCACATATCATATACAAAAACTACACACAAATATATTTGACATGTACTTTATTGAAATACTTCGGAGTTATTGAGTTGAGAGGGGGTTATAACCACAATTGAAATAAAAAGGAGCCTCCTCAACTGCAGCACCCTTTATGGTCAAAATCAGCTCTTTCTTTTAACTCTGAAATTAGGGAAACATGAGATTGTGATTCATTTTGAAAATTTAATACTGACTGAGTGCATATAATCTAACACTTTGTGTGTATTGATTTAAATAAATATTTTGTTTATTATGACTAAGATCTAGTGTAAAATTTAGATGTTCTGTTGCTGTTTCTGTAGGATATGTTTTTCGCTTGCTTTATAGTGAGAAGTTATGAGTTCTATCCTTACCATGTTCCTGGTAGTAACCCGGAGGTGAATAACAATGAAAAAAAATAATAATAATTTCATACAAATACATAAAAAATTGTTTACCCTTTTTCGTGACTTGAGACTCAAATTTATGAGAGTCAGTGTGAGTTATAATACTGTAGGAATAGCATGATATGGTTATACCAATATACAAATTCGTAAAAGAAACACATTACACAAGTTATAAGAAGCTTATTAGGTAATTTCTAGTCTAGTTCCACAACAAACTAAAAAACTTTCCATTCAAATAAATAAAATATATATTATGATTAAGACATTGTCTTAATATAACTTAATTGTTTTAAATTTATACTTAATATATTATGTATATTAAGTAAAAACCTTATTTTAATACAACTTACAATTGTCTTAGACAACTGAATTGAATGTCATAAAAAAAAAAAGGCTCTGTATTTTTATTGGCATTTAATTAAACTGTTAAATAGATAAATAACGGGTATTTAAAAAACCTATCATTGCATTATCTATTTGTAAATGAAATATTATATACAAATATTATATATGTTAGAAATTTTTACTATATAAGTAATGTTAAATATACAAAGTATACAAAAACATAACAAAAATGTCAACAGTTTTTGGAAATCAAATAAAGTTTTAGTAACTTTTATTTATCATTAATATGATAAAAATTTAACATCTAATTCGAATGTAGAATATAAAGAAATAATGTATTAATTATTAGTATCACAGAATATAATGCCTAAAAACAAGGTTAAAAATAACATCTTTTTCGATAACGGTTTTTCAACCATTTTAAAAATGCGCAAGTTTGTAAAATCAAGTTGTGTTTACGTTAGAATGCTGACGTTGCTTTGATGTCAAAAGTAAAAACATAAAAACAGCAACGTTGTTCCAAAGTCGTTCCAACGTTAATCAGACTAACGTTGGTTTTACATTAAACAAACAACGTTGTTCTAACGTCGTTTTAATGTTAACATTCAAGACTTTAGATGATAACGTTTTTCCGACGTTGTTCCAACGTTCGATAGCAAACGTTAGAACAACACCGTTATGCCGACGTTGGAACATCGTTAGAATTTAGATAATTGCGTCGCGACCAAAATACAACCAAATTACAACTACGGCTTGACGTCTTTTTCTTACTGGGTATGGTGTATTTTTTCCTTTTTAAATTCAATTATTTTTTTTTAGATTAATCATATGACGTGTTTGTTTAATATAGACATACAATTAAAAACTATTAAAAATTGTTATGTTTTGTTAATTTGGTAATGAATGTATAAATAGAAATTTAAAATTTTTTAATTTTTTTTTTTTTTTTTTTTAATTTTACATTTGTTGGTCGTATTACAACTATATATTGCCAAAAAAAATAAAATAAAAATAATGATGATAATAATAAACTTTCACAAATATAAAATAAGGTATCTGAAAGAAGATCAAAGGATCTTGTCGTCAGAACCTTAAATAAGTTCAAACAAGCATTAACAGTATCAAATTTTTACAAATTTCATATATATATAATCCAAATATATATTTTATAATCCAAAGAAAGATCACGAGGATCTACACACTAATATTTTATATAAACGTATACGTGAAGTAAAGAATATAAAATCAACAAAATAAGTAAGAATAAACTTTTTACAAATATAAATAAGAAAAGGCAAAGTTATTAATTTATATTATTAATAATAACATAATACGTCTTCTAATGAAAAAATTAGGGTTTTTAATTTACTTTTAAAAAAACGAAAAGTAATGGGTAGTTCGAAATCAAAATTGGGCAAAACAATTTTATTCCAAAGGTGTGGTGCCCGATAGACAATACAAAATTGATTAAAGTTCGTTTGAAAGAAAGGTTCATTTAAAAAATCAGTATTTCTCAAATTGTATTTGTTGATGGGTTTCGGAGTAAAAATATCTTTGAAGACAGATTGAGACAAGTCATTTTTCCACATGTAATACATGTGGAAACATAATACACATAAAACATTACATATATTTAGCTCGTATATATTAAAAATTCTCATTTCAATAAAATAATTTTTTGCGTGAGAAAAGCGATTTGCAAAGCAGATTAAACGGGTAGCATGTTTCTGACGGCGATAAAGACGTTGCAACTTACTTTTTTTTTGTACTACCCCAGGCGGTATTAGCATAATTTAAATAACTGTGTATAAATGAATAATAAAGTTTGATTAAAATTTTCTTATTGAGGTAGATTCGTGCTTTATATAAAACTCCTATGTTTTTTGAAATTTTAGTGCTTATGTAGTCGATATGATGATTCCAAGTGATATTTTTATCAAGGTAAACACCTAAAAATTTTGTTACGGAACCCCTTTTTATTTCATTTTGATCAATAAAAATTTTAGGTAAGTTTAATGGCAAATATCGTTTTTTGGAAAGCGAATGAAATAAGGTCCACTTTGTTTTATTAGAATTTAGAGTTAACTTATTACATTTAAACCAACTCGATACATGTATAAGCTCTTTGTTCATTGTTTTAAAAAGTTCAAAGATATCACTGTTAGAAAGAAATAAGTTAGTATCATCTGCAAACATAATACTTGTTAGTTTAGAGGCTTTATTTAAATCATTAATATAAATTAGGAAAAGGAGTGGACCAAGAATTGAGCCTTGTGGGACTCCACATGTTATAGAAAGACAATTGGTGTGATAACCGTCATTACTCGGAACAAATTGTTTACGATTTGACAAAAAGCTTTCAAACCATTTTAAAACTTTATTTTTTATTCCATAGTGTTTAAGTTTATGGATTAGAATTTGGTGGTCAACCGTATCAAAAGCTTTTAATAGATCAATAAAAAGTCCTAGAGTATATTGTGATTTTTCAAATGATTTTGAGATTTCCCGTACAAATTGGATAATTGCATGTTCAGTTGAGCTATCCTTTTTAAAACCGAATTGATTAATGTTAAGTAATTTATTAACATGAAAATATTTGTATACTCTGTTATATATAATTCTTTCTAAAATTTTTGAAAAGGTGGAAAGAACAGAAATAGGGCAATAATTACTTATAATTGATTTGTCCCCTTCTTTAAAAATAGGAATAATTTTGGCAATTTTTAACAGTTCGGGGAAAACACCTTGATGGATAGAAACTTTAAAAACTTTAAAAAGAACAACTTTTAGCTGTTCAAAACAATCTATAATAACGTTTCCATTTATTTGATCTGCTCCAACTGCTTTATTTTTTTTTAAAGATTTGAAGGCTCTTTCAAACTCTTCAAACAACAATTCAGAAGACAACTCAACTGAACCAATGCAATTATCAATGGGTACTAGAAAATCAGTAAATAAAGATTTGGTGTTTGGGATTATTTTAGAAAGTGTTGGACCTATATCGATAAAAAATTTGTTAAATTCTTGAGCTATAGTTCTTGGTTCGTATAAACTTTTGTTATCGACTCTAACCATTTGTGGCAGAAAACCTGAGCATGATTTTTGTTTTCCAATAATTTCATTCATTATTTGCCATGTGCGTTTTGTGTCATTTTTAAATGTATTGAGTAATTGGGAGTAATAATTTTTTTTTAGATTTTTGCGAATTTTTTCAAATAGGTTTTTGTAGTCCTTGTAAATTTTTTCGTTTTTAGGTTTTTTTGTTTTCAAAAAATTTATATATAGTTTTTGCTTAATTTTGGACGATTTTTTAAAGCCCTTAGTGATCCAGGGTGTATTTAAGCTCTTAGTAGTTATTTTATTTTCAATGATTGGGAAGTTAGCATCGTATACAGAAAAAAATGTTTTGAAAAAAGACTCATAGATATTGTTAGCATTATCATTAAAATTTATGTTATTCCAGTGTAGTAATGAAAGTTGATTTTTGAATAAATTAAGGTTAGCCTCATTATAAATGCATTTTCTAATTACTCTTTGTGCGGTTAAAGTTTTTTCAGAGTTTGTATTATCTAATTTTAGGAATATAGGGAAATGATCTGATATATCGGTTCGCAAAATACCTACTTTTACATCATTGTTGAAAATATCTGAAGTTATTATATTATCTATTAGAGTTGCTGAATTTGTCGTTACTCTTGTAGGTTTGTTTATTAAAGATACTGATCCCGTTTCAAAAATTTCATCATAAAAATTTTACGAAGCTATTAGGCATTTTTTTGAAACCACAATCCGTCATGATTTGCATTTTATCTGAGTGAACGAAAGTCTATGCACGTAAACCTCAAATTATATAAATTATTAAAAATTATATCAAATTAGACTTTTATAAAAAATCATATGAATTTAGACTTAATACAATAATTGACTTAAGTCAATTATGTGTATACTAGCATATTGCACCTTCTAAGACCGTGTGCAATCCTGTCCGCTTTCTCTATGCTATCTTTCTTCTATCTTTCACTATAACATATATTCGTTCTTCGAAGATATGTTACACATTACCACATTACCAAGTCCCGAAAAGACCAGTTCGGCTCCCCAAGGAGCTCTACGGACCAAGAGTAAAGTGATTTTGGGAAGCTTCCCAAAATCACTTTACTCTTGGTCCGTAGAGCTCCTTGGGGAGCCGAACTTGTCTTTTCGGGCCTTGGTAATGTAGCCTCTATATGGCAAATAGCCAGAGGAGGATAAACTACAATATCAAAAATTATATCAAATGTAACAGATTTACTTTTATTTAATAATTTTATTGTGGCAATATTTGCTTTTATTTTAATTTATATGAATTTTTATAAAGCATTCGTATTCCGTTTTATAAGGTATAATAAGTTTTTTTGTTTGTTATTCATGGTCAAAAATAAATTTACAAATTTTTTTTGACAAAGAGTGGCACACCAGGCTTCTCTGTTATGAAAATACAGTTTTTCAATTTCAGCTTAAGTGAAGATACCAGAGCAGAGAAAGTTTGTGTCTGAAATTATTTAAGGTCTTTGCGTCCAGCGCATTTTGGGTTAAAGAGTTATATAATCTTACAACACGATTGGTGAAGAAGTTGCTTCTGTCAGCGCAGTTTTGGACAAGTTGTGCTTTTAGTTCTTTAGTGTGTCCACGCGGCCGAAAAATTGTACTTTGAAGATTCCATGTTTGGTTGAAGTTGAGGGACGTGAAAGTTAACTTTATCAGTTTTGCTCATAATTTTATATTGTTCGATAAAGTCTCCTCTATTACATCGTTCAGTTAGTAAAGACTTGTTTTTTAAATTTTAGATCGCTAGTCATAAAACGCCAAGGTCTTGTTTAGATGACGAGCATGATAGCTGGTGCAGTTGGCCGTCCAGGTTAATCATTGTATAAATTTCAGTCGATTTTTTTAATGCTGCGCCCAGTGTGCATGAATTTGCACTTATTGACATTAAATGACATGAACCATGTGTGTAACCACTTCACTGCTTCGTTGATATTTTTTTCTCTTTATTACAATCTTTATACAAATATAAGTAAAATAAAATCTTACATTAATTTAAATTAATTACAAATAAAGTTGTCGTTTGAAAATAAAGAAAGATAGAATAATACAGAAACGGAAAACTCGTAGAAGACCGTGATCTCTTGTCACCGAAAAACCGCTCAAGCTGACTGAAATAACTTTGCTAATTTAATATAGAGCTTTAATGTTTTCTTTTTTTTTTTTTTTTTGTTTGTTTTATTTTTGTTTTTTTTATATATCAACCGGTTTTATCAGTAATATTGGCTTGGAGTTTTATCTCATGTTCGATTCTATAATTCCGATAATGTTACAGCCATCTGCATACATTTTAAAGTAGTGTTGAATTTTGTCTGGCAAATCGTTAATGTCAATAAGGAACAGGAGTGGTCCAAGAACAGATCCTTGTGGCACACCGCTAGAGACTGTTTTCCAATTGGATTTATAGTTATCAATGTTTACGCGTTTAGCTGGTCGGTTAGCCAGCTCTTGATCTAATCGTGCAAGTTGTCGGACACTCCATATGATTTCAGCTTGTGCAGCAGATGACGGTGCGGAACTATGTCGAATGCTTTAGTTAAGTCTGTGAATATGATATCGGTTGGGTAACCTTTGCAGGCAGCTTCAGTCGGGATGTCGCAAATTTTGAATAGGTTTGTGACGCAACCTCTTCCCTTTCGGAACCCGTGTTGAGCAGAGCTGATGAGTTTATTTTTGTTTAAGTGGTCAGTAATTTGTTTGTGTAAAACGCTTTCCATTACCATGCAAGGGACAGAAGTGCGTAATATAGGTTGATATTTTGAGGGGTTCGACATGGAGTCTTATTCGGAGATAATTTTGGTAGTAATAGTAGTAATTTCGGTTTTTTTCCATTGAGACGTTACTTCTCCAGCTTTAAGCGATTCAGTGAAGATAATGCTCAGTGGGATAGCAAAACCTGCAGTACAGTATTTCAAGACGCGTGGGTGAATGCCGTCGATTTGCCATTGATTTGGATTTATTAAGGTGCGAATGTTTTTCTTTGACGGATTCGTATGATGCGAGTGTGGTCGGTTGGTTTATGCTAGTGAAACGAGTGTTGAATGTTGATATAGAGCCTTGCGGTTCGATTTCGAAAACTGATTGGAAATATTTGTAAAGAATGTTGAAGATTACCTTAGGATCTGTTGTAATTTGATAAATTAGTTGTTTTAAATTGACGGATGCGGTCGTGTGTTTCTTGTTTGCTTTTGACGTAGGAGTGGGTTATTTTTGAGTCATGTTTGCTATTATTTACCAGTTCCATTTCGTAATCAAAAACGGCTGTTTTAACTAATTTTTTTATTGCTTTGCTTGCTTTTTTATGCTGTTTGCGTAAAATTGGCTTGTTTGTTCGGCAGGCTGCGATAAATTTATCCCAGAGTTCGCTTTTCAATTTGACAGCATTTACAACATCTTTGGTCACCCATATTTTGTGCTTGTTAGTGTAAGGGGTGGGTATTGATAAGACGTGTAATGAGGTTGCTTTGTTAAATTTTTCTTTAGGTTTTAGGTCAATGAGAGCTATACTTCCCCAATAAGACTGTGCGCCTGACATTTGGCTGTGTGGCCGAGAGGACTAGCTTCTTTTATGTCCATTATTCTGTCTGGTTTGTTGGTCAGGATTAAGTCAAGAGTATTTTTTGGAGGTTCCTCGCGAGTACTGAAGTATGTTGGAAAAGTTATAAGCTGGGTCAAATGATTTTCTTTGAAACAGTACTGAAATTTGCTATCTGTTGGACATTCGTTTTGTACGTATACAATAGTCGCGATGTCACCACTTTTGTCGACATTTGAATACACAGTGTTGTTGAAGTTGAAGTCGCCGTACGCAAGTAAGGTTGAGCAGCCAATTGAGTTGCATTTTTCAGAGTCAGTGCTTACTGAGCTTATTATTTCACCGAGCGTTAAGTCGTTCAGGTTGTGAGAGCGCCTATTAGAATTGATTCGTCGTGAAACTTTAATTTGATCCAGACTTGCTTAATAGTGGTGCGTTGAGTGAACCAAGTTTCGGTAGTCAAAATAAAGTGTGGTTGAAGTAAAGTGTCTATTTAGGTAATTTTGGCTCTTAGTTCGTCAATTTATGGCCATTAATTGGGCAAGGGTTATTGGTCCAGTTGATGAGTTGTTATGGTTTCTTTGCTTTTGGTTGTTGTAATTTTGGTCTTTGGCCTATCCGATGAGATTTTTGGCTTATTAAAATCGCCGTACGTTGCCTATTGTGGTTTTTTGATGTTGAGTTCGTCAGCCATTTATTATTTTTTGAGTTGGGAAGTTTCAATACTCAGTACAGGAGTGTACTGGGTATTGAAAGATGGTTTGCAGTTGAGGTTGTTTATTGGTGTGGTCAATTGGAGACGTTAGTTGATTGGTGGCCATCTGGTTTTGATAGTTTCTTTGATCTTGTTGCCTCGTATTACGAACAATGTTGTTGATATTGCAGGTAGAAATGCGTTTTGTTTTTTGCATTCAGTGCGTAGTTACCATGCTAAGTTCTTTTTGACTGCCGTTAAATCAGGGTTGACGAAGAGCGTGTTATAGTTAGCTCAATTCGCTGGGACTCGAAAAAACAAGCTGGACAATTTTAGTGCATGGTTGATAAAAATTTATAATCAACAAGTTTTTAGTTTATTTTTTTTATTTTATTTTTTGAGTTTTATTTAGATGTCCCAAGAAGTCCTTAAGATCACGATTATTACAGAGCACCACGGATGAGCATTTAATTAAACAGTGTTAAAAGATAATATTATAGTATGCCAAAGTGGTTGAAGTACTTCGCCTGGGTTTAAATCCTTTCGTTTTCACACTTAATTTTTTTTTAATCTTTTCTTATTTTCTAGAATGCAAAGAAAAATGATTTTAAAGGTCTATAGATATATGCATATCATCAGGGCCGTAGAGAGCCAAGCCAGGCCCCGGGGTAAGTTTTTTGGCGGGCCCCCTTTATTTTACATTAATATTCATATCCATATTGAAAACATCAAACTTAAAGTCTATGACGTGTCTTTAGTCTAACTTAAATCAAAATCAATCTTAAAGTCAAGGACTAGATGTGTCTTTAATTAGTTAGGTTGGTCAACGAATCCTTTCATTTTTTTAACAAGTTGCATTTTCTTTAATTTTTTTTTTTTTTACATTATTCATCTTCCCAACGCCGAGGGGTCACGTAAAACGAGGGGTAGAACGTAAAACATTTTTAACTCTTGCAAGCGTGCTGAAAGAGCGTTCTGCTTAGTTACTGGAAGTGTACAAAAAATTATAAGAACAACTAAAATGTTTGGGAAAAGAGAACCAAGCTTCAACTCATGGAGTTTGTTTAATAATTGAAACGGCAATAATTGTAATATGCCAAGATTTGATGTGTGAATTGCCTTTAAATGCTTTAACTCGTCTATTAAATCGAGAGAAACATCAATGCTGTATTTAACGCAAATAGATGAAGCTTTCTCACGCAGCAGATCTTTATCTAATGCCATGTATTTCCATACAACACCAAATGTTTCCTCAAGATATTTGGCTGCCTCAAAACGCCGATTCATATTACCAATGACACAGTCTAAAAGAACATAAAAAACATCGCGCTTGAAACAAAATTCTGCACTGGTGTTGCCTAATTTATTATTCTGTTCCTCATCTGAAAATCTAGCTTTTCGGCTGCGTTTTTTCTCGGGGAATATGTCATTGGAAACCATACCCAGATTTTCGGCAACAAGTTTACATTTATTTAAGATTGAATCCCAGTTGTTTCTCAATAAAAAGAGGTCATCAATTAAGCTTTTTAAATTTAAAACCTCCACATCTAAAGTTGCATCTCTGGCTTGCAAAACTGTGTTTCTGTAATTGATGCTTGTTAGAACTTTAAACCAAGTGCTTGCGAGTATAATGCACTCAAATAAACCCAAGTATTTCTCAATACTTTTGATATCTGATCGAGAATCGGCAGTGAGATTTAGCTTCTTTAAGTCTTGGATAGCACTCCTTAAACCAGGAATATGTTCTGCAAAAGATTTTACACTTTCAATCCTGGCTATGTAAAGAGCATCCAATGTTTTTTTTTAAAATTTGCCATCTTTGCGGGCTAGAGCTGAACAAGTTATAAGTCTTTTGCACAACACCGAAGAAGTTTATAACCTCTGCACAGCACTCTGCGGCATGGACACCACATAGATTTAAGCTATGACAAGCACATGGAGAATAAATTGCCAATTGATTCTCTTTAATTATCTCTGCTTGTGCTCCTTTATATTGACCGCTCATGTTGCTACCGTTGTCATAACCTTGACCACGACAGTCTATCATTGGTATATTGTGTTTTTTAATAACACTGCAAATTAATTCAGCAATAGCTTTCCCCGTTTTCTGATTGCAGTCAACAAACTCTAGAAATCGCTCTTGAACTTCGTAGAGATTATTTTCTTCATTTAAATAAACATAACGCAATATAAATAAAGTTTGTTCCATAGGTGCTGAATCAGGGGTTGCATCAACAAGTATTGAGTATTATTTTGCTGCTTCTCGTTCACTTAGAATAACGTCTAATACTTTTTTGGCACAACACTCTTTAAACTCATTTTGTATTTCCGGTGAAAGGTAATTGCTTGTTGTCTTCTCTTCAATTTCTGCGACTTCATCACTTTGTTCAGATAGTCTTTCAAGACAGAATCATAATGGCTCAAGAGCTCTAAAATGCCCAAAAAATTGTCATTTGCTGCAACTCCAACTAAATCACTTATTCCTCTAAATCCCAAACCTCGTTCGGCTAGAAACAATGTGACATCTAAAATTCGGCGAAAAACCTGTTTCCACTGTGATGCTTGATTCTTAATGGTCTGCAGCAGCATAATATCGACAGTGGAATTAGAGTCAATACTTTTTTCCAATAGCCGCCATTTAATATAACAATATTTATGGTTGTTGCTGCTTTGATGCTCTGGAATTTTGTCATGCAATTTTTCCATTTTCTTTGAAAACAATACCCAGATATAGTTGTTAAACGTGAGCGACTTGCTGTTGGTAGTTTGCTAAAAAGGCGACAAGGAAAACAAAATATCGATTGCTTAACTTTGCTCCAAACAAGCCAATCACGGGGAACATATTCTCCATTTTTCATACTTGTATGTAGTATACAAACAGGAAATGAATGTCCGTTCACATCTTTTGGAAATTGAGATGGGATTTTTTCTGGACCCCTACGAACTGCTTCCTCAATTTCAGAAGTATTTGGTATTTCATTTTTTAGACTTGCAACATCAAATTCAAGCAGTTTTGCTTTATTAATTTTATTATCAGTTATACTTGATTTATAATTCTTAGAGATATTGTTGATAGGAACTAAAAGATTGCCGGGCTCCACGTCATCTTTATTTTCTATGTTATCAGGATCTGGAAAGTCGGCAGTCACATTAATTAAATCTGCAGCTTGTTCAACAACGTTGTCGTTATTGTTAAAATTAATTTCTACATTATGATATTCATTTTCTAAATTTTCAGTGTCTTCTCTTTCGAAGACACTGAAAATCCATAACTTTGAAGTAGAGTTTGTTTTTCATTTACATTTTTCAATCTCGACAATTTTTCTTTCCTTTTTTGAGATCCAGATTTGTGATGGTAGTTTATTTTTTATTTGACTACTAAATAAGAATTTATATAAATTGGCATTAATTATCATTCCGGTAAATAAAAAACTCTCTATATGATATAATATACCTTATTAAAGATATGTCATTGATATATCGATGGTATGTATTATAAAGCAATATGTGCAACAAACACTCCTAAACATTAGCGTAGTGAGGGGAGACCAAAGCGGAAATGGCCCCTGTCGCGAAGACTTTAAGAGGCCCAAAAAATTGAGGAGCAAAAAAAAAAAGAAACCTATTTTAACATAAAAAGTAATAATTTCTTAATTTTATTGTAAAAAAGTGCATTTATTTCATTTTTGCCCTGGTCGCATATATAATACTTTATAATTCACAAGTCCGGGCCCTTGAACAGAGCCGGGCCCCAGGACAATATACCCCTGACCCCCCCCCTCCCTCTCTACGGCCATGCATATGGATAGTAATAAAAACATTCTTCGTTAATATCATGTTAATTCGTTAATATCATGTTAAAAAAAAATTAACGAATTCATGAATTCGTTAATTTTTTCGTGCAATGAAAAAAACATTTTTATCAAAAATGGTAGTATTGAAATAAAAGTTTCAAAACCGCTTACTGTATAAAAAAAAATTTTACTTTTTTAAAATCTTGAACAATAAGTTTGTCGTAGGAAATATGTGTATTTTGCCTGCTTGCCCTTTGATTTTGATTTTTCACGTAATGCTTTTGTATAAGATTCGTTTCCATACAGTTAGTGACTGAACCATTATTTTATTTTCGATGCGCAGCGAAAAAGCGTGCATTCACTTAAGCAATTTTTTTTTTTTTTAGAAAAAATTATTAATTTCAAAGAACTTGTCTAATAATCCTATTCAATGTTTGTTAATATGTTGCATAAGTGATACTTAATCTATATGCGGTTAATGAAAATATGGGTGTAAAATGATTGTAACATAAATAACAAACATTACAACATACAGCCATTAACATGAATGATTGCAAATGCTTCTAATTTAAAGTCTTTTTTTAAATGTGCTTGCTAATAGCGGCCCCTAGTTACTGCCATGCGCCGGTTTTCGTGAAAGCTCTCGGCAACCCTCAACACCGCCGACACTCTCTCAAGATGATCTATTTTTTGTTATTTCAAAGCTTTTCAATGTATAATCTATATTAGTTAATATAATCTTATTAAAATTTTAAATAATTTCAAGAAACGCATTAAAAAGCGAAAAAATAAAAACGCAAACTCACGTGTATACGTCGAAATCGAAAAACTTTAAACTATTAGACATGTAAACTAATTAGACCTGCAAAACTAATAGACCTGCAAAATCCGATTTCTAAATATTTTGATCAATGAGTTTATCGTACACGAAACAAAAATCAATGTGCAACTAAGACTTATTGTATAACGCGCTGAGAATACTTTTTTTTTGTAAATATGTTAAAACTTTCGATGTTAACACAAAGAATAAATTCACGTTGTAAGTTATAATGTGAATGCATTCTTCATTTTATTGTTTTCTATGTACATTAACGTTCTCAAAACAATCAAAAGTTTGTTTAATATGTTATCTTTAGTTTTTAATTAAATACGTTTGCTTTTAAAACCTTATAATAAACAAACAGTGCTTGAAATCATGCATACGGGCTAAAGTCTGTGCTCAATGTGGAAATAAAATTATTTTATTTGCTGGATTTTAGTCTCGTTTAACGCATGTTTTTGTTGCTCATTTGAAATGTTAAAGCGGCATTATTTTTTCGTATTTGCGTTAATAGTCGTTTGTATTATACTTTTTTATACTAAAGATATTTCTGTAGCAAATCGTTATTTTAATATTTATAAAAAACGCGGTAACTTTGATTCGCAGAACCACGAAGCTTTTTATTCAACTGCTAAAACATTTTCCTCAATCTATGGTGATAATTCTTGTAAAGAACAATACGATGAACGTCATCATTTATTAACAATTTTTCAAAAGTGGATAAAATTGGCAAAAAATTATAATATTACATATTTTTTAACATGCGGATCATTACTTGGATCATGGCGCAATCAAGATCTTATTCCATATGACCGAGATTTGGACATACTTATATCTAACACATCAAATATTGTATTAGAAAGCATTAAAGATAAAAGAAATTTTCATGAAAGTGATAATAAATTTCATTTGATCTTACAAAGTGACTGGAGGAAACCTTACAGCGAGAGGCGTAGGTTTAAGTGCAACGGTGAGCAAGTTAAAGTCTATTCAGATCACTGCTCTTTTCAAGAACCTCTAGGCAGGTTAATTAAAGGTGACTTTCACTTGGATATCTATGACTACAGTATTAGAAATGGTTTAGTTTATGATCCCTCTGAATGGGAAAAAACTTACAAAGCAGCGGATGTATTTCCTTTGACAAAATGTATGTTTATGGGAGAGGAGACCTGGTGCCCTAAATCTCCTGAGGTTATTTTGAGTCAACTTTATAAAGAGTTATCACCTAATAAAATTTGTAAAAATGGAGAATGGTTTGATGTTACTTAAGCTATACAAAAAAGTTTTTATTGCAGTCATTATTGCGTCTATTATCAGTATTACTATTATAGTTATTGTTGCTATTATTGTTGTTGTTGTTGTTGTTGTTGTTGTTGTTGTTGTTGTTGTTGTTGTTGTTGTTGTTGTTGTTGTTGTTGTTGTTTACTACTATTTTTATATTAAATAGCAATAACAATAACTATAACTTGAGCGACGAATCTTACAAGATTTCTTATTAAGAACCTTAGTAAGATTAGTAAGGCTTGCAAGAAGTGCTAGAAAACTAATAAGATCTTATTAAGATTTGTAAGTTTAAGTACGATTTCTTAGTAAGATTAGTAGGAAATGTAAGATCTTAATAAGATTTGTAAATTATATCATAATTTCTTTGTAAGATTTATAAAATCTTATAAGATTATTTTGTAGTTATTCCAACCCTACTAAATTCCACTAATATTTTTTGCGAGGTAGAATATTCTATTGCGAAAATATGAGTGGAAATTTGTCGGGTTGAAATAACTACAAAATGATTTTATAAGATCATTTGAACGTATGGTCATTTATGATCGTATGGAACAGTCTTGCATAAGTAATTTGCTGTGTTATATATTATATGCATAACATATAATGTTGAGATGAACACTATTATTTAATAAGCGAAAAAAAATTTTCGAGAAGAAATTATATGAAGTACTTAATTGTTTTATTTATTAGCATATGCTAACAACTTAAAGTTAGTTATTTATTAGCATATAACTTTATTTAAAGTTATTTATTAGCATATAACTTAACTTAAAGTTAGTTATTTATTAGCATAAACTAAAACAGTTTAGTACTTTAATTAATTTGTTCTCGAAAAAAATTTATAATTAAAAATATAACAGTGCTCTTAACTTAATATAACAGTGCTCTTAATATTAACAGTATATGTAATACATATAATATATTATACAACAAATTCTTTATGGAAGACATCCATACTGCAACACTAATTGAAAGTTATAAAAAAATAAAGCATTACAGAGTAGATTGAATAATACTCATAAAAATTAGATAGACTGAATTTTTTTTTCTGTTATTTAAAAATTATTTAAAAATACAAATACAAGTCAACTTAGATTACATTGTGCTCAGTAAGTGATAAAACTATACAATAAAAAACTGCGCACAGTTCAATTGTTTAAATATTTCCATTTTAAGTTTAGTTCCATCTGATTTTGAAGTTTAAGTTAAGTTCCATCTGATTTTGAAGTTTAAGTTAAGTTCCATCTGATTGATTTTGTTTACAGCTGTGTCAACGAAGTATTTTACAATGGCTTAATTAATTTTTCTACTACTACACAATATTGTTTGGGGTATCTTTCTTTAGCATTTTCACCAGAATAATTTATTTTTGGATCGACTTAGTTAAACTTTGAATTTTTTGCAACGAGATATTTTATGCAAAATTAATGTTGTTTTATGACAATTTGTAACCAAAATTGATCAACATGTATGTATATATATATATATATATATATATATATATATATATATATATATATATATATATATATATATATATATATATATATATATATATATATATATATATATATATATATATATATATATATATATGATATATATATATATATATATATATATATATATATATATATATATATATATATATATATATATATATATATATATATATATATACATACATGTTGATTATTGTTGGTTACAATTTACATATACAATTTACAATAAACACCCTAATATATATATATATATATACATATATATATATATATATATATATATATATATATATATATATATATATATATATATATATATATATATATATATATATATATATATATATATATTAGGGTGTCCCGAAAACATATTTTTTATAAAATTTCAATGTGCTCTCCGCTGATCCCCATTCTATAGGTCCTAAATAGTTACCAAAATCTTTTTTTATTATTATTTAATGACTAGAAGTGATAGATGTAAATTCTAAGTTTTACGGTATTGTACGCATGTGTATTTACATAAAAACAGTGCTATCTATTATTTCAATAGGTTTTAATATGATGTAATAATTGGTACACAAATAACTCCCATAGGACATTGTTAAAGAATAGGATGATTCCCTATGAACATTGTTAGCGATTGATATAATTCTCTCTGGACAATATTATTAGTCGGTATAATTCCTCATGGATTAGTTCACAAATAACTCCATTTAGAAATTTTTTTTGAAGGAAAAAAATTCTAAATGGAATTATTTGTGCACGAAGGAATTCTAATTTGTGCACGAACAAATTCTTGTGTAAACGGTTATAAAAGCCTTAACGGTAAACTTAGGTAAAATATGATACGAGAGGAAATAACGACTTCATAGATTTTTAATGCAAGTGTAAAATTTAGTATAAACTTAGTTAAAAAACTGACTATTTCGAAACTCATATAAAAATGGGTAGAACAGCTAAAAAAAAAAGATGATAGGACAGTTTAGGAAAAAACGTAAAAATACAGAAAAGTTGAGGTAAATTTACCTATTGGAGTACCCGCGGAGGGATTTACCTCAGAGACAGCTTCCATCTAAAGGGGATATTATCAATATATCCTTCGCGAGTCACAAGTAAAATACAAACCCACTTCTACTAATGTTGGTTGCAAATTGAAATCGAAATCCAAAGATCTCGTTTGTGAAAATGGTGTTTGTACAGATCCTGATAACTCTTGCTTGGTAGTTAGGATTAAAAAATGCTTGGTTTGAGAAGAAATTTGTGATTTCTGGGTACAATATAAAGACTAAAATCATTAAACTTAATATAAAATACAAGAAATTGATTAAATTGTCTTCTCTAAACTGGAACAGCAGCCTTGATAAGCAATCAAAGTTAGAGAAAGATTTTCTCAGAGAATCCTATCAGCTTTTTGACATCTTTACTAAGAATTTTAAAAAAGATATTCTTGCTGATAGATTGAGAAAAGATGATGCAAAGCTGGAAGATATAAAGTAAGTTCATTAAATAACACTTTTTTAGTAGTGAAATTTTTTTTCCGATTTAAAGTAACTTAAGAAATAGCACATTATTTCCTTTAAAACATTTATGTTTAACTCCTTCCATGGTTTGGCCATCTTCCAGGAAAAACTAGAACAGTTATTAATTTATTCATAAATGTCTTAATAGAATTAAGTATTTCTTAGTTTTTATGAAAACCAAAAGTTAGATTGGAAAGAATATATGGGAGCAAACGTTGACGAAGACTATAGTAGGAGAGTACTGGATGCAAACAGGAGAAAGAACAAGCTAGATAAGTTGAATTAGAGAGACAAAAAAACGTAAAAGATACCAATAATGTTTTGTTGTCACATGACTCCATGACAGAAGAGATTCAATTCAGCAGTGAAGAAGAAAAACCAAACGAGGACTCTGAAATCAGCGAGAAAGGAGATTTCCTGGTTAACGGTCGGAAAGGCAGGTATAGTATTATTTTAATAACATAGTTGTAATTTTCACAAGTTAAAACTGTTTTATTGAAAAGTATATAATTATAAATAGGTAGAAAAGTATTATAAATTATATCTAGGTACAATTCTAGAGAAAGGATAAATCTAGCAGTGAACTTTGAAAAGCTTATTGAATGTACTGCTATTCCAGCAACAAGGTTCAATATTGGTGTACTACCTCATCTGGCAATTTTAAGTGAAGTATTTAAAGCTGGAGGTATAGAAATTAATGATATACCCCTTTCACGAAGCAGATTTCATAGAAAAAAGTTCAAATATGGAGAATTTAAAGGAGACTTAGGGTGGATTTGAATAACTAATCATCTTAAAGGCCGACGGCTTATTCTTCATTTTGATACCAAAAAATTTGACCAAATTACCACTGAGCTTAACGTTATTCAAAAAATTGAGCAACTTGCAGTCTCAGTGAGTTCCCCGGATGACAATACCATGGAAGACCATCTTTTAGGTGTTGTTCAATGTCCCTCTTTAAAGGGAGTTGACCAAGCAGAACAAGTGCACAATTTTTTAGAATATCACGGATGTAAAGAGCAGATCATTTGCTGTGATACAACTGCAAGCAATACAGGCGGAGTCAATGGAGCAGTCCAAATTCTTACAGATATTTTGAAAATACCAATTTTGTGGATAATGTGTAGGAGACACATATATGAAGTACATGTATCTCACTATATGGCTGCTCTTACTGGTGAGGTAAAGCAAAGGTCCAAGAAGAGCTCATTATATCAAGCTAAAGAACAAGTGGCCTGAAATCTGTGAAAAAGTTATTTAAGTGAAAAATTTATGTAAATTGGACTGATATAAAGAAATGGTTTGAAGATTGGCTCTGTTCTTCGCACTGTTGTAGAGGAAGCTAAGAAATTTTTGACTAATACAACTGTTGATATAGTATTTTCAAGAAATAATTATGGCATAGTTTGTAAGCTTGCCTCCTTCTTCTTTGGAGCGGAAATATAAGATTTTAGGTTCTATCAACCTGGCGCCTGCCATGAGGCAAGATTTTTAGCAGATGCGATCTACATCAGTAATATCTTGACAGAAAAAGAAGTGTTACAGTTGAAGGATGCAAGTTTGTTCATTGCAATTTGCAATGTTCCATGGTTTTTGAAAAGTTTTTTAGGATTTCGAGCTCCCTACAATAATTTGAAAGCTATCCAGACAGCCTATGCATTGGGAAAAGTCAATTAAAATATTGAAAATGCTTGGCTTCTCAGCATGGGACGCCATACGTGGTACTTAACTCCGCAACTCTGTGTTTTGTCCTTTGGGGATAAAGAAGTTCCTTCTGAACAAAGCTAAGAATGCTGTTAGCTCTGTTTGAGGTTAAAGAGCCAAATTAATTTCAGCGTTGTAAACAATCAAATATACAAATTGGAGAGACCACAGAGCTACCTGAGTTGATTTCCGAGCAAAGCTACCTTCTCTTCAAACATTTTAAAGTATCAAGAGCAAGTATAAAAGAATGGCTCAATAATAGTCTTAATAATATAGATGTTTTTAACTATCTCAGTTGCTAGGTTTTATTGCATGGATCAAAAACATATCTGTTGTAAATGATGGTGCAGAAAGAAACATTAAGCTCATAAAAGATTTTTTTTCAGTTACTAGAAATGAAGATCACCTTCAAAATGTCCTTTTTGTAGTTAAAAAGTTTAGAAAAAACTTGACTAAGAGTATGACTAAAAAAGAGCTTGGGAGCTGTTCAATAAGTTGTATTTTTTGAGAAATGTTTCACCGCAATAAAATCTTAAATTTGCTAATAAATATTAGTTTTCATAATTATAAATATAATCTATCAAGTTAAATAGTAAAAAACAATTGGAAACGATTTATACGCATTTAATTGTTTTGTTTTAATTTTCTAAAATGTAAAAAAATTGTGTTTTCTATTTATGTTAAGCCAGCTTAACATAAAAAAAGCAAAACTCAGATTTTAAATCTAGCACTTCCTGTCAAAATAAAACCGTCAAATTTTTTCTAGTACTTATTTAGGTCACATAGAATGGGACTCAGTTGAGAGCTTTTTTTTTTTTTAAAAACCTATATAAAAATCGTTTAAATTTTTTTTTTCATTTAAGTTTTAATAATAATGTAAACATTTTTTACGCTACTTTTTATTTTCATTAAGATTCAGTAAGGAATAAATTATTGTTAATTAAGCTTCACTAAGGAATAAATTATGTTAATTAATAAGTAACTTTTTTAGTAAAATGATTTAGTAAATTTTAGTAAAATATTGTTGAATGGATAATTTGTGATATCATTTTACGTTTATATTGTATATACGTTTATAACCATGTTGAAATTTAGCAATAATAAAAAATAAACGACGTAAATTTCGTATAAAAGTTATCTATACCTTATTATGAACAGTTTGACAGTTAGTTTACGCAAAAAAGTTGTATAGAATTCAAATTTTAAGTCGAAAAAAGTAAAGAAGTGATTAAGATAAATTTTTACATTATGTTGTTGTTTGAACAATTTCAAATACAACAGGTTTTTAGCATTTTTATTATCAATTCACTTCTTTGTGTCATCTCTTAAGTCTTTTTATAATCACTTCTTTACCTGATACAACCTTTATTAATGCTTTAATAACCACTTCTTAATACGATAATACACGTGATATAATCTTTCTTAACACTTTTATAACCACATGTTTACGTGATACAATCTTTCTAGTTCTCGTACAGCTAACCTCGCCACTTTCTCGCATAACCTGAACAACAGCCTATTGCAAATCAATTTTGTTCTGATAAACGCTGCACAGTAAGATTTTCTTTTATTTTATTTTATTTTTATTTTTAGAACTTACTTTTCTTCTTTTTTTCACTAATTTCAGCTAATAGCTTTTTAAATTTTGCTTTTTTTGACCCCATTATTGTTTTGAGAAGAACTCATGCGCAATAAAACGATGGGCCACGAAGATTTTTCTCGGATTTTTTTTTTTTTTTAATGGCAACGATGGGCCACCATATAACATTCTTAATTTTCAAAAATTCTTTAAGGATTTTCTCTTATTTTTGCAATGTTATCACCTTATTTAACATTACTACCGATGCAATTGTTTTCGTTTGACGACAGAGCAACTTAATGAATAAAAACTTAGCAAGATTTTTTAAAATCTTTATAAGATTTGTAGTTTTTTTTCTCATTTATTTCTCAACAGAATCTTAATAAGATCTTAATAAAATCTAAACAAGTTATTCAAAGAAATATTTCTGACAAAACTTATTAAGATTCTAATAAGTTCGTACTAATTTATGTAAGATAAGAACAATCTTACAGACCTTAATAAGATTTGCAAGGTTCGTTGCTCTGGATTGTTATAACTATTTTTCTTGCTATTTTGTTATTACTACAAACTTTTTGTTTTATTATTTTGTTGCTAAAGATTAATCTAGGTTAAGCTTAGATTTTTGCTCTAACTACAAAAATAACTACAACTAAATTTCAATAAAAATCTATTTTTTGTATATAAATTTAAGTAATGAAATTCGTGAATCTGATTATACATTTTAACCTTCTTCGAGACAATTTCTTAAAGATCAAGTTCATTAGAGTTTATAAGTTTAATTATAACTAAAAAATAGCAAACCAAGTAAGAATTAATTTTTAAATGAAGCTGTGAAATCAAATTCCTAATAAACAAATAATCTTACTTAGAGATCGTCCATAAATTACGTAACGCAAAGTTTCACAAAAAACAAAACAAAAAAAGATCAAAAGTTTTCCCTCGCAGAGTCTTAATTTAAATAAACAATCAAAATAGGAAATTAAGTTAAATGAAAATCGCCGCGTTAAAGAGCCTAATATCTCCTACTCTTGTTCTTAAAATATTTTTTGCGTTGCGTAATTTATGGACGATCCCTTATGCATCTTTCTTAAGAATTCTTTTTCTTGAATTTTCTTGAAACTTAGTCTTGCGTATAAAAATTACACGAGTTAAAAATTTATTTAAATTTCAAAGTTACTTTTAAATAATTAAATAAATTAAGATTTCGCAGTGTTGCTAATCAAAGTACATGAACACTGCCAAAAACTAATTCAATTAGTTCAGACTTAGCCAAGACATTAATTTTGTCTTTAGACAAACAATTAAGTCTCAATATAATATATAAGGATAAGGTTTTAAAATTATGGTTCCTGCATCTTTTTTTATTTTTTGTTATTATTTATTACTGGTTTTAGACATACTTTGTTTTGGCTTTTTACGTATGTTTTTTTAGCTCTGTTTTTTTTTTTTTGTTCTTTAAATAACTGATTTAATAATTAGAAATCGTTATTCAATTAATGAATAATTTTAATTATTTTTTTTTTTAGTTCTGATTCATTCCCAACAAGGCTGATTTTAATAATTAGAAATCATTATTCAACTAATGAATGATTTGATTTTTTTTTTTAATTCTGATTCATTCCTAACAACCCAGTGGGCACAGGACGTAAAAAAGACGTCCTTTAGACGTTCAATTAGCGTCCGTCCGTCCCATTTAAATTCTAAACGTCTTTTAAACGTCTTTTTCACGTCCATTAATTTTTCGTCCAAAAAAGATCCAGAATGCTTTATTAAATCAATTAAATCACGCAATCTTCAAGACATTTATTTATTTTTGTTAATTAAAAACGCATTTTTAATACAAATGTAGAAGAAACTTTCAAGCGTAAAAGAACTTTCAAATGTAAACTTACATTTTTTTGTGGCATTTTGAAATAATGAATGAAGAGTGACTAATAGACAGGTTTTTGCTAATTTATATATATATATACACACACACACACACACACATTATATATATATATATATATATATATATATATATATATATATATATATATATATATATATATATGTATATATATATATATATATATATATATATATATATATATATATATATATATATATATATATATATATATATATATATATATATATATATATATATATATATATATATATATGCAGAATCATTTTTTTCAAAAGGAAAACCTATTAATGATACAAAGAGTTTATCCTGATAATTTACTAGAATTCAATATCTTTATTTAACAACTTTTAGATTGTGCTATTAAAAATAATCAGACCAGTATATTAGTTAATGAATTTTTTGAAATATTAAAAATCCAAGGTTTGAAACTTCGCGAAGATGCAAGAAAAATTTTTGAAAACATCTAACTTTCACTGCATCTTCGAGATTAACAGTTATTCACTGTTCCTAAAAAGTGTGGTAATAATTACTCTTATTTTGAAATACAGGCAAGTATTAAAATCATATTTTTTTTGAATTTTATAATGGTTTACCTTTATTTTAATTCTCTAGTAAACAGCTATGGCCAATATTAGCTTGCTTTGATTATTTTAATATTTTTATAGTTGGCATTTATTGTAGTAAAACCAAGCCTAATTCACTAACTAAATACCTATTTTTTTCTTTGAGTCAAGTCAATAATACAAAATGGTTTTATATACAATAAAAAATATAAATTAAAACTATATAAAATCTTATAATGGTTACAACTTTTGTGAAAAGTGTTCTGTTCGTGAAACTTATGGAGAAATAATTGTGTTTAATAAATAAATTTTTTACACACCTCTCTTATATAAATCAACTGTTATGACTGGTTTATTTTTTTAAATTAAACTCATTTGAATCTTTTCCACACAAAAAAAATCACACAAAAGAATAAAGGCATTAGTTGTAGCAGACATTCCAAAATCTGTTTTAAATAATCCTTTGAAGATAGATGTAATTAATTTCGCTATTTTATTTTTCGTTCTTTAAAAATTCAAAATAAATATATGTATATATTTTTTTATAATATCTTCGCAAGATAACGATTGACAGACGACTTAAAAGATTACGAGTTATATGAATCAGGAAAGCAAGATGAAGGAATCGAATTCCAAAGAACTGATGTTCGAGGGAAAAAACTAGACGAATAACAGTTTTTGGAGCACTTAGGAACAGTAACAGAAAAAGGATGAAACTTAATTGAATGACAAGTAACATAAGAATGAATTTTAGTAGATGGCACAAGAGACGCTAGCTCTTTAGAGCAGTGACCATTATAGTATTTGTAGAAAAGAGAAAGAGAAGAAACATTACGACGATGTGACAGAGGTTGAAGGTTGGCTGCAAGAGCAGGTCCAACTATGTTTACAATGCGTTTTTGCACCTTGTCTAAAAGAGAGAAGGCATCATTAGAAGATCCGCATAAGATATGGCAACAGTATTCCATACAAGGTCGGATTTGAGATTTATAGAGATAGAGAATAGAATCCAGAGTAAGAAAGTGTCTAGCTCGATAAAGAGATGCAACTTTAGCAGATGCTAATTTTGCAACGAATTTGATATAAGGTTTCCAAGAAAGATCAGAAGTGAGAGTTAATCCTAGAAGATGAAGGGTAGATAACTCATATAAAATAGGGTAGATAACTCATATAAAAATAAAGGAAGGTCTAAATTATTGAGATAATGATTGGCTGAAAAAAATTGAGTTTTATTTGAATTAAAGTTCACCAGCCACTGTGAGCCCCATGCTGTAGCAGAAGTGAGATCCTTTTCAAGCTCAAATGCCCCCTGCAAGTAATCAGAGGGAGTTGGCTTCTTATCGTAACAAGAATAAATGGTATCATCAGCAAACAATGCCACCTTAGATGTGAGAATATCTGGAAGATCGTTAATGTAAATTAAAAAGAGTATAGGGTTAAGGATTGAACCTTGAGGAACCCTTGAGGATACTGAATAAGAAAAAGAGTGTTGTCCATCAAGCACAACTTTTATACTACGATTGGAAAGAAAGGATTCAATAATCTTAAAGATGTTTCCAGATACATCGTAAGAAGAAAGCTTATGGAGAAGACCAGCATGCCAAACTTTATCAAATGCTTTAGAAATGTCAAGAGCAATGGCCTTAATCTCTCCACCTTTATCTAATGCACGATAAAACCTATCAGTTTTTACTGTTAGCAAATCAGCAGTAGAACGAGAAGATCAAAATCCATATTTATGATCAGAAAGTAGGTTATGAGGCTCAAGATGAGAGATTAAGTGTTTGTTAATTAAAGATTCAAAAACCTTGTTTATGATTGGAAGAAGACTCATGGGACAATAGTTAGACGAATCAGATCGCTCTCCAGAATTTTTGAAAATAGAGATAACAGACGGCTATATCAGGTAGAACGCAACTAGTGGAGTCAAGAGATGATATTGATGAAAAGTTCTTAGCAAACAATTCAGCTTTTTCTTTAGGTGAGGTGACAAAGTCTGAACTTGATAAATAATTATAATTAAAATTATTATTTATATTTATTATTTGATAAAATTTATTTTTTAGTAATTTATCCAACTTCAAATTAGAATGAGAAAAATGTATTTAAGATGGAAAAGAGATGATATTTTTTTCTATTTGAATAAATTTTTGATTATTTATGGTTTTTAGTTTTAACATTTAGTAAAAAATATATATAACACAGCAAACATTTAAAAAGGAATTTCGGCGAGGCTATATAGGCTTTGTAGGTGGTTGCAGTTTTGGTCATCATATACTTAATGGACCATTAGTGGCAGCAGCCAAAAGTGGATAACAGGATTAACCACTATATCACTTGTTGGAATGTTATCGGCTGGCCACTTTAGTAATTTACTAAGTAAAGGATGAGTTAAACTCCATTTAACTGCTCAGAATGCTTTTATAGGTCCACTGAAAATCTACTACAACAATGTTTGCTGATAAAGTTTCAATATGTAGTTATTTGATTATTGTTATTTGATTCAGGGTTCCCAATCCTCCTTAAAAACCTTGAATATCCTTGGAAAAAAAAAGACATCCTTAAAAGTCTTTAAATAATCTTTAAAAAAAATAAAATTTGACTGTTCTCCTAATTTACTTTCCTATAAATTTTTGTTTTTTTAATTAAAAATTTATTTATAAAAATATATAATATATATGTATTGGTCACAAAAACTTCTATTATGTAATTAACTCTTTACTTTTGAGTTGAATTTTATACAATATTCCAAGGGAGTTGTCAAGTATATAGTTTATATGAGTATATATATAAATATATATATATATATATATATATATATATATATATATATATATATATATATATATATATATATATATATATTATATATATATATATATATATATATATATAGTATATATAAGTATGGTATAGTATAAATAGTTTATTTTATGTAATATGCTTAATGAATTTTTATAAGTAACAACTTCTTTAATTCATTCAGATCCTTCGAATTGGATAGTCTGTGATTCAAAATTATGATAAAGTCAATGATAAATCTTTAAGTTTAATGTAAGTAATATGTTTTTTCTTGTAATAATTATCTTTAAAGTTATTTTAATTATATAGGTTTTTTTTCTTTTTAAACTTATTTGTTTAATACTTTACAATACTCAAAATAGCTACCTCGTCAGTTCAGCAAGAAAAAAAGATCATTTAAGATTTCCCTTTCGAAGGACAACGTGAATAAAATTTTAAGATATTTTGATATATTGATATATATATATATATATATATATATATATATATATATATATATATATATTATATATATATATATATATATATATATATATATATATATATATATATATATATATATATATATATATATATATATATATATATATATATATATATATATATATATATATATATATATATATATATATGTATATATATATATATATATATGTATATATATATATATGTATATATATATATATATATATATATATGTATATATATTATATATATATGTATATATATTATATGTATATATATATATATATATATGTGTGTGTGTGTGTGTGTGTGTATATATATATATATATATAATATAATATAATAGCATATTTTTATTTTTTAATCAATATATATATATATATATATATATATATATATATATATATATATTACGTCATAAAGTGTATTATAAATGTTCTCTTTATTCCTTTCTCCTTTATTTTTACATACTTTACAATTTTTTTTAGGTTTAAGACTGTTTACCTGATTCCTACGGCAAAAAAGAACTTTAAAATGCTGTTGCCTATAATCTAAAGCCCACACCTGATCTAAAAGAAGGTGAATGACGTCAAGTGTTCAAACAGTCGATTTTTGAAAATTAACAAGTGGAGGAAGAAGTTTAAAAAAACTTATAATTAATAAAACATGGCAAACATATATTATTAAAAATTTACGCAAATTTTTATTTTTTACTTATTCTCAAAAAGTTAAGTGAAAACATAAGTTTTAATCTTACGTTTGAGTAAAGCCATGTAAAGACAAAGATTATAGACGTCGAACTGATGACGGCTAAATTAGGTTATTTAAAAACATAATTTGGCGTGTCCATTTAGCACTTGTTCTGAACATCCTAAATTCACATCTTTTAGACGTCTGAAAAACACGTCTTTATTCCGTCCTAAAAAGACGTCCTAATTAAGTCCTAAAAAGACGTCATCTGGCGTTGCCAATTAGAACTAGTTCTGGACGTCCTAAAAAGACGTCTTTTCGACGTCATATGGACGTTGCCGTGCCCACTGGGAAGAGTGCAAGCAACCACTATTAAGTTAGGAGTTACTAGAAAAAAATAATAGAGTTATAGAACTAGGAAACGGTTAATAGAAAACTAAAAAAGTTAAAGGTTGTACGAGTCAGCAAAACAAGAAGATGAGAGAGAGAGTTCCAAATATTTAAAGTGCGTGGAAAAAAACTAGACACATAAAAGTTTTTAGAGCATGCAGGGACAAATACAGTAAAAGAATGAAACTTTGCTAAATAACGATTCAGTGACCATGATAGTATTTGTAAAAAAGAGAAAGAGGTGCAACTTTACGACGAAAGAGGCTCAAACTTAGCAGATAGAACGGGTCCAACTACGTTTACAATGCGTTTTTGGACCTTATTTAGAAGAGAAAGAGTATCATTAGAAGAACCACATTACATACAAGGACAAATAAGAGATTTGTAGAGGTAGAGAATGGAATCCGAAGATGGAAAATAGCGAGCACAATAAAGAGAAGCAACCTTAGCAGATGCTAATTTAGCAATCAATTGTATATATGGTTTCCATGAAAGATCAGTAGTAGAAAAACGATAATCCAAGAATCCGTAAAGAAGAGAAATTAAGTGAGAGGGTTGCCATTCATTAAAATAAGAATGTCAACGGTACTGCGATAATTGTTTACAGTAAATAACTGAGTTTTGTTTGAGTTAAAATTTACAAGCCACTGCGAGCCTCAATCTGTTACAGAAGTGAGATCAGATTCAAGATTGGTTGCCTGTTCTAAGCAATCAAAAAAAGAAGACTTTTTTTCAAGACAGGACTATAAAGTAGAGTCATCAACAAAAATAACTACTTTAAATGTAATGTTGTTAGGAAGATCAAAAATGTAGATAAGAAACAAAACAGAACCAAGAATAGAACCTATGCTAGAAAAAAGTAATCAAGAAAGAAAAAAATATTACATAATAGGGGACTTCAATTTGGACTGTTTTGAGTATAATAAAAACCAAAACATAAAAAAAATTTTATTTAGATTTTATATAGACAACGACTTATTTGAAACGGTAACAACACCTATAATAAATAAACCTACAAGAATAACAAATCATTCATCTTCTTTAATAGATAACATTTTAAATAATGATATTTTTAACACGCTGCTTAGAAAAGGTATTGTTAAAACAGATATCTCAGATCACTTTCCTACTTTTTTTTGTATAAATGCAAACTATAAATTAAATCTCCTGAGTAAAACGACTATAAAAAAACATTTATATAAAAGCGTGTATACAGTAACAATAATTTGAAATCTTTTAAGGAACAAATTTCGAATCAAAACTGGAGCAATATTACCTTCAATGATGATATAAACCTGATCTACGGTTCTTTTTTTAAAACATTTAAGTCAATTTATGACACAAACTTCCCTATTCGTGAAATAATCCTTAACGCCAAGGATGTATCATGTCCTTGCATAAATAAAGTAATTAAAATCATCGAAAGTATAAAAAAAAATGTTAATTTAATATCTAAAATATAAATCAGTTAATCATAAAAATAACTTCTTAATTTATAAAAATAATTTCGAAAAATTCCGCAAAAATGCAAAAAGAAATTACTACTCCGACTTGCTTGCAAAGCATAAACATAATTCAAAGCGTATTTGGCAACTAATGAAAGAGATCACGGGAAAAAAAAAAGTGCAATATTACCAAATGCAATAAAAGTTAAAAACAAATTATTAAATGACCCTAATAAAATTGCTTTTGAATTTAATATTTTTTTTCTTCAATCGGAGCAAGCTTATCAAATAAAATTCCTTATCTTAATGAAAAATCAATTTATAAGTTATAAAATCAACTTAACTTAAAATTTTTCAAACCTAACATACAGCGAATTTTAAGCGGCATTTAAATCATTAAAACAGAATAAGGCAATTGTGGTTGATTGCATTAATGGAAATGTTATAATAGACTCCTTTGACGTTTTGAAAGATATACTCTTTAAAATTCAAAAAGCCTCTATTGCTCAAGGATCCTTTCCAGACTCTCTAAAAGTAGAAAAAATTACAACTATTTATAAACCAGCTGACCATTGTAACATTTTAAATTATCGTCCTTTTTCAGTTCTTCAAGTTTTCTCCAAAATACTAGAAAGAATAGTGTATAACAGAGTCTACAATTATTTTGTTGATACTAAACTTTAATGTAATAATCAATTTGGCTTACAGAGAAACTATTCTACTGAACACGCCATACTCCAACTAACTCGCAGCATTTCTGATTTTTTAAAAAATTCTCATTATACCATAGGAGTATTTATCTATTTGTCTTAAGCTTTTAATACAGTCGATCACCACATTTTATTAAAAAATTAAAAACTCTATGGAATTAAAGATAAATCCCAAAGATAAATCCCATTTATGAAAACATAAATACACTTTTTGATAAAATGACACAAGAATTAAATAATTGTTTATTTTGTTTTATCAATATTGATAAAACAAAATGAACATTTTGTTTTATCAATATTTATAAAACAAAATGGACACTTTTTTACCCAATATCCAGAAAAAAATGTTTACCAAATACAATGCCCGACCTCTTCATTGATAATACAATACTAAAAAGGAAAACAGTTACAAGACTTCTCTGAGTTCTTGTAGACAAAAACTTCTCCTGGATACAACAAATCGATAATATCTACTTAAAAGTTGCTAAAAGTATTGGAATTGTATATAAAGTTCGACATATCGTCAGGTTAGAATTATTTTGTTCTAACTCTCTGTTTGTTTAAAATGAGATAAATCAAGTTGAAGTTTTACATTGCAATCCAGCAAAAGTGGCAATATATTTTTTAATAATGCAAACGTTTTTCAATACTTGACTATATGCTCATTATAATTATTTGTCGTGAAAAGATTTTTTTTTTGCTCAAATCGCTTTTATGGTCCCACCCTGTTTAGAAAACAAAATAACTTAAATTTATTAAATTTTAATTTCACGTTAATATTATTTTGTGCTATCTCCATTTTTTAGTAAATACAACTTGAACATTATGCGAGGAGTTGATGGATTACAAGAAATTACTTTTAATTTAGGGATTTAAAAGCAAATATAGACCCTAAAACACTTAGTTGGCAAATTTAAATGGATATGGTCATTTAATAAGTTTTCTAGATATATTGCTTCTGGTAGGATGGGCAGCTTCAATTTTAACAAACTGATTTTAACCAAAGCTATATTATTTATAATAAAATTACTTTTATCTAAAAAGATTTATTGAAAATAAAAAATAAATGTCTTAAATACAAATAACAAGTTAAGAACAGTTTAAATGAACCTTATACAAGATAAAACTGAATAGTGCATAAAACAAATAAAGTATATCCGGATAAAGAGTTGAAAAAACAACTACTGAAATAATGCTTTATAGAAACAAACATCTACAGCTGGCATGTAAGGATACATAGAAACAATGTCTTTTATCTTCTCACTAGAAATTTCAATATTTTGTCGAAAACAAGATGCCAATGGAATTGATGATTCTTCAAGATTACTTCCTGATGATCGAGTATTTTTTGGCATAGACAGCCGTGCCTCTTTATAAATATCTGTAAAACGAGTCTTGAAATACACATGACCAGGAGCATTAAACCTACATGCAAGCGTTTTAACATTAAAGTATGGAACATTTTTGTAGTTCAAAAGACTAGCAATTTTTGAAAAATTTTTAATATCGTTTTTTTGCATTTGGTATACAAAAAATGGTTTACGTTGGTTAATATTGCTTTCACCAACGCAAGAGAACTAAATATTTCAGCTGAATGTAATGATTTCACAACCTGACTATGTATATTATCACATTCCTGAATAGAGCTGTGCCCTGGCTCACAATACTTTTGCTCAATGATTTCAATATTTGGATGATCAATAAGAAACTCACGCAATGCAGCTGACATATGACTGTTTCTATTCTGTGGAACGCAAGAATCAAACCAAAGTATAAATTTATTAATATTAGGAAGATCCTTGTAAACTTTATTTAGCATACATATCACAGCACTGGCAATGTCATTACCAGAACGACCTGTTATACCTTCATACCATAATATACAATATGCTATTTTGTTCAGTGAAGAGTAACCTGTTAAGTTATAACAGCTGAGCTTTCTTTTATAAAAGAAGTTTCCCACATTAATTTTTGGCAAGCTCGAGACATTTTGTAGATCAATACAAACTATGGTTGTGGAAGGGGAGTTCAACTTTCGATTCATAACTCTCTTGATTTTTGTTTCATTCTTTGATGCAATATGCTTGTTATACTTTTGGATTTGCTTTTCATTTGCATCTTCAATAATTTGAAATTTGTAGCATGTATCACACAGATCCTTTTTGTGCTTTTGAAATTCAATATTAAATTTTGTATTAAAAACATTGCGGTACATACATGCCTTTGCTGGTGAAATTTCATATTGAGTGCAATATGTTAAATACAAATTATAAAGTTTCTTCAAATTTAATGACCCATCAAAGTATTGTTTGCAGGAAATGCTTCAACAATAATGTGACTCAACTCGTGGAAACAAGTTGATATGGTTTTCTATACTCTGTTTAGTCATTTCAAGAACTTTTTTTTCCAATGTTTTCCCCATTTTGTTGGGGCAAGAACAGCAGTTTCAAGTTTATTTTCATGATAGTATGATATTTGTCTACTGCTGATGTCTAATGTAGACAAATAAAACTCCTTATATACACGATGGTTGATATTATCAACAAAGAAATTGTAAAAATATAGATAATTAATATAATAATATAATTTATATATATATATATATATATATATATATATATATATATATATATATTTATATATATATATATGTAAAAACAAAAAAACATAAACTTAGGTCGAATATAAATGTGTTTTCATTAGCTTCAATTTTGAGAAGCTGAGTTCTGTAGTAGCCACGGATACTGGAGTCTTAGTCTTATTCTAATAGCAAAGAAGACATTCGAATAGATTTCATCCAAATTATTTTGCGCAATGAACGTTAACACATCAAATGGAGACTGACGTCTCCTTGTAGAAACAAACAGTTGTTTCTCAGCTTACTAACTAATTCTGTTGCATCTATGCTTGATTTATTGGATGTATAGTCCATTAAAGCAACTTACAGGTTTGTGGAAAAATTCATGATACTATCATTTGAGCAACTTTTCATTTGCTGAAAATCATATACGGAACAGCTGTTGTTGAGTCACGTCAAATAACCAAATGAAAAATTCAATTCAAAAATTTTCTTTTGCATCAGCAACTTGTTTGTCAGGCATTTATTAATCAGGCTGTTGTTTAGCTTAACATTGTCGCTTTTTAAAGAATACACAAAGAATTTCAAGCTTGCTGAGGCATCGGCAAGACTATTCTCAAACACACTGTTTCGGAGATTAGTCAGAATAGTACGCGTTGCTTCTACAAGTTTGCTGGCCACAGAAATATTCATTTAAGATTTCTGCGAAACTTTGGCCACCATGTTTATTTGCGTTAACAATTCATTCCGAATCACAAGAGAGATAATGAGCTGAAACAAAAAATGTCGTCGGATAAGCTCTGACCTCCAGAAACTGAATGTTTTAAAAGCAATAGAAATTATTGCGCTGTCTTTTGCGCTTTCACAAATCCCGAGCAAAGTGTCGTGAACTTCTTTGAGTTAGAAATTCAAAACTTTTGTGCAATCAATTCTAGAGTCAAAAATCGAGTTCAAACCCCAGGAAAGTAGAGCTATATATTCCCAACGGGTTTTGGTGCGTTGCCAGCTTACTGTAACGGCATTACTGTAATCCAGCAACGCTGTTTAAGAATTTCCCACCGATGAATAGACGATAAGAAAAACACATAGACTCTTTGCAGCAATCCGAAGAATGATGTTGCTGTAGTCGATAGAGCTGCAGCATCAAGGATGACCAAATTTAAAATGTGATTGCCAAATCGCAAATATAAAGCATAGTTATTAACTTCTAAGATTTTTGTTTGCACACAACTTTTTTCGCTTTCATGTTGCTTCCATTATTATAAGATTATTCTCTCCAGTCTTTAATATCAGCCCATTTTGTTCCAGAAACATCAACACTATTTCCGTTAAAACATTTTCCTGACGGACATTTTCCAGACATTTAAAAAACTTAGAAAACGTTTTAAGATATTGTTTTCTCCAGAAGTGACAATGAAAATTCAAATGACAGATATTTACTCCAATCCGCTAAAATTGGACCTACAATCTATCACAATCGAGTATTATTTCAATCGCTTTAAAACTGAAATGACTTGCTGTAAAACTTCGTTTGCTATTAATTCAATCAGTTTGTTTTGTATATTCTTTCCTAAATAATAGTCGAGTGTTTCTTTTTGATGAATTCGTCAAAGGCGCTTGGCGATGGTTGAATTATATTTCTCTAGCAGGTCAACTTGTCCGGGAAAGTTTCAAATTATCTTTTTAATATTACCGCAAAATGGCAGATTTCTTCCAACTAAGTATTTCACAATAGATAAAACGCGTTGAATGACTTTCAGCCAACGATTGCGTTCTTTCTCAATGATCTTTTGATTAAAAGTATATAATGTCTGTTATTGTTAATGTCTGTAAAAAGTGAGCAATATATGCATTTTTTATTCAAAACTGTCAAATTTTTTTAAATTTGTCTAATGCACTAAAAATTGTTTTACTGAAAGTTTTGCAAGAACAAAGAAAAAAATATGCTTACTTGATAAAATGAGAGTTAAATAATCAGGGGCGTATCCAGACCATGTAAAAATGTGGGAAATTTTTTGATTTTTTCGATTTGGTGGATCCAGACCATCTATTAAGGGGGACTATTTCAGATTTAATGATTTTAAAATAGGTAAGCCTAAAATAAAAAATTTGCACTGCACAATTTTGTGAAAATTTCATGCTATTTTTTTAAATAGCCTTCTTATTTTACTTACGTTTTCAAACAAAGTGCTGTGTTATAAGTTTTTATGAAAAAAATTTCAAAAAATCTAAGAACGCGGGAAGGAGAGGGGGGGGATTTTTGTCTACATTGCCTCCTATGGATCCGCCTTTGTAAATAATAAGAAATAAAAGCGCACGTACTTTATGGACGACCCCTAGTTTTAAATAATGCACTTAATTTTCGTTAAACGCTTTTATTAAGTTATTTGGAGTTATTACACAGTTTTTATTGCACAGCTTTATATATATAAATATATATATATAAATATATATATATATATATATATATATATATATATATATATATATATATATATATATATATATATATATATATATATATATATATATATATATATATATATATTTATATATATATATATATATTTTTTTTTTTTTTTTTTTTTGAGTTTAAAATGCCGTAAAACTTGCCTAGAGGTGGGGCTTGAACCACGGGTGCTTTGCTTCTGAGGCAAGTGCGCTACCACTGCTCTTAAAAATGCATAACATATTGAATAAAACTTATAATTATTCTATTATCTGGAAGAAATGAATTTTACAAGTGTGGTTCTTGATAGGTTATTGAAACTTTGTCTTATTTTAACAATTGATTTTGATAACTAATAAATATCAAGTAAATGCTTTGTTCGGTGTTTACGTTTTTGTTTAATTTTATCGAATTAAATGTTTTTGAGTTTCATCAGAAGATACCTCAAACTGATCCATTACAAAATATACACGGAAGTGCGGGCATAGCCGCACATAAACTATTTTACTTGCTATGTTTTTCCCGAAAGTTATAAACAAATGATTTTCTACATACCTGTTTTCGCTATCAGTCTATAAATACCTTGGTCCTTGATAATTTTGACTACTCCTTGATTATTGATGGTGATTTTGTATTTTGGGAGCTCTGATTCTAGCTTGTGTTCAACTTGGGCTGATGTTCTTTTTAGGCAAGTATTGAAGGTTTTTTTTTTGTTTTTTTGTTTTTGTCGGTTTAATTAAAGTTCATTTTGTCGGTTTAATTAAAGTTCATTTTAAAGTAAGTGTAAAGTTTATTTTAGCCCTAGGTTTTCATCTTCTTGTGTAGGTGCTATTTTCAATCGTAATCATTTTGTTCATCTTTTTTACAAAAACTCTCTTGAAAACAAATGTCGTTACTAAATTTTGTACTTTATCACAGAACTTAGATTCTAGCAAAAATTTCAGCAGTGTCATTTGTGTCACAGTGTCTAAGTCGTACATTTCATCTATAATGCATAGATCTGATCTTACTACTTTTACAAAAGATAAAGCAAAACTACTTGCAATGATTTTTTTTTTATCAAATTTGACTCTTACATGTAATGGCCATACTCTTTTTGTCATTACAGAAAGTTAAAGGTTAATCCATTTTTAGACATCTGAATTACTCCAATTTCCGTTGTTAAAGTTATTTTTATCCTAAACTTATCTACTGATAGTAGTTCAGACAATATTCTAGTCATAGCTATCCTTATTATCCTTATTAAAGTTTTCTCGAGATCTGCTCAATACTCTCTAATCTATTTAACAAGTGCTTAACTGAATGTTATTTTCTTGTTTAGAATCTGTGGTTCAAAATTTTAAAAAATTCTGGTGAACACTCTAACACTCGATTGTTCAGTCTTCTCTTTATTATTAGCAAAATCTTAAAGTCTTTAAGATCTTGAAATTAAAATATCTTATCTTGATTCTAAAACTTACTCTCTGAAAATCATAATGAGTTTCGATCCTAACGTTTTACAAATGATTTATTAACTATTATAACAGAAGGGTTCAATTGTGCGTTTGTTGGTGGAAACAAGACAACTACTTTTAGTCTACACATACCAAGGTTTTTGATAAAACTTGGTTTGATGAGGTCTAATTTTCTCCATTAAGGTGCTTCATAAGTTGTATGAAGGAAAACTTTTGAGAATAAAAAATCATTCCTTTATAACCGCAGTATTTAAGACGTCCTTGAAGGCTGACACTCTTCTGTAACTACTTGGGGTTGGCAGCGGCTTGTGATTTTTAACTCTAACAAAACTCAGTTATTAACTACAAACAAATATCGCAATGTTTTCTATATCGATATTTTAATGAGTGGCTGCACTCTAACTCAATCCTCTACTTAACACCTTCTCAAATTATTATTCAAGACTAGACTTTCGTACCATATGTAAAATCAATTGAAAAGTTAGCATCTGCTTAGGTTGTCTTACTTCATTGTGTTTGCTATTTCCTTAGCCCATTTTATTCACGTATGGAATACTGCTGTCATATTTGGGCTGTTTCTTTTAATGATTCTTTTTCTCTTCTTGAAAAAGTTCAAAAATTTATTGTAAATGTGTTGAACTGCTCCTTATTCCAAGATTGAGACACTTCCTATTGTTGTGAGATTGAATTTTTCCTACAAATGTTATTATGCTCAAACGAGCTATAATTACTAACTCCATTTACAAAAAGGACTTTTTGATTGACTTATTATTCAGCAAAGAACTTCTAAGAGTCCTTTGATAACCACACACACAAAAAACAAAATGTTAAAAATAAATAAATAATCACACCAGATAATGCATTTTCTGGATTTTGATCAACTGGAGTTCTACCAATCAACAAAAAAACTGTTTAATATTAAATTTTGATTTTTTTTTTTAAAAAAAAGGAGTACAATAAGATTCGCATAATATAAAAACTGTGCTTCATAATTTTTATCAGCCAAAATTTCTACAATATATTGAATTGTTTGTTACTTTTCTCTAGCCTATTTCCCTTTTATTACAATAAAAATTAGTAGTACTCGGTGTAGTTGCGGCACTTAAAAATGTTATAGCGTCTGTATGATATTTTGCTGATTAATACATATTTCAGTTAAATGGTCTGGTCTAGTATGCTGACAAAACCATGCTAATTCCAAATAAAAGTATTCAAATATTTTGTAAATCGCCCTAACTACACCGAGTACTACTGAACCTATTGGTTCGGAATCACTTTCAGTACTTGTTCGGTTCGATTGTGTTTTGTTCGGTAAATGTGCGGTTTATTTTTGATAGGTACGGGTACATTCTCTTGATGTTTTATGAACTTCTTTAGTCGCATGTGTAATCCAAAATGGCGTTCTAATCGTTAGAGAAAAGTCATCGTATAAATAAAATGGTGTGTTAACTTGTGTCTTTTAACAATTCTCTTTAAATGCTTATTTCAATATATTATATTTTTTTATGCCGTCGACTTTTTAATTATTGTTATTATTTGATTCTTTAAAGTCTGGTATTTTGAGGATTCATATTCATATCTGCAACGCTCGAGAAAACCAGTTAATAAATAAACTTTTTATTAATAACATTTAAATAGTTAATAATTATTCGAAACCCTAAGATCTGAATAATTATTATTTTTAAGTTTTAATGGTATTTTGAAACTGTATTAATGTATTAAGCAGTAACCAGAGTTTAATAAAAATTATGATAACTAAAGACAATTATTCTAAGGCAATAAATATGTGTAAAATTCTCTAATTGGAGACAACTAATTTCAGTTTTGAAAGTTAAATAATTTGCAGTAATAAATTTATTGTCGATTAAGTTTTGCAATTTCGATTTTTTTTTTTTATTTTTTAATGTAAAATAGGAACAATCGCAATGCCTACTATACAGATGTCTCTTAGCATACAAATGTAGTGAGTGCTCTCACACTGGCACACACATCTTTTTCAATTGTTTTGAAATCTCCAAGAATGAAAAAAAAGAACTAATTTTAGCAAATGTTGCTTATCCCTTCCATATGGTATTATATATATGACATATTATTTTCTCATCAGGTTTACAAACAATATAATTAACGGTACACTGGTGTCATGTCAACAAATGATTGGCTGTTCTTTGGACCAACATTTACATTTTGTATGTTTCTCTATGTGGGTATTATCTTGGCCAACTGTTAATATTATTGTTCGGTATTGCCTTAGTTCTATGTAGCTTTATGGTTAGGATTGAATTGATATAAAAGTAGCTGGTGATTGCATTAATGTTAGCTTCATGCATGTATTGCTAAGATGACGTTACTTTGGATTAGTGTTAGTCTAATTAATTTTACCTAATTTTATTTGGTTTGTGTACCTTTTTTTTGTTTTTAATTCTGATTCACTCCCAAAAAGGCTGCAATCAACCACTATTATGTTGGGAGTTACTAGGAAAAAAGAATAGAGTTATAGAGCAAGGAAACAGTTGACAGAAGACTTTAAAAGTTGAATGTCGTATTAGTCAGGAAAACATGAAGATGGGAGAGGGTTCCAAAGGGTTAAAATGTGGGAAAAAAGCTAGACGAATAAAAGTTTTTGGAGCATGGATACAGTAAAAGAATAAGACTTTTGATGATTGACAAGTCAAGTGAGAATAAGTTTTGGTTTATGGAACTAGAGATAAAAGTTTCTTTGAGCAGCGGCCATGATAGTATTTGTAGAAAAGAGAAAGAGACGCAACTTTACAATGGTATGAAAGAGGCTCAAGTTTGGCAGATAAACCAGGTCCAACTACATTAACAATGCGTTTTTAGACCTTTTTTAGAATAGAAAGAGCATCATTAACCAGGCCAAAAATGACAACCGTATTCCATAATGGTACAAATAAGAGATTTGTAGAGGTGGAGAATGGAATCAGGAGAGAGAAAATGGAAAGCACGATAAAGAGAAGCAACCTTACCAGGTGCTAATAGATCAATTGTATATATAGTTTCCATGAAAGGTTATTAGTAAACAATAATCTAAGAAGATTGATAATGAAGATGAGACTCACCATTCATAAATATAGAAAGGTCGACAGTACTACGATATTTTTTTGCAGTAAATAACTGAGTTTTGTTGGAGTTAAAATTTACAAGTCACTGTGAGCCCCAATCTGTTACAGAAGTGAGATCAGATTCAAGATCAGTTGCCTGTTCTAAGCGATCGAAAAGAGACTTTTTGTCAAGACAGGACTATAAAGTTGAGTCATCAGCAAAAATAACTACTTTAGATGTAAGGTTGTCATTAATGTAGATAAGAAACAAAAAAAGACCAAAGATAGAACCTTGTGGTACCCCAGAAGTTTCTGGAAATAAAGGAGACTGTTGGCCTTCAAGAATGGCTTTGATAAAGCAGTTAGAAAGAAACAACTTGATAATCTTGAAAGCATGCATCATATGAAACAAGCTTAAGGAGAAGACCAGCATGCCAAACTTTGTTGAATGTCTTAGATATGTCATAAGCAATAGCTCTAACCTCTCCACCTCCATTAATGTACAATTAAATCTTTCAGTCACAGCAGGTAGTAAGTCAGCCTTAGAGCGAGAGGATTGAAAGCCTCTCACTCTATGGTTACCTATTGGTATATTTATTTTCTGGCCGCAAGTTATTTGACTCTAGATGGGATGTGAGAAATTTGTTTATCAAACTTTCAAAGACCTTGCTAATAACAAAAAGAAGACTGATTGGACGATAATTGGAGGGCCTGAATCTTGACCAGAGGTTTTGAAAATTAGGACAAAAGAAGCCATTTTCCAGCCATTTTCCAGACAGGAAAACAAGACTCAGTCAAGCACTTATTAAATACTTTAGAGAGAATTTAAGAGAGTTCTGGAGAACAATTTTGTAAGACTATGAAGGAATGTCAACAGGAATGAAGAAAAAACAAATCTTGCCAGTCTACAATAAATAGCATTCAAGATCTTACTTTAAAAAATCAAGAGAAAAACTTTTTGACATTATAAATGTGCTGAAGAAGTATAGAAAATAGTAATTTAAAAAAACAAAATGGCTGTAAAAACGATTTTCCTTATACATTATTAATGCATATACCTGTGTTATACGAGTTTTTTCTTTATTTTATTTTTTTAAATCTTGAACACTATTTAATGTAGAATAGCAAGATTTGTTTTTTCTTCAAAAAAAAACACTAAGGGGTTGTCCATTAATTACGTCAACAAAATAGGGGGGAGGAGGGGTCTAAAATTTTTTGACAATTGTTGATAAGGGGGAGGTCAATTAAAGTTGATGTCAACAATTTTTTTTTTTTTTTTGAGTTTCATTGTTTAAATAACAGAAAATTTGGCTGAGTTTTTAGCATAGCTTCTTTGTATAGGGGGGGGGGTAATCAAAAATTGACGTAATTTTAGGGGGGGGGGCTCTGGAAACTTGACAAATTGTTGACAGGGGGGGGAGGTAAAAATTTCAAAAAAATTGTGGACGTAATTATAGAACTTTAGAAAAGTTCAATATTCGGCAAAAATATCCGGTATACCTCTAGTTATTTAGAAGGCACATTTTTCAGCTGAAAAGGCATCACCCCAAAGAATTTCAGAGGGAAAAGACATCACCCCAAGGACCGTCACAAATAAAGTCACAAAAAGAATCCCAATCAGCTTTAGGGTAGTAGTAAGTAGTGCAATGATAGGCTGAGTCTGAAAATGAAGTACAAGATAAAAGATTTATAGAGATCATTGCATGATCAGAACCATTTAAGGAACAAAAAGAAGAAACTTAACACAAGCTAGGATCAGAGACCAGACATAAATCAAGGAGTGAAGGTAAATGATTAGGGTTGTCAGGAAAACGAGTCACAAAGTTAACTATCTGAGTAAGAGATAGAGAAATCCATAAGTTATAGGCTTATATTGTTATAGTGCCAGGGGGGTCAGTGGCATAAGAGCCAAGCCATTCAGTGTAATGAGCATTAAAGTCACTAATAACAACAATATTGGCAGAGGGGTAAAGAGAGAAAGAGCATGGTCAATTTGATCAGAAATTCTATCTAAAGTTCAGGTGAATTTTGCGAGAGTTAAGATTCAACTGGTGGAAGGTTGCTTTGCAGAACACAAATATAAGTAAAAGATATTAAAGCAGTCAGATTTTTATGTTTAATATTTTGATTTACTTTTGCATATTTAAGTTTAAAGAGAAGTTGACTCAATTTTAGATAAAGCACGGCCTCCCAAGCAATGAGCTATGCAATTTTCTAAGTCCTGTTAATTAACTCTTAGTCGTAACATTGGGTTTTCTTATGTGGCTTTGACAATGCCCACCAAAAGTATTAACAGGGACACCATCCATGCGCAACATGGCACTGTTAACACTCTGATATTTTGCAGCTGTTAATGAAATTAGCCTCTTTGAGAGCTTCCACAGATTCCGGGAAACCTTACTATCAGCCGGCCTCAGAACCATTAAACTGAGTCTTAGAGCTATACCCTCATTAGGAGATAATAGGAAGAGTTGCATGGCCACTGTCAAGTAGGCACAAGCAAAAACCTATAAGAAAAGTTATGAAGATCCAGCATTCATCATCCTAGGCAGCAAACAATTTAACACAGGTTTACACCTACGCCAGTCTAATAGATAAAGGAGGGGTTCAAGGCTGGTCAACATAATTATTCTACTTACCCCTAAGCAGAATAATCTCCTACAAGACAGTAGCTGGATGCAGGTAACATCTGCCGAAGATAAGTATTTTTATCGAGACACCATCTCTAGCCTTTACTTAACCATAAACTCCAAGGCAAGAGATTTTTATGTGGGAGTTTGTTTCTCCAAGCCTTTGCCTAAAAAAGAAGCAGGGCAGTTAGTACTGGGTTACATAATACCAGTAGCAGAGTGATTGTGATGATCCTGAACCTGAACTGACTTGGATTAATTAAAAGGAGGTACTTCCTGCAAATAGCACCTTAAAATATTGGACATGATGGTTTGGAAATCCATAAGGAAAAATGTTGCACCCAATAAAATACTTGAGATAGAGGGAAATTAATTTGAATTTTAGAAAAATTAGGGAGAAATCAGGCAAAAAGATTCTGTAACTAACTAACATCACCTATATCAATTGTATATGATAAACATATCTAGTATTTAACTCTGTACTTTATTTTATAACTCCTCTATGCTTTAAATGTGGATTGTATTAATGCTTATATATTTGCAGTTGATGAGCATTTTTCTAAACCCATATATTTTTCAATAGGTTGGTTCAACATAGGTTTTTAATAGGTTGGTTCAACAACTTAGGAACTACTAAGGGTACTGTTGATCTAACTGAGTATTTTATACTCCATAACTTTTACATAGTTAACAGTTTTTGCAGCGAAAAGAGTTCTCTTTGAAAAAATTAGTCATTAGGGTTAAACTAGGTAGTCAATAGAACTAAAATTTTCTATTAATAGGTAATTACTAGTGTATTTATTCTACCTGCTTTGTGTACTTTTAAATCAGTTTTTATTAATAAAAGACACTTTTATTATAAAATTTGTACTTTTGTATTTTATTTAGAAACCGTTACTTCTCCATGGTCATGAGCGATCTATAACGCAGATAAAATATAACCGTGAAGGTGATCTTTTATTTTCTTCGGCAAAAGATAAGAGACCAACAGTATGGTTTTCTATTAACGGTGAACGCCTTGGAACTTATGATGGTCATGGTGGTGCCGTTTATTGTCTTGATCCAAGTTGTATCTTTTTATTCTTTCAAGCTCTAGTTTTGTGAACTTGTTTTTGGCTGAATATGATTTTTTTTTAACCTGGTTTAAGACAAATAATAAGATGAGCTGGTTGTCATAAGCAATCAACTTCATTAACTAAAAAAAATTTCAAAAGAATTATTAAGTATATTATAAAAATATACTATATTGAAATTTAATGTTTTTTTGAAAATTCTAACTGTGATCAAGAGAAAAAAAAATTTCTTATAAAACAATTGCGTTTTATAAGAAATTTTTATTTTTCTTAAAAAATAGCGTTTAGTATATAATCTTGTGTTTCTATGTATATATCTTAAATAGCCATGGGAATATAAATTTGATAGTATAAATGTGAAAAGTGTTGTTAGTTATTCTAAAAACCAATTCCGTTTTAACACTTTTTAAAATACAAATAAAATAAAGGTTATAAAAAATATTCTTCAAAATTATTTTACCCTCTGTGCAGATTTACCCATCTTTTTTAGATGAAATTTTTGCGTAATTTTAGTAAAGCTTAATTTGCAAAAAGTTGTATTAAAGGAAAAAAAAGTTAAATAATGTAACTAGAAAAGTTGTATTGTATACGAGTAAAGTTTTACGTAAAGATGTAAGATTTTGTTAAAATATTTTATGACTCCTAAAAGTGATTTTTGACTATTAAAACATTTTATGACTTAAATCAATGGGTAAGGATTGGGCGATTTGATTTTGAATATTATTCTTAAAATCAAAGTAGAGGTTTAAACAAATTAAAGTGCAATTAAAAAAAAATTATTTTAGATTGAATAATCTAAATTTATTCAATCTAAATAAAAAAAAACTGAATACCTGTAATTTATATGATAAAACATAATCATGCATATAATAGATGTTCTAATTATTTTTGTGTTTTTTACTGATATAAATTAATACATACCTATATACACAAACAAAAAAAACAACTAAATGATTTTATGAATAATTTAATAGAAAAAGAATTTAATGTTTTCTTATTTTAGATAGTTATCTTTACATTTAAATTTTTTTTTATGTAACGAAAATAAAATTTAATACTAAAGAAAAAAACTTTTACACTTTGATATTGATTATTTGCAAGGTTATAATCTCGAATTGCTATCAAGTTGTTTATTTTAGATGTTGGCATTAATAGTTCAAGTTAAGAATAAGAATGTTTGAAATTTTCTTAACATACAACTAATAGGGGATTCTAAGTACCTGATCACAGGTTCTGGTGATAACTCTGCTCGAATTTGGGATATTGAAACTGGTAAAGAGCTTGTAATATATGATACTGGATCAGCTGTTAGGGCATGTGGTTTTTCTTACAGTGGTAAAAAAGTATTTTACTCAACAGACAAAACTATGGGTCAAACATGCGAAATAAAATTATATGATGTAAGAGATTCTATTTCACAAGGTATAATTATTACTATTATTGCTTATTATTATTGTTATAAAAAAGTTGCTTATATTATTATTATAAAAAGTTAAAGATCTTATAACATAATTATAAAATAATTATAAATAATTATTATAATAAATATATATTACAGATAATTATATATAATATATATATATATATATATATATATATATATATATATATATATATATATATATATATATATATATATATATATATATATATATTACCTAATAATTTTACTGTTCTTTTTTTCTTTATTGTTTATTTTTATATAATTTACTTGTTATAATTTGTACCTTGGGACACTATTTATCATAAGTTGTGTCCTTAGGTACAAATTATTCATTATATATATTTTTTTGTTTTTTATTATATTTTAAAACATGTCGATATTTCATAAAATTTACTAGCTAAAATATAATAATATTAACAATTACAAGTGAAAAATTTTAATATATATATATAAAAAAAAACACGGACACGGAAAAAAAAAAAGACCATATGGTCTTGTCATCAAGTACTGCTGTAAAAAGATGTTGCATATTTACAAGTTAAATATTTCACGTAATTAAAAAAATAAGTGTTTTGCAATAATAAAAGAATAACAGAATTTAAATTAAAAAATTTACAAAAAAATAAAAAGTTCACAAAAAATTTCTTAAAGATTTTTGACAGATAATATAATAGGCCAACACAGGCTTGCAGATCATAAATAATTGAATTACAAATCATATTCTTCTGTAAAATGAAAAATCATACTTTACAAATCGTATAAGTGGATATAAATAATAGATTAAAAGAATTTCAAAGGTTTTAAAAGTACATTAGTATATTATCAATTTTAAAAACTACTTCTTTCAACTTTTTTTTAAAAGATATGTAGTTCCATTCAAAAAAATATCAAAGTTATTTCAGGCAATTTTATTCCAAAAATATGGTCCATGAATTGATATGCAAAATTTACAATGATTACAGACCCCGGTGGAAGTAGGTTTAAACCAAAAAAAATGTTTCAGGGTCACGTGATCCGTACTGACCTCTACTTTCAGAAAATAACACCATTAAAAAAAAATTTAGAGGTCAAAGAAAAAAAAAGACATTTTTGTAAACCAAAAAGCCAGTATTTTTCCTTGTATATCCATTAAGTATTTTATTTGATCATGAGTTGTTCAATGACTATTGCATATTTTAAAAACTTTAAAATATTCACAATAGACAGGCAAACTTTTTAATATAGGTTTTTATGTGTCAAAATTTATTAAAAACAAATATATGTTTTGTATTCTTGTTTATAGGAAAGAGAATTAATGTTGGTTTTTCTTCAACATTTATTTTTATATATGTATTGAACCATTAATTGTTTAATACATATATAAAAATAAATGTATTATATTATAATATTATAATATATATATTAAATATTGTATTATGTTATATTAAGTGTATTATATTATATTATTATATTATAATATATTACAATATAGTTTTCTTGTAACGTTCCAACTTCCTTGTATGGAATTATTCTCTGAGGAAATAGTTTAGCAATTGTTATAGAGAGTTTTTCATATAGATCTCCAAAAGGAATTGCTTGTGTTGCAATCGTTAATCATTATTCTAAACGAGTGTTAAAAATAATTGTCCAGAGGGAATTAATTTTGTAACAATCTTTACAATAAATTTAAAGAAATCTATCAAAATCAATAAAAGGAATTCTATGCAAATCAAAGTTAACCATTGAACTCTATATTTCCTTTAATATATTTGGCAAAGTCTACATTTTGTACCACCAGTACTTTAACGATGCCTAATCAGGCATTAAACCACGAAGATAACCAAAAAAAAGTTTGCATTGTGTGCTTTAAGAAAGACAAAATGATTAGAGAAATAACTGGCCCAACCTATAGAAGACTTCAAAATTATTTTATCCCAAATTTAGACTTGACTAAGGAACATTATCCTTCTGGTTTCTGTTTGCGCGACAGAAAATTTCTGGAACTAATTGAAAAAGGCATTAAAAAACTAAAAGCTCTTCCAGCACCATATGATTTTTCTGGAATAAGAACTTTCATTATTATAAGAAGTTAGCCTGCATGTGAGTGTGCAGTTTGTGTTGTTGCAAGGAAAACTGTCTACCCAGGATCAGGAAAAAATTGAAAAAAGGAAAGACCAGTATCCACTGAATCAGTTCTGCCACCTCCCCTACCCATATCTGTATGTCAAAGATGTCTGTACATTAGGATGCGGTTTACCTCACTCTTGCAATATTTCAATTTGCAGGTATAATCTTGAGGTGCCTCTGTCTAGAGGTGTGTCTGTATGTATATATATAATAATTATTTAACCTAAAACCACTTGTGCAATAATAATTTACATTAAAACCAATAAAATATAGTATTATGTGGGTTCAAACAACTTTTGATGTTAAAGATATATTATAAAGATATATTATAAAAAGATATATCACCAGATTATATTGTAAAGATTGAAATAGATTGGGGAAAAAGATTTCTAAAGGTTTGTTTAAATATTCTTGATTGTAAAGTGAATGAACATAAAACCAAGTTCTTATACAGAGAAGGAATAAAACAGAAAGAGTTCAAGGATGAAGGGAGTTAAGAAACTTATTATTCTGGCCATTGTTGAAGATGTTAAAGAGAATCACCAAAATATTAGGCAAATCATAAAAATATTGGAATTGCTACTAAGAAGTATTTTTTAGCATTTGATTTAAAGCTTGCAAATACTTATTTCAGAATTGAAGCTGCTTCTTCTACTCACCCCTGCAGTTGGTGTGAATTGTCATAGCAAGACATGTAGGATTTCACAACCTGTGGCCACATAAGGTAATTAGGAATTAGTATGGCATTATAAATTATTTTTTTTTACAGTTAAAACATTCTGGGTATATTTTTAATTAGGGATATTAATCTACTTTTTTTCCAGAACACTTGGTATGATTAGAGATAATGCAAAGAAGTACAAAAAAGCTTGTGAGAATTGCAGAAAAAAAAGTAAACTCTTGGCTGCACCATTTAAGAATTGTGTTCAAACTCCTTTGATAGACCTACCAGATCATACATCTGTTGCAGAAATCCTTCCTCCAACGGAGCTTTATTTATTTTCTGAAAACACAAACCCTTTGTATAACATAGGTAATAAAATACTTTTAAAAGCAGAAACATTAATTTTCATAGATGTGCGGAATAAATCATATGGTTTTATTAGGTCAAGATTGCACAGCGGCCAGTTTAAGGGAGGACAGTGTTCATAGCTATTGTATAACATAGAAACATTAGACAATATTCTCAAATCCAATTTTGAAGTTCTACCAGATGAATTGATAAACTTAGTTTTATCAATTCATCTGGTAAAAAAAAATTTTATAAAACTGAAAGCACTAAATAATATGAAAACTTGCTTTGATTTAAATTTTGACATTTTTTACAAGAATCAATTCCTGCAAGGAAACATATATGGCATTGAACGAAAAATCACCAAAAGTACAAGCTCTAGTCATCCATGTACCAGCTTTTTTGGAATCAATGGCTGACAAATACCCTAGAGAGGGTCTTGGTTTTTGGTCAGAACAGGCTTCTTAATCTGTTCATTATGACTTCAAACAGTTTTATGAGCAAGGATACAAATTTCAAATTTTTTACAAATTGTACCAATCAAAACTGCTGAGATCGGTTATTGTTTATAATAGTAGACAAACACATTTCAAGATTTATTTATAAAGGAGATTTTTATGTTTTTAGAAGACTTATACATATTTTTAATCTTATGTTTATAATTCTTATGTATTTAAATATCAAAGTTCTTAATATGGTTTCATTTGTCAATGGAAATAATTAAATAGCTTTATATAATATAAATATTCCATCATTTATAATCCTCCTTATAAAGATAATAAACTTGACCAATACATCAGTATTGTTTTTTAAAACAGGGAATAAAGTTCTTTGAAAATGTTTGCACAATAAGTTTGTAGCCATAATTTATATGACAACATATAAATTATTAACAAATAAAAGCTCTGTCTATTTTAAATATTTTTATGCTTTTAAAATATGTAATAGTCATCGAAGAATTCATGATCAAATAAATTACTTAATATATATACAAGGAAAAATACTGGCTTTTTTGGTTTACATTAATGTCTTCTTTTTTTTTATTCAACCTCAAAATTTTTTTTATTGGTGTTATTTTTTGAAAGAGGTCTGTACAGATCCAAAAAGGTATCACATGACTCTGGGACATTTTTTTTTATTTGAACCTACTTCCACCGGGGTGTGATTAGTTTTCGAAAATGGTTGCATCAAAAGTCATCATTTTGTAGATCATATATATATATATATATATATATATATATATATATATATATATATATATATATATATATATATATATATATATATATATATATATATATATATATATATATATATATATATATATATATAGAGAGAGAGAGAGAGAGAGAGAGAGAGGCCTCAGCAGAAAGAAATGAGTGTGGCAAAAAGCTCTCCTAAAATGAACATGGCGATCCTCTTAACAGTTTCTTAGGAAAGCTTTTGATTCTATCTAGCTATCTATCTAGCTATCTGTTTATTCATTAAAAAAATTTCTTTTTAATTACAAAATTTTGGTTTTATACTTATTATAAGCCCAGGGTGTGACAAATCCTTTTTTTTTTTTTAATGAACGTTGACGTTAATATCTTTTTTTAAATGTACACTGACATTCATATCTTTTTTTAATAAATGTTGACGTAATTTAATGACGAATGTCTAGTTTAAGAGATATATGTCATATAAGGAAGTTTTATTTTAAAATAGTTTTTATTCTAGCTAATAAGTTATTAGATATATCAATGATGTTTAATGAATTAGATTAATTTTTATTTCTTCAAAATAATTTTTTACGTATTTGCAAAGTGCGCACAAAATAATGATAATTAATATGCAATCACCTAACGATTGTAAATTGGTTTCTTTTAAAGTCTTCAAATTGTTTTAAATTTTATTAACTAATTGTTTGTTTGTTTTTTATCATAAATATGTGATTTTTAATTTTATAAAAAACATATTTATGATAAAGAAAAAAAACTATCAATTGCATGGTAAAAAACATAATAAAATGGTAAAAAACATGATACAAAACTATCAATCGCATAATTACTTAGGAAAAAAATTGCCGAATAATACGTGTTTTAATAGACGTTCATTTTTCTTTTCTTTTTTGTTGCGCCACGTCAAGCATGTTTGTTACAATCATACTACAAGAAAACATACATAACAAGTGTCATTTATTGCAACATGAAAAAATTCTTTAGGCGAACATTGTTTTTACTTTTGAGAGAAAAAAATTATACTTTTGCAAGAGCCATAAAATGCTTCTGTAAACCGCTTAAGGGGAGTGTAAGCCAGAGCAAGAGCTCTTGCTTTCCGCGGAGGCCTATATAATTATATATACATTTGTATATATATATGTGTATATGTATATGTATATATATATATATATATATATATATATATATATATATATATATATATATATATATATATATATCCCTCAAAATTAGGGTTGGTGTTGCTGAAAGCCGACCTGCTAATATTTTTCTATCTATTTAGGTCAGCTAACTCTTTTATATTTTTATTTTAACTTTCTATAATTTGAATCTCTATTTCAAAAACCTCCAGATTTGCATGGATTTTAAGATTTTTTTTTAGTAAATTTCATTTTCTCTGTAAACAGAACTTTCTTAATTTCTGATGTATAAAATTTCTTTATTTCTGATATATTAAATGCTTGTTAAACCATTGAACTCATTTTTCATATTTGAAATGTTTTGAGTTTTTGAAAAAACAACTAACGTGACTTTTTCTTCTGTAAATTTTTCCAAATAGAAAGAGGATTTGGTGGAATATTTTCTTTCTGAAAATATTCTACCAAACCCTCTGGAAAAAGAATAAAGATAAATTCTTTGACGCTTTTTGTCAAGGGTATTCGGATAAATATGTGAAAGTTACTTTAATGGTTTAAAAGATTAAAGACCCTGATCCTGAAAATGTTAAGGAAGTAAATGTTCAAGGGTCTTGAGGGCAACTCTAAAAATATATTTTATTAAAAAAAAATTTATTTCCAATATTATTTTATTAGAGTGAATACTTTTATAGGTTATTGTTTTTTGGTCCACCCTACAGATTATTTTGTCTACTAAATATTTTTTTTATACAAAAATAGTAAAAAAAAGTATTTTTGTGAAAAACATTACAAAATTTTTTATAAATAAGAAACTTCTTATATGGATACAAAAAATTATTTTAATAATTTGTTTTGTATTTTATGTGTTTTGAATTGTTGGCATAAGATTTTCTGGAATATTCCTAAACTAATGTAATATTGTATAAAACATAATTCTTCTAAGAGAATATTTTTTAGGTACACCAACACCATATCTTGTTATACCTGTGCCTGATTCAAAAGTTACCTCAGCAGTTTGGGGACCTTTAGATGAATTTATTATAACTGGTCACGAAAATGGTACTGTTTCAAAATGGTGTGCTCAGGTCAGAAAGCAACAAATATGAAGTTGCAATTTTTAACCCAATAATAATTTTTTTTTAAGTTTTTTTTTAGTTTTTTATCTCTTTCTTTTAGACTGGTGATCTTATAAAATCTATGCGAGCTCACATTGACAAAGTAAGTGATCTCCAAAAAAGTTCCAATGAAATGATGTTTATAACTGCATCAAAAGATAACACATCTAAGTTATTTGATACTGAAACAATGCAACTTTTAAAAACATACAAAACAGATAGACCTGTAAACTCTGCTGCTATTTCACCCATTCGTGATCAGGTATTTTTCATTTTAAATTTTTTAAATAAGTTTTATTTTTAATTTAAAAACAAAACTTCCGTTTATTTATATAAAATGATATAAGTGATGTAAAAAGTAGTGTGTATGCAGGTTGTGCTTGGAGGTGGTCAAGAAGCTATGGAGGTTACGACAACCTCTACAAGAATCGGAAAATTTGATGCAAGGTTTTTTCATATGATATTTGAAGAAGAGATCGGACGAGTTAAAGGTCATTTTGGTCCCATCAACAGTTTAGCCTTTCATCCTAATGGTAAAAGGTGCGTTATTTTTTTATTTTAATGAATAAAGAAAATTGTATATATTTTAATAATAATAATTATTTTGTTTTATGTGTCAAATACAGTAAGGAAAACTTTAAATGTTAAATAATAATACGTTTGTTTTTATGTGGTATAGTTACAGCAGTGGAGGAGAAGATGGTTACGTTCGAAGTCACGTATTCGATAAATCTTATTACGAATTTGAATTCGAGTACTGATATTATTTTAAAATGTTGACAATGAGTAGCTGACACTATAAATATTGCGATGATATGCAAATATATACTGTATTCAATAATTGGTTTAGATTTAGTTTCTTATCGATTGCAGAGTTGTTAGTCTTTGGCCTTGGCCTTAAGGCCAAAAATTAAGGCCTTGGCCTTAGTTTTTGGCTTCTAGTGTTACAAACTATTTATAGTGTTACAAACTATTTATAGGAAAGAAAATTAATTGTTAAATTTTAATCCTATTTTTATTATTTTCTAAATTCATGTTAATAACCGTTCTTAAAAATAACAAAATTTGAATAAAGTAAACATAATGTATATTTTTTAATATCCTTTAAGTGGTACATACCCTTTATTTACAGAAATTTAAAAAAAACTATTACCATATTTGACGTAAAATTTAATGAGGAAATTCGTTTTTAAAGTTTTTTTTTGAGTATTTTTATCAAAAAAACTGTTTCGGCGCCTTTAATTTAGAGTCTTCATTTTTTCAGGCAAAGCAACGCCCTTAGCAACCATCTTTTTACTAATTCTTACTTGATAAACACATTAGCTGTGTGTTAACATTGTGTGCATGTGCACATTACTTGATAAACCCTTTAGCTGCTAAGTTAAATTTATTAGTTTTTCTTTCAAATTTCAAATTAAAGAAATTTATAGTATTCATTACCAATGGTTTTGCATAGTATATAAATAAGTGTTAGTTAAGCATTTATGATTATGAATGACATAAAAACAGAAAAATATAGGAACCAAAAAAGGGAAGAAACAATGACCTGTACAGTTTCTGTCGATGGAAAATGGCAGAAGCGAAGACACAGCTGACCAAATATCCTAAAGAGAAATACCAATACATATTTTTGAAATAGGTATTTATTATGCAGTTAATGAATTTACTAATGTTAAATCTGGTTTAAGACCAGGTACATAAACTTGGATTGCCAGTTTCACAGTTTATGCTTAATCGATTTAGCAAAATGAAATCGTTTCATTCATCATTCTTCGTTTTTTTCTTCTTTTTCTAAAAAAGCGGTATAGCGTAAGGTAAAATACGCTTTAGTAAGTGTATATACAATTACTACTAGAATTCAAGTAAAACTTTTGTTTTGTCGCTGCTATTTAATTTATTTTATCCAAAATTTAATTAAAATATTAGTTTTCATCGTTTTTATTTCAACAAGTTCTAGTTTTTGGTTATGTTTTCTCAAAATATACTTGATTTTATAGTTTGAAAGTTTTTGCAGTACGAAAAAAACTAACAAAGTTCGAGTTGACGGGTGATTTTAAATTGCTTGATAAGAGCATACAAACAAGATATACAAGCAAAAGTTTGTATATCTAATGTTCAAAAATACTTAATATATATATATATATATATATATATATATATATATATATATATATATATATATATATCAACCTTCAAAATTAGGGTCAACATTCGGCAATTATTCCGACCTGACAGTGTTTGAGTTTAGCAATTTTTTCCCAAACATAGAAATTTAAAACTTAATTTTATTTGCTATTTTAAATTATCTAAAAACTAGGGGGAAAACATTTCTTCGAATTTCAAATAATACAACTAAAATAAAATCGGCAAAGCGAAATTTGTATTTTTCAAACAATCATAATGGTTGTGTTGCTGATGGCTGTCTTGCTAATGTCCTAATTTCTCCAAAGCAACGTAGCTTCTTTTCTCGGGACATCATGACAAAAGCAATCCATCGCAGCCACCCAGTAGATGTCATATATTAAAAGAGCCAGTAGATGTCATCCATTAAAAGAGTCAAGAGTGCATATATATGTGTGCGTACATATTTAATTCATTGTTAATAATATAGACCTTTTTTTTAATTTATTGTAAATCTTTTTGGTAATTTATAGAGTAAAATGAGGTCAAATGGAATAGTTAAGGATTTTAATTATTAACTTTTTAAATTCGTTCATTGAAATTTATACAAAAGGTTATAGTTGGAGATTTATTGGTCATTTGAGAATTAATAAAAAAAAGCCGCTTTTAAGAAATAAGTTATTGTTTCGTATTTATTTATTGGCGTATTTCATTCAATCCCACAACACCCGGGTCCGTTTTTAACTCATAACTTTTTTTTATTAAGTAGCAAATTTAATTTTGAAAAAGATTCTTGATCAGCGTAAAAAGTTGTACCAGTAAACATTTTAAGTTCAATGATATTGAATTTATTTTCCGAGAGTTTTAAGTTCCCTTTTCAAACAAATAAAAAAAATCTTATTACACATTTGAAAACTTCTAAATTTATAAAAAAGAAAATTTTTAATAAAAATAAAATTTTAAACAATCTCACTCAGAAAAATATTCTCTACCATATAATCAAAAAGTATTTGCAAAAAATTTATTTAATAGTTAATTTAGAGCGAAAGAATAACTATTGTAATAACTATTTCATTTTACCCAGTTTTACTCTATATAAAGTATATATTAATTTATTATACATACATACATACATACATATATATATATATATATATATATATATATATATATATAATATATATATATATATATATATATATATATATACACACACACGCACACATAAAAACGTCACGCCTTAAACAACGTCACCCCCTATGACACCCGACATACATCATCAAAAATATTTTTTTTTCAAAGTATAACAAGTTCAGCCTAAAAGAAGTGTACAGAATTTATAGAGATTTTATAAATAACAATATTTATTTAATGTAACTTTTTTAAAGAAGAAGTTGAAGAATGTCTTGAAAAATGCATGTTTTGAATTTCTGTTTGAATGTTTAAAAAAAAAAAAAAAATTTTTTTTTTGACAACAGAAATTCAACTGATTTTTTTTTAATTTATTTAAAATCTTTTTGGTAATATATGGCAACCACTAAGTCATTGAGTGAATTTAGCCGGTAGCATTTTCTTGATTCTTGCGCAAAAACTCAATAAAAGATGATATAGGCATAATGATTAAAAAATAGTCACATCGTGATGTTAGAATTATCTTGTTATATCTCTAATTTATTTTTAAAAAACAGATATTCCAACATCTCATATTTTTCAAATAACGCATTTCGGGGGTTTGTGCATATATATCAAAAAAGCCAATCGAGAACTTGAAAAAGCAGTTTTTTAAAATACAAGAAATATAATTATAATTATGCACAAATATGCGCTGAATGTTTTTTTGTTTAGGCATAAATAGTTAGCATTTAGGTCAATTAATAAGTATAAAGATTTTCATATAATAATTTCGTAATATTATTCTAAAATACAGTTGTAAAACAGCTTTTAGATAATATAACCAAGTCACTAAAAAATATTTATTATATGCTGAAAATATTGTTAGAGAAAACTTTAACAATTTCGATATAGAAAGAGGTTTCAGATGCGCAACGTTTACATTTACTTAAGGTATGAATCAAAACATTGTTCCACAAATTAAAAACTCACGCATACTCAGAATTTTTTTTTTTTTAATTTTAATTCACCTCCTCAAGGCCGAGAAGGCCACTACAGACGAGGAGGCTACTTATTTGTGGTTATAACCCCCTCTCAACTCTATAACTCCGAAACACGAACCTTGACGAACAAGGCCGCTGCGCGGAGAAACGAGTTGAGCGCGGTACTACCAGGGACGTGGTGGGGATCGAACTCAGAACCACTCGTTTATGAAGCGAGCGCTCTACCACTACACCACTACCGCATTAATTATTGCGGTCAATCCGCTACTAAAATATAAAACAAATAGATTCTGTAATTAATTCGGTATTTAAAAAATGAACTTTTTCCTCCAAAAAATCAAATAATACACCGCATAGTGTGTTAAAATGACACTCTACGCGGTGTGTTGTTGGATTTTTTATGAATTATCTAATTTATTATTAAATTTATCCCCAAACGCAAAACAAAGGTATTTTTTACTTATAGCTTTCTTTTATAATTTCTTAGGAGATTCTTTTGTAGTTTTTTAGGAGCGGTCAAATTCACGCAACGCATGAAATCGACCGCTCCTAAAAAAACAAAAAAACATATGTAGTATTATTATAAAATGATCTTCATTATTATGTTTATGTATGAGAATAATACTTTATAGTTTTTCATTATATTTCTAAATGAAAATATTTTTATAATTTATTTTACAGTATTTTCTAAATATTTTATGGAAAAAAATAAACACTAGTTAATTCAAAAGAAACATTTACTATTCACCCTCAAAAGACATCGAAAATCTAATTTTCAATTTATTTTGAAATTCCATTTTAAAAACATCATTTCGAAGCCATATAGACGACGCTATTAAAAGAACATCATTTTGAAGCCATCGAGATGACACTATTAAAAGATTAACACAAATTTTGAATTTGCAAACGAGAAAAAAAAAAAAAAGATATAAAACTCACATTCATAAATATGAACGTCCTTCGATGTAATACAGTTTTATAATAGTTGACAATATAGGAAGATTAAAAGACTTTTAAATATATAAAATATTTACACACATGTTAAATTACCTAAATTGCTGATTCATCCAAGTTTGTCCAATGTCAATATAAGATCGAATTGAATTTACAGATTGAATCGTAAAAAGCTTAACTGCATCAAAAACTAATGGCGTAACTTTGCATAAATATTTATATACATCCAGTATAATAATAACGATTTGATCAAATATTTCTGGACACAGTTGATATACAGCCAACTTGACTGCTATCGCAACATCGACTACATAGTTAAAAGCCAATGGAATCGAAGTACGCAACCAAGCATAAGTGGAAAGGAAAAACTCATTCAAAATAGGACCATAGTGTTCGTAAGTTGACACCAACAATGATGTTAATAAACGATATTGTTCGGATACAAAATAGGTCACCTGTTTGATAAAACGAGTTAAAACATTTTAAACTAGTTCAAGTAAAAAAACAAAAAAATAATCGAACTTACTTTTTCAAATAGAGGTGGAAATGTTTGATTACAAAATGTACGTAAAGGTTCACTATGTTTGTAAAAAAAAGCACTGGAAATGAATATATAGTTCCACACTCTTTCCATTATTGGGTCGGCATAGTAACTGAATTTTCCATAATAATACGGAGCATGCGTGTTTAAAAATCTAAAATCAATAATACAGCCTGACTTGAGAAACTCTAGAAATTACATTTTATGCATATCTGATATTGATATATACAACTTACTGTTGTAACCTGTCTGTATGATGCTTAAAATAGTGCAAAACAATAACGATTTTTTCCTCCACACCATACTTCTTAAGATATATTCCAGTTAAACTATCTAAAAAATTATTCATATTTTGGAAATAGAGGAAAATTGTTCATATTATTTAATTATTTTATAATAAGTAAACTCATATGAAAATGATTTTGTGCAACTTTGATTTTTATAAAACTTAAACATCGCATAATTATAACTAATTCCGTTGTTGTTGAACTAAAACTTCATCATTATTACATAGTTATAACTAATCCCTGTATTGCTGGACTAAAACTCCATCATTATTACATAGTTATAACTAATCCCTGTATTGCTGGACTAAAACTTCAACATTATTACATAGTTATAAATTATTCATGTGTTTTTGGATTAAAACGTCATCATTACTACATAGTTATAGCTTATTACTTTGTTGGACTATAATAATTTTGAATAGAATGATTCATTGTCAAAAATCACATCAGAAAAATTGCAGAAATTTGAAACAAATGTTAAAGTCATGTCAGAAAATCTTATACTGAAATTCCGGTCCTAATTTTCAGCGTCTTGGACTTTAATCAATTTAAACATTCTTTACTTTAAATCAAAAATTTATAAAAAGATTTTTGTGAGTTGAAAATTATTTGAATACAGAAAAACATTACCTGTGGTTAATAAGAGAAAAAAAAACAGTTGTTGTGGTTAAAGTATAAAGCAGTTCATAGTACAAATTGATAAAAAAATATATATATATAAGTATATAATTGTTCATAGTATAAATTGAAAAACAAAAAAACAAAAACAATATATAAGTATATATCTGTTCATAGTATAAATTGTTTTACCGTGATAACTTCCGCTTTTGAAAATGTCCATGATAATTAAACAGAGAAGAGCTAAGATCAAAAATTTAATTAGTTTCCATGTAAAGGATTTAGATCGATTGACTTCATTTTGTGAACGAATAAATCCCTAATGACAAAAAAATAAAATACTTTACTGAAAAAGTGCTAAATTTCAGAATAAATAATTTTGAAAAAACAAACTTACGGAGCATATCTTTCTGCAGTCTTTAAAACCATTTTTTTTTTCAAACCTTCCTTTCTCATTTGCTACATCAAGTTGTTGAATTATGCTTGATCCTAAAGTTGCGAGTATTGGACTACGGTATTTTTGTTTGGATTGCAACTAAACAATGTTTTTCAATGAATAAAAATTATAGAAAAAATAGGATTACTTCTAAACAACTTCTAAACTATAAGAAATATGATTGATTTAATAAACAATAATAAGCAGTAAGTCATAATTTTAATATTAACAAATTTAATAATATAATATTTATATAATTTTATAATATTTATATAAATTTATACAAATTTAATAATATAATATTTTACAAATTATATCAATTTTTGTTACTGGATGTTTTTAAATACATATATTTTATAAGTACAGTAAGAAAACTCATAGTAATTCTGAATGTCTTAGGAAGCGGGAGAAGAAATAAGATTGTCTGGCATTGTAAATAAATAACAATATTTATTATTATTAATATTATTAGTATTTAGTGATGTATTTATATTTTTTAAATATACCATAAGCCAGAAGAATTAGAAAGAAGCCAAAAGTATCATGTGACATTTTTTGTCAATACCTATTATAATTAAACATTTAGATAACATATACTAAATGTTTAATAATAATAGATATTAGGCCAGGTGAATAAAAAAGAGCTTTTGCTTTTACTCCAAGTTTTTAAAGTAATTGCTCGAATTATGTGAACAAAAATTTTGATCAATTGCTTTTTTTTTGCACAAAAGCTTTTACACTGAGGAATTGCTCATATAGGCCTGAATAAAAAAGCTTTAACTCATAAAACGGCGAGCAATTGCTTCAAATTTTACGAGCACTTATAATAATGCTTTTTGTTTTATTTTTTGATAATTTTCATTTTATTATTTTACAACTTCATTTTAAACCTAAAATTTGTTAAAATTGAAATTTTGTAGGAAAGACTTTCCACTTGGTGAAACATTATTTTCCACTTAGTGGAACAATAAGAGTTTTTATTTCTATAAAGAGTTGTTTTTTTCATATGTAATGCATTTTATCCTATAAAAAAAGTGCTATAGAAGAAGTTATTTGTGCTAAATCAGCAAATAGCCACTTCTTATTTATATTGCCAACAATTTTTCTGTGATTTTCGGCCACGTTAAAAACATCGTTTCCTACAGCTTCATCCTTAAGAATAGAAATATTTCAATCATTAAAGTCATTAGGAATTTTGAGCCATTTTCCATAATCTTTTACCCAGTAAGCACAGATTGTTTTTAAAACGTTTAAAAAATGTTAAAATCTGTTCTAATAACTTTTTTAAACGTTTGTTAATTTAGATCTTTCAGCTGTTTCTGTTATCATAAGATGACAAATGAAATTTCTTGATAAAGTTAAATTTATATTTTGTGACACAACATCTTCCATAATTTTGATAGATGATTTTAAGTTATTTACTTTATGATTAATTTTAGAAGAGCTCTGAAAATTAGAGCGCTCAGACCCTCTAGATCCAGCAACATTCTTCAGTTCAGTCACTACTATTATGTTAAAATCGGTTCAATTGTTGAATTTTCGTCTCTTTTTTTTTATCGATTCTTGATTTTTCTTTTTCTTTTTAAACTTAATTTTAATAAATTATCTCTCATACCTATTCCTCCAGTTTTAACTCCACATTTGAGAGCTGAAAACCAGACAATATTTTCTTTTACATGGTCTGATTTTTTTAACATAATCTTTCCAATTTGGAGATAACAATAATATCATCCAATATATTTTTGAAATCTTGAATAAGTAAATCTTTCTTTGAAATTTTTTTTATTTAGATTTTGAAAGCTTTCTCCATTTATCATGAAGGTTTAGAAAGCTTTCAGCAATGCATTTTTCCTGATTGCAAGGAATATCAGCTTTATCCCAAAATACTTTTTTATTATTAATTTAATAGCTTTATCCCAAAAACAGTTTTTATTATTAACTTAGCAGCTAACTTTAATTTTGAAATATCGGGTATCCAACTAACCAAATTTTATCTGATGATTTCAATGCTTTTGTGTATTTATTATGTATTATCGTTTTTATTGACTCCGCCAGATTGTTTTTTTGTCGATTTATATTTCTTTTGTATAAGAGATGCCATTTTTTAAATTTTGTATAAGAGATGTCATTTTTAAAATTTTGTATAAGAGATGCCATTTTCAAAATTTTGTATAAGAGATGCCATATTTAAAATGAATTAAGACTTTTATGACTAATAGAAAAAACATTAACAATTAAAACATGATGATTGATTTTTATTTTAAAATGAATGCATAAGTTAATATAGCTGAAGAATTAATTCATTTTCAATAATGATACTTCAATTAGTAATATTGTTTAGTATAAAGTCTTATTCAGTATTTTAAGAATGTTTTTTTAAGAATAAAAAGTCATTGCACTGCGAAACAATCTTTAAGTGTGGTAAAATTAAAAAAGCATGCGTGAATTTTGTTTGTTTATATTAAAAAACAATTGAAATACACCATTATTTGTAAGTGTTTAACCGAACAAATTAAAAAAAGGAACAGATGTATTGGAAGTTTTGTGTTTATTTCGTTATTCAAATAATTCAGACTTAAAATTAAATTCAGCAGAACTTAGAGATATGCTGTGTAAACACTTTCAAAACAAAAAATGTTTCTTATAATAAAAAGAACAATATTTGATGCAGACATAAGTAAAATTGACTCTTTGAAAAATTTATGTGATACTGTGGCCTACCCTAACATATATATATATATACATTTATATTAATTGCTTTTATATTATATGCATTATATTATATTATATATATATATATATATATATATATATATATATATATATATATATATATATATATATATATATATATATATACACACACACACACAATGAAAAATGTAACTATTAATATAATATATATATATATATATATATATATATATATATACATATATATATATATATATATATATATATATATATATATATATATATATATATATATATATATAAAGCGGAATATATATCTCCTAAGCAGAAGTTTCTTATGTGTAATTGCTTAATGGTTATGAGTAATAATTTCAAATTTAATATAAAAAAAAATTTTAATTTAATAATAAAAAAGCAATTGCAATTGCTTATGAGTATAAGCAAAACCTTATTCACATATTTTGCTTTTGCTATGAGCATTTGCTTTTTAGCTTTTACATTTACTCAACAAATTAGAAATTGCTTGTGAGCATTTGCTTTTTTTTATTTACCCGGCCTATTGACAATGGTTTTGATAGAAGCTAATAATCTTTTTTTTCAAAAAACTTTATTGGTTGCAGGTAAACTTATTTTATGGTGCTTAGCAACAAAACTATTAGGTCTTGTCACAAAGCACCATAATACCTAGAAGAAGAAAAAAACACCAAAATAACTTAAAGAAATAAAAAAAATGTTATGAGTTGCAAAAGCTGTTAATAGATGACTTAAAAAGCACCAAACTATATGAATTAGGAAAACACTATGAATAGAGAGAATTCTAAAGCACTAAGGTCTGAAAAAGTATTCTCACCCCCCCCCCCCCACCACTACCCTTTCATGTTCAGTAAAAAATAAGAACTAAGAAAATAATGAGTACAATAATGAAAAGCTGATTTATATTGGAATTTTGGAATGAAATTAACCTGTGCTTTTTTAAACTAAATTGAATTCAAATGTAGATTTCCATTCAGTAAACAATTAATAAACAATTTAAAAATGCAAATTGACTTTTTAAAAATATTTTTTAAACAACTTTGAAAAGAAATAAAAAAATAATTCAAAATAATAACCTGTTTAACAACAACATCAGAATATCCTTGGATATACTTTAGAAGAATACTAAAAAAAAAAAAGATCATTTTTGAAATGTGCTTTCTACTCTAAATATCTTTTAAACAAAATATTTTCAATTCTAACTAAATATCTTGTTATGATATTGTTTATAAGTCATTGGGATCTTGGTTACAGAACTTTCATGTTTAATATATTTTTTTTAGATCTGGTTGTAAGAAATACTTTTGGTTAATTTTTCATGATTATTTCGAATCATTTTGTAGTTCTGGTTATTAGAGACTGTCTGTTATCTCAATATTGACAAAAAGACAAGTTAGGATTCAGGCTGAAAAATCTTTTGTATAAAATGATGAAATTTACTAACCTAAAAGACTTAAAAGTGAGCAACAGAAAATGCATTTTTGTTACAACCATTTCAAAAGTTACTGTTAAAATATTTATCTATATTTGAAATACTTCACACAATGAGAACCTTAAAATAATGCAAAAAAGCCTTGAAAAATTTAAAGAATTTCTTAACATAGCAGGATTGTCCCCAAATGAGCCCTTAGAACCACTAATTTTAAACAAACATTGTTACTTTTGAAAAAGAAACAAAATGTACAAAATGATACCAAATTATTATAAAAATATTATCAATTTTTACAATAACAGTATCTAATTGGTAATTTGAACACAATCCCTAATTATGAACGCACACCATTCCATTCTGGTAATATTGTTTGCTCCAAACAGAACTACAATACCGTACTAAATAACATCTTGATTGACCTGCCATCTTTTACTACCACAGAAGCTTGTAAATAATTTTTTTTCCATTTTATTTTCGAGGGGTTAATCCAAAAAACTCTAAATGAACACACACTTCCACACAAATCAAAATATTTTCAATGCCTACCCACAAAACAATACCTAACATAAAACTTATGCAACAATATGACTTGTGACTTCACTATGTCAAATTATAATAAAAAAAAATTTCAACATTTTTTAAATTTGTTTGCAATAACTACAATTTCGTACTTCTAGGAATATGTTGCAAAAATTACAATTTGTTGTGAAAACTTGTGAACTGCTTTTTTAGTTCTTCAAAACTTTTTTTTAAACTTTTTTAATTTTTCATAAATAACACAGGCCAACAACAACAAAAATTCTTTTGTCAAGCAAAAAACGCATTTTTCATATAATATTTCAGGGCTCAATTTAATTTTTTATAAAGTCCCGGACAAAATGTCCAAACAAAACTTGTTTGAGTGGGACAGTGTCTGATCTAATTTTTAAAATATAATTTTTACGATTTTATGGAAATGAGTTATGTAATCTAAATCTTTGTAATGTTATTCAGTTGAACATTAGTCTAGTGAAGTTGTAGTTTCTTTCCTTACTATTTAGAATAATTTATCGTAGATTTTTGTTTTTTAATAAAATAGTTTCAATTTAATATTGCATGTTTTTTTTAGATAGACTTTAAATTTCAACTGACAACGCTTATTATTTTTCTCTTTACAACTTGACAACAGCTGTTCTGAAGTTTTAACAATTTATATGCAATTTAAAAAAATAACTTCTAATCATTGATCTTTTTTAAAATTTTTATTTTCCACGCCTTTAAATAAAATTAAATCAAAATAAACTATAATGATTGTTTAAAAATAAAAACCCATTATGTGTAAATTAAATGTTACATTTAATTTTTTTGTTATTAGGTATGTATTTTTTATGATAAATTTTAACGTTTGAAACTATTTTTCCATGTCAAATATTTTAAAAGATTATTTTTTTAAGTTACTTTACACATAGTCAATAGAAGTTATACCTTATTTTGAAGCTAATTTATTTTCTTTTTCGTAAGAAATTGTTTTGCTTATTCTTTAGTTTTTTAATTTTTTTTCCTAGTTTAAGTTTGGGTTAAAGTTTCTTTTTTCAGCGCATTTCTGAAACATTTAAATCATCTAAACATCTAAACAGTCATTGTCAATTTGTAAACAAAAGAAATCATTTGCATGGTCAGCAATAGCGTTCGATCACATGCCATTCCTGTCCAAACTTTATTTTGTAGAATTTGATTCCTGTCTGTCAAAATGTCTAATTACTTTGTAAATTGAGCAGACAATCTGAGGTTTTAGCCGGACATTGTCTGAAGTCCAATTGTTAAATTGAGCCCTGGCATTTCTCATTTTGATTTCAAATATTCAACCCATTTTTCATCAAGTCAAGTTGTAAAGATTTTTGAGTTCAAATCTGGGGTAGAATTTGGGTTAAAATCCCTAATATGGTCAAAAACAAATTATTCAAAGGTATGTCAACTTGGGTCTTAAAAGAAGCATATTTTTATAGAGATTTTAGAAAACATAAATACTATTACTCCTTTTTATGTAAATATTTAATTATGGGAAAAAGTCTGCCAGTTACTTCAATAGCTAAATTTATCATCACTGTTTTAGATAGTATTGCAAAGTAAGCTAACATACAACAAAATAAGGTAACATACAACTTTTAAAAATTGTAGATTATCTAAAAAAATTAAAAAACCAACATGCACTTTTTTTTCGTTTTGTACATATTAAATAAGAGCATTATTTTTGCTAAGTTTGAATAAAATAAAAAAAATCTCTTTATAATAATGCTAAACTTAATAGTAGTATTGCCCTTTTGAGCATGTTTGACACAAAACTCTTAGCAGCCATAGCAACCGAGGTAATGACAAGAAAAAGTCACAACACTTTGTTTTATAAGAATACGTGAACAAAAGTGTATGCAAACATCTTTAAACAAAAGTGTATGCAAATGTATTTTTTATTATGTAACTTTAAATATTTTATAATGTATTATCAAGTTTTACAGTTTACTTGCATCGCCACAACATATCCAAAATTTTGATCTCAAGCGGTTGATTCTGTTATACTAAGTCTTAAATAATTTTAGAATATCCTAAGAATACAAGCCTGTGTGGTCAAGCGGTTGGCGCGCAGAGATTCAAATCCTATTGTTGGAACTTTTTTTTTTTTTTTTTTAATTTTTTTGATCATTCTAAAATACAAAATAAAAAACCTTAAAAAAGAGAGCTATATATTTGTTTTGTTTTGCATTTTAAATGAAAAAATTTAAAAATTCAAGCTGATGATTTCATTTTGTCACGTGGTAACCTAAACTTTTTTAAACACAGAAAGGTTTAAATAATATGTTTTTATTAGGAACATAATTAAAAACTTCAATTTTGTATTTAAAATGAATCGTTTTATTAAATTTATTATTTCAAAAATAATAAAAAGTTAAAATTACATAATATTAAGGTAATAAAGAAAATTTAAGTGTTATAGCTCTTTTATCACGCCCCCAATAAACATTCTAAACCAAAGACGCAACAATGACAGAATTTAGATAAAATAGTATTATACTACATATAATATCGGAAGGGTCAACTTGAACGCTATAAATTGTTAACTCACAAGGCATTGTAGATTTTTTTGTATTTCTTGAAATATCTTTGAATTTTCTATTATCATTATCATAAATGATGTAATTATTTAATATACTTTTATATATAAATAGTATGTATTTTTTAATGTTTTTTAATGTTTTTAAAGTTAATAAATTTTAATTTTTTAATGTTTTACCTTATGAAATATATTCTGTTTTGTAGGTGATGCATTGATTCTTGACAGGCTGTTAATTTTATAGAAGCTAAAATCGACCTTATTTTAAATATAAGTTGATTTTTATTTTGTATAATTTTATGCTACATATTCAATCGTGTTTTATATGAATCTAACTATTTAGTACAGTGTTGTTGGTGATAATTTGTGTTTTGGTGATGTTGGTCAGGTCAGGTGTTGTTGGTGATGATATTCAGGTTTGATTTTATCAAATTAAATTTACTTTTGAAGAATCTTTTAAATTTACTTGTGTTTAATAAAATTTACATGTGCTTTTTTTTTTATTTTCTAATTCAACAAATTTTTTCAACAAAATTTTCAAACAAAATTTAATAACAATATTTCAAACAAAATTTAATAACAATATTTTGTTTGTTATTTTAGTTTTAGTGCCACTAAAACTACTTTAGGCGGTGAGATCTGTTGCAAGGACACGCCCCTGACGAGTGGCGTTAGTGCAGGTCTCCGGCTCTCCGAAATGTCATTGGTGATCGCAGTGCATTCCTGAGGAAAGGGGATCACCATTTATCCACTACTTAATTCTAATTGGTTATTATGGCACCAACATTTTTTTGCCTCTTAAACCCATGTATTTTTGCGCTTTGTGAGCTTTTTATTATGAATTTGTTACATTAACGACATTTATATATTTTTATGTTACACAGGTGATTATAAGTTATCAATTTTTTATCTAGAGTTTAGAACATATATAGTACCACATTTATTAGACACTTGTATGGTGCGATTATTTTAGTTATGAATACCATTATAAACCAGCGGATTTTTATTGACTTGTTTACTCATAGATCATTATTTCATCATTTGTTAAAAGATGACTAGAGTGTGAGTTTTTATTCCCCTTTTCCTGAGTTGCTAACTTTTACTCTTCCAACTAAATAGTCTTTTGCATTAATTTATGTTTTTTTTACCTAAATGACATCATCTTTAATCTGTTTTTATTTTCACATCTCCCAGGTCTACGTAACTGGACGGCTCCGTTGGCCACTTTTTACGATCATTGTGTCGCATAAACAAAAAATTTATTCTTTGTGCCTGGTGAGCCCCGACTTTTTCCAATGTACGTCACAACGACAAAACGGGCATTAGGCTAACCCGCTGGATGTGGTTACGGCGCTCAATGACCTAATGACTACGCTGACACTCAATCGGAAGATCCACAATGCACGTCGGATCAGCGCTCGCTGACTATGTGCTCGGATCTGAAATCTCACTTCATAGCACATCATTCCACACCAGCACGGGGCAGTAGCTCTTTTGGTTAAGAGTGATGGCTTGTGGCCTATGGTGACTAATGTGTGCATTCGATCAATTGAAATCCATTCTGTAGGTCTCACGTCTGGCTCTGAGGTGCTAGCCCATAAGCGCAAGAAGTGAGTGTATTTAGCTTTCTATTCACCCGATTTGAAAGTGAACGGAAACATAACGAGACCATACTAGACGACAAACGGTACGTACTAATGCACTACACCATCACACCTGTAGACATCAACGGTCTTCAAAATCAGTATATCAAATATTTGTTCTTTGTTACATATGATCTACATACAGAGTGATTAGAGTGTTAGTTTGCTCTCCCTGCCCTCCGAACATTTACTTCGTTCTTTACCTTCACAAAAGTAGCAGCCGTGGCGCAGTGGTAACGCACTTGCTTCAGAAACGTAAGATCCGTGGTTCAAACCCCACCTCTGGGCAAGTTTTGCGACATCGGTTGGGAAGGAGGCGTGAACTTCCTATCAAATGCTCTTCCGCGGTGCTCTGTGATAAGACCGTAAGGACTTCTTGGGGCACCTTAATCAACTTAAAAAAAAAAAAAAAAAAAGTCTTATCACTCATTTTATATTTTCATATTATTTTTATTTTTTATTCAATGACACCATCTTCTAACTGTTTTTATTATCACATCTCTCAGGTCTACGAAACTGGACGGCTCCGTTGGTCACTTTTTGCGATCATTGTGTCGCATAAACAAAAAATTTAATAACAATATTTCAAACAAAATTTAATAACAATATTTTGTTTGTTATTTTAGTTTTAGTGCCACAGCTTATAACATATTGTAGATTTCTAATTATCTTATTTAAAATTAGTTTCTAATTCATCTTCATCTTTAAAACTGATTTAGAAAAAAATTAATTTTTTTCTAATATGATTTTGTTATTCTATTGTATGAGATATTTTACTAATAGTTTGATCGCTTTAAATTGTATTTAATTTCTAATTTGATTACCTGTATTTTTTTGATATTTAATATAGCCAATAAAGTTGTAGCAATCCCAGAAACAACAGCTGCTGCAACAATAGCTGCTTAATTGATCTCTAGATCAAACCCTAACCCTGTCCCAAATTATGTACATTTTATCGCGTCAATCCCTATTTGTCAGTCGATGTATGTACATCTAAAAAGCAATACCTTAAATTAATTTTTGAAAAATTAGTTAAATATAAATATATATTCATAAAAACATTTAAATTAATTTAAATAAAATTTAATTTTGGCAACAATAAAAACCGGGTCGCATAATTAAAAAAATATTTTCGAAACGATCAATTTCTAAATGTAAACTTTAATGTAAAATGTTTTTAAAAAAAATATTAATATGCGAATATTTTTTTAAACTTCAGCATCAAATTAGAGCACTTTCCCTTGATTTCCAGTCTTATGTTTTTACACAATTCTCCCCTCACAAAAAAAAAAGTCGGGGGTCATCCTATAGTAGTGCACATAGGGTGCGAGTCTAGAACAAGGGAAAAGATTTCCTTTCATTAAAGGGGAAGAGATTACCATGGGTGGAGTTAAAGTAAGAAGGGATAATACTTAACTACATCCAAAGGTGATTCTACAAATAAAATGAGGAGGAGGGATTCATAAAAAAACAGACTATCACCTTCTTTGTAGTGGTGAGGGGGGGGGTGAAACACCCTCAAAGAAATTTTCATAATAATCTTATTAACATGCATCAAGATTAATTTATAATAAAGATAAATTCACTCGTGCTGACCCTTTACTCAAGGATTTTTTAATTATTCGGCCAGATATCAGATACCCGGATATTTAACAATTATCCGGCTGGATGCCAATAATGTAAGATAAATAAAACATTAAGACAAAAGTTACCATAATAACCCTTCAAAATGGCAAGTTTTATTTGGAAACTTTTTAAAATTAGTGATAACTGTGATTCTATAGCTATTTGAATTCCATGTGGAAAGCAGATAAGCAGGGGGTGTAGTAGATCTGGTCAGCAGTCAAAAATCAAAGAAATATAACTGGACTTTTATCAGTTGTTATTAATAGATCTACCAGCTTCACCACCATTATCTCCAATCATTTAACGCCAAAATTTTAATAATTTTAAAAATTTTTATAATTTTTGATAAACAGAAAAACTTTTTATTAAGTTTTTTTTTTTTAATAACAGCTACTAACTGCATGTTGCGGGTTTGTTGATTTAAGTATTATATACTTGTTATTGAATGAAAATATATAAATAAATCATCTTTAGTATTTAAATTCTTTTATATTACAAAACAAAATGGTGAAATAAATCCTGATCAAGTCTCCCTTGTAAAAGTTGCTCATGAAGTTGATTTTTTCTTTAATCACTCGATAATAGAAAAAAAAAAGATATTTTTAATTATTGGAAACACGAAGAGAAGTTTCCACTTCTAAAAGAGTTAACTCTTAAATTATTTACAAAAGCGATCAAGGCTGTTACCTCAGCATGGAGAAAAGTTACTATTTATTCATCATAATGGAAATAAATTTATAAATGAGTGATAAACTGATGTATTAGTTGCGTTTAATTTTAATAGTATATGAATAATAAATTATTATTAATAATAATAACAATATTGAATAGAAACCATTTACATTAGATTATTTAAAAATATAACATTTCTTGGTTTATTAAATCTTTAAATTTCTAAATAACATTAACTTGAAATATCCGGTTTATCCAAAACCAGATAATGTTATTATCCGGCCAAATAACAAATATTGAATAATACTAATATTCGGCCCGGATATACAAAGATATTATACACTTTAACAAATGAAAGAGAGAGAGTTTTTTAAAAAGCTTTTTAAAATTTCTAAAAACATAAAAACACCGTTAGAAATTTGTATGCATGTCATGATAGAGATACTTAAGTTATTATACTTAGTAATTAGTTAAGACTGTGCATAAAAGAAACATTAATTTTCTTTAAAATTAACGGTGCAAGATTCCTAATAAGCTGCAGATGGTCTGAAAAAATAAAATAAAAACTTATTAAATAAAAAATAATAAGGTCCTTCCCCGATTTTTTTCTTTCTGGAAGTTTACAGAAGTTATAAAGTATTGAAAATTAATTGTTAACTCAAAATAAAGATTTTTATATTTTGCTCCTTTTTAAAAATTATTGAAATAAAGCAAAATTATAAAAATGGTGGGTGTGGAATAAACTTATCATGACCAGTATTATACAAGTCATGGTAAGTCTGTTCACATATTTAAGTCATCTCGTGTTTTTTGAAACTTTTATACCGATGGTAACACATTTCAAGCGGGTATTCTAACTATTATTTAGACTGGTACTAATATCCAATCTGTTAATAAATAGTGATTGGTGCAATGTCTACCGAAACATTTAAAGTTTTTTTAAATTAATTATAAAAGCAATTTTTTTTTTAGTCATAGCTTTAATAAGTAAACAATAATTTTATTATAGTTATTTTTTTTACTGCTTACTAAAACGTATTTAAGTAAGGAACAAGTATAGAAAAAGTCAATTTGGAATAGATGTACCAAGACCTGTATTTTACTGGTCATGACAGCTAGTAAAATAAATAAATGCACTTGTTAAAATTTATTAAAAAAAAACAAAACATTTTGATGTATGCATTTTTAAAGGAGATCTTTTAAAAGATAGAAATATCAATTCACATAATATTCAAACTTTAACCTTATGAAGCTCTGAAACAAGATCAGGAGCCAAAATTATCAGCTATAGTAGTTCACAGCAATCATTTGAATTGCTTCATCCTATCATTTTCTCTGACCTTTGATTAATATCATATTGATATAAAAATATATTTGATATAAAAATATATTATATAACATATTATATTGATGATGGCAATGATAAAAAAATATATTGATGTGAAAATTTATATTCATAATTCTGTTTATTGTTTTGAATATTTATTCTATGCTAAACATGATTTAATTTTTTTAAATTTAAGTATTATATATTTTGTTAGACTATTTTCATTTATGTGTCTTTTGAGATTAAATTCAATTTTCTAACTTGATGAATTAAAACTAAGTAATACTTTTAATAGTCCAAAAAATATGAAATTGTAACTGTGGTAGGAAAGTTATAAGTTATTCGATTAAAAACCAAAAAATTCATAAATAATTTTCTGGGATATACTTAAAATTAGGATTTCTACTTTTCCTAGGAAGAACAATCCTTAAAGAAGACAGATTGAGAAATAATTAGATGTAAGATTCTCTAGAGGAACCACAGATTTTTCAACAGCTCTTAATTTTTAACAAATCTTAATTGAATGTTTTTTTCATTCCTAACAGGAATAAAAACAACATTCAACACTTTTGCATAACTAACAGGAATGTTGCTTGGTCACAAGCTATAGAAAAGTTTAAATGATAAAATAACTTTAGCAATGGTGATTTGAATGTCAAGTAATAGACTAACCTGCTTCTCTGAGATGTAAAAAAAAGTGCGACCATTAGATTTAAGAGATGAATTAGAAGAAAAGATCAGAGTCATGCATGAGATATTGTTAGACTTGCTCATGTTAATGACAATATTTAAGATTTTCTAAAAGTCAATATTTAGTGTCACCAATACTTATCTTTCTGCACCAATATTTAGTGTCAGATAATATCTTTCTGCATCAATAATTAGTGTCAGATAATATCTTTCTGCAACAATATTTAGTGTTAGAAGTTTGCTCTCAAAAAAATTTTTCTAGTGAAGAAAAAAAAGGAAAAGATTACAATTGGAAAGAGCAGCAGTGTAAAAAAGAGAAAACTATGGGATAGGGTTAAACTTGACTTAAAACAACAACAAGGAACAAAAACTTCAAAACCTGCCTGAATCCAGGAGACTACATAGGAAGTGCAAATTTTAGCAATCAGATTAAAAAAAAAACATGCAAATGAAGAAGCAAAAATAAGTGACTTGGAATGTTTTAAAAACAAAAGTTATTTATCTGAGTTAGAGATTGAGAAACACAAAAGTTTTGAGTTTAAGTTAGGCTTTTTATAAATGTGAAAGGCAACTTTGTGTAAGATTACACTAGTTAGGTTAGGCTAAACATCTGTTTGAGAATATTTAAATAACTCTAAATACATTTTTAAATGATATTTTAATGAAGTAATTTAATGAAGTAACAATATTTTAACAGTATTTTAATGAAGTAGTTAACATTTTAAAACCACACACAATTGTTAGAAAAGTTCAAATTACAAATACATAAAATAGGTTCATTATTAGTTGTATTTGATTTCATGCTACTAGTAGCAATGGTAGCAGTGTTACTAGTAGCAGGGTGTTATTGGTTACAGGGTGTCATTTGTATTTGATTTCATGTTACTAGTGATCATGATAATCCTGACCTGACTTGAATTGTCATTTTATAAAGTACCAAGATCAAAACAGAAGATACTACATAAAATATTTAGATATAAAACAAAATGCCAGAAACTACTACAACAAAAATCAGGAAGCCATATAAATCCAAACATTAGAGCTATAAAAAATATTAGGAATGAGATGTAATATTAGGAACTCACTTAAGTAACAGGATCTAAATAAAATAAAATAAAATTTATTTTATTTACATAAGCAACAATTATGTAAAACATTAGGAACCACACAAAAATATTAGAAACCACTTAAAAAATATTGGCCAAACTAGGACAATTTTAAAAATTTTCCATATTTTAAATTTTTTATTTCAAATATTGATTTGTAGTATTATTTTCAAAATTAATATTTCTAGTTTATTAACATGTTATTTTAAAGGATTTGAACAGATGAATTTATTACATAATATTAACATACATAAAGCAAAAATATTACTAAATAGTGTTGTAATGTGTTTGGTGTTAAATATTGGCATACTTTTTCTTAATTGCAGGCGGACATGTATCATACCATCTTTTTTATTTCGCTATTAACAAAGGCAGAAAAAGCTGTCACTATCTTTACACAACGTTCTACTGCGTGTGGCACGGTAACTTATCCAAAATATTACTTAGTTGAATGGAATTCTCTTTTGCTTCTTTCAGTTCCTCATGAGTGAGCAGCATTGTTAGTGGTGGCTCTGTCTTCTGTGTATTACTCCAATCAATCAACTCATATATTCTTTGCCATAAAATTGAGAGTCGAAACTTTGAATTGCCGTACACTACTTTGATTAGCATTCATACTTCTTTTTTCGCTAGCTCTCTGTATATGCTTAACACCTAATTCTCCGATTTGTGGCTGCTCATCTAATATTATTGCCAGAAGAATATTTGTTTGAATAATTTTGTCTATTACCTTACATAATGCATCTGGCAGATATGGCAATTTGACTATTGTACTGCATAGATGCCTGCTGCCATGAAAAATAGAAGACTCCTTGATGATAAACCATATAGGGGCATAAACGCGCATAATCTATGTTGCTATAGTTACTAAATTTGACGAAGTACTGGTTGTAGAAATATAAAATCTGAGGATCCTGTTGGCAGTGGTGAGTCATCTAGAATGAGCCAGTTTTCCAGGGCTGCGTTTTTCCAGATGTCATAACAAGTACCATTTAGTACAGCTTGGCAGATGTCAAAAAGGTAAAGCTGATCTGTACTGAGCACTTTTCTGTCCACCTCTAGCATTTCTACATTATGGTTTATAGGTTGAAAATCAATACACTTTAAGATCTCACAAGTTTTAAGGGACTTTCCAATAGAACCTGAATAGTATCTAGGACCAGATGTTGATCCACCCAATTCTGAAAATAAATTATGTAGTGGAAGCTCATTTGCATATAACAAACAACCTACCCATTGTAGAGGCCGCTGTAGTTCTAACTCAATCAATCAAATCACATTACCCTTGTTTCCAATGTTTACATTTGTTCCATCAAAGCCAAGCACTTGTTAATCATCCAAAATGATATTATGTTTTTTAAAGTACTTTAGAATTTTAGATTTTATAGCTTCAGCTGTTTCGTTAAGAGGAGTGCAGTGTCCCAAAAAACCCCTCAAGGTTCCTGAATTAATGAAATGTGCTCTTCCATCACTATGGTTTTCTTCTTATTAAAAATTTAAGGGTCTGTTCTTTTTTGCCATCAAAGTACAACGCCTTTGACTTCACTAACTTTCAAGTTACCCTTAGCTTTCATGCGCTCATGTCTTATCTTGCTCCAGTCAATAGAATATTTTTTGTCATCATTTGAAATAATGCCAATATCTTCAAGTACAGCTGATGCCATAGCTGCAGCAGATCTGTCTTAGAGTCCATGGCAGTTGCAGACTAATGAAAGAAAAGGGAGAGACAATCGCATTTGCTTTGAAAATGGTAATGATGATGATGGAGTGTTTTCATCTATAAGCAACTGTTTTAAAGTAATGGGTATGGCAGAAGCAATAGAATTTAGCGCCACTGCATCATTAAGGTTTGAGCTTTGTTTGCTTTGGGAATTCTGCAGTAACTTCTTTGTCAATTGATCCAATACCCATTTTATGTTCAATCCTTTGATCTTCCAGAAAAGTGTGCTCCATAGCTGGTACCATATTAACTTTGGCACAGCAGTTTTTTTTAGATCTTTACATTGGCAAGCAGATATATCAAAGAGTTTAACAATTTTGTTTTTATAGAAATGAAATTTATTATTTTTATTTTCTGTCAGCAATTGGAAATTTTTGCAACTTTTTATTTTGCTTAAATAGGTTATAAACTCTCTTTGTCAATGATGTAAATGATGACACAGTAGGTATGTTGCATTATTCCCAAATTTTTAAGATATGCATTGCTGTTGAAACTGCTTCAATCTTTTTGTAGGCTTTTCCAGGAAGTTTTTGTTAAATTTTATTATATATTTAACTTTATTATTATTTGAAAAAATGATATGTAGCATAGGTTGCATACACTTTCTCGCAAATACATTATATTCTGCATCACATCTAGTCCTGTTGGCAGTTGCACCTCAGAGAGAGGCTTTGAAAAGCCAAAGAATGGACAATCTGTTTTAGATCTTAAAAATCTATTTACTGAAATATATTTAGCAAAGTTTTAGTATATTATAGTATTATCATAGTATCAGTAAACAACATATTCTTACTAACATTTAAAAATATGGTTTGTATTGAAACTTTGAGTAGAGCATGTATTTTATTATTCAATTTTTTCAATTAAAATATCTTTCTTTTAAATGTGTTTTAAAAAATTTCAATAAATTTTTTAATACAAATGTGATTAATTTGGTCATAATACTAATGGATAATTCAAACATACCAATGTAGGTTTAGTGTATGATTTCACTTTGTAACTTCTACTTAAAAAAAAAAATTTCAATGTAAAATTTGCGCTTTAAAATTTTAAAAGTAGTATTAGTCAAAAATTGCTGCAGGCAGTAATTCTTGTCCAATTTTGCTCATTTTGGTCTCGTTTTTTTAGTTTTTTTTATAGCTAATATGAAAATCAGAGAGAAAAGTTATATTTCTGAAAAATATTATTTTCACTCCACCCTAGTGGCCGCCCTGTGTTGATGATTTAAACTTTCGATTTTTATTATTTTTTTTTTTTTTGAAAGTAAAAAATTTATTATAATTTAATGAAGAATTGGTTATGACATGTGGTTCATATTGATGCAAGTTATAAGTAACTTTAAAAAAAAACTTTTAAAAAATGTAAATGACTGGTTAACATAAATTTATCCATATACCATGTTATTAAATTTGTTTCATTGATCATTTTTAATTTATCATTTTTACCAGTTTTTTTAAGTTAATGTAGTTTTAACTATTTATATTTTTCTCATTTGTTGTTAACAGTGATTTCCTTGCTCGGATTGTTTTCATTTCTAAATGAGGTTTAATAGAAATTTTAAGAGACATTTTATGAGAGATCTAAGTCTTAACTAAACAAACTCCGATACTTTACCTTTTTTTAAAAAACTCTAATACTTTACTGGCTTTTTTTAAACAACTTATTTTCTAATCGAAATTCTTATAAAAGTTTTATTTTTGGTTAACTTAACTTTGAATAACTAACGTTATTAATTAAAATCTTACCTTACTATTTAAAGCAATATGGAATAAATAATAATAACAATAAAATAACAATATACTTATTTTGGTGGAAAAATATTTTCTCAGTAAAAAAAACAACAAACAAACAAACTTACCTAGATTCCCTCATATAATGAATAACATTTGAAACCCACCAATCCATGCATTTCTTGTTTTGTGAAAGACAATAAACTAAAAGCTCACATATCTAGTAGAAAATAAGTAGGCTTGAAATAATTTAGTGTTCACATTGTCTATTCAAAAAAAATTTTTTGAAAAAAAAAAATGTCCACATTGATAAATTCTTATAACATAAACGTTGTTTATTAGGCTTTCAAAAGATCAAATTATTTTTATTTGCTAACATGTACTTCTAATAAAAAATAATGTGCAAGAGCTGATCACTGAAAGAAAAAAATATGTGAGTACTGGTGCTTAGATTCTTAGATATATTATTTCAGTTACCTTTTAAAGATGGCGCATCTTTTTTATTTGATTTGCACTAAATTTTATTTAATTTTTTGATAATTTTGCTACCAAGACAACTGAAAAAACGTTGACTTTTTTACATATTTAAAAAGATTGAGTAGTAGCCAAGTTTGACATCTAAAGACCACAAATATGTATTTATAAATCTTTGTCAAGCGATCCAGTAATAAAGCTAAAAAATATGTTTCAGGGTTTTTACCAATATTTAAAAAAACGGTTTTCTTTAAATATATTCTATATAAGTTTTCTCACGAGCTTACATAAATGATTTAATGAAGTTTTTTCTATTTTTCGAATACTTAACATTTTAATGAAAATGTTAGAGATTTTACGTAAAATTAAAACAAATCATTTTGATTGAATGAAGATTTAGTTGAATACAAACAAAACCATTAAGCAAAATAAGTTAATGACCATCTAATAATTGTAATTTATAGATTGAACAACACAAAGCAAACTTTCAAATTGAAAAATATATTTTTCAAATTGTAAAATAACTTCTAAATAAGCAAATATTATGATCTATATTACAGAGTGCACTTGGAATTGCATGCAGTGTGTTTCTTATGCTAAACTTCTATCTGTTCAAAAAAATCTTAAAATTTTAAATATTAAACTTATTACCAAGTTTGTAATCTTCAAGTCTGAATATTTTCGTAAGCTCTGAAAAAAGTTAATAAAACAGGATTTTGATGTTTCTTCAGGTTGATTAGTCATTAAAAGGACCTAGGAATCAATATAAAAAAGTAATAGCATGACATACAAAAGCAAAAACATATATACAATAACATATATTGTAGCAGTATATAAAAAGTAGTATATAGAAATCACAAACTTAAGTTTGAATAACTTAAATTTAAATAAACTGTATTTAAATGAAACTTACTTTGAAGCATTGAAAATGACTCTTCATATCATTCATTAAACTAGTAAAATAAACCTTATTAAATTTGTATGAAATATAAATAAAAATAAAAAATAGTATTGCAAATGCAAAGCAAAAGAAAATATATATTCAAAGTAGTAAATTGCATTAAACAGGGTTTAAGTTTGGAGATAGAGATGCAGAGCTCTTGTTTTAACATACTTACAGTACAGAGTAGAGGTTTTACATCAAGGATGGCCACAACTTTTTTGATGAGGGTTAAAAATAACTTTTTAAATGTTAACTGGGGGCCATAGGTTTTTAAAATTTTTTTATTTAAAAATATTGATTTTTTTAATTTACTAAATGTGATCTTGCAAAGGAATACTATGCACACATATAATAGCTAGCTTTAGACATATATTTTACACATATATTTAGCTAACTTTAATAGCTTTAGATACAGTACAAATAATAGTTTATTGGTAATCACGAAGTTGCCTTTTTTTCACCATATTTTTATTGTCAATTGGAAACTGACTGGTAGCAACTTTTAAAGTATTCTGCAAGTTAATATCTGTCAATTTTTCATACAAGCATGTCCTACCAAACAAGAGATCTATCATTTTTGCATTGTCAACTAAGTTTTTGTAATTATTTTTAGGGATGTACCAAAGCCAAGAATTTGCAGAAGCTTATGCCAAAGCCAATTGCCAGAGCTTTTATATCTATACAGGTAATGTTTGCTATCTTGCATATCTAACTATATTACTAATCATTAACAAACAATATACCTACCCAGCCTGCATTTGGTTCTTTTTGAAATTTTAAAATATGTACTTTCAAAATACATGCTGGTTATTTTAAAACCTTATTTTTCATATAATTTATATTTATATTTCATAAAACCTTAATTTCTTTATTATCACATAATATTTAATAACACATTATATTTAATAACTACATTATATTTCATAAAAATTTTTCCATGTTTTTCTTAAATGGTCAACCTTGACCGGCAAGAACTCGTTTTTTGAGGTCAAACAAATAATTTTTTTTTTTGAATTGTTATTGACTGTTTATCCCCTTTATTTTCTATGCTGAATAATAATATTGCATTTAATCTCTTTAAAGTATCAAGTCTAAAGCATTATTTAAATTTAACTAATAATATAGCAGTTGCTTAGTGCTTCTAATAGTTGTAGAAATGTTGTACAATAGAGACTTGTTATGCAACTTAACATCGATTGTATAATGAATTTTATGTTGTAAAACAATTGTTGTGGAAAAAGAAACAAATTGGTTCCTGAAAAGTTGCTGTACAACAAAATTGCACAACTATTTTACATTATTTCTATAGTTACTGGAAACCAAGATTTACTAATTTTAATTACTGAAAAATAATTTACAAAAGCCAATGATTCGGCAAACAATACCCCCGGCTTCAACTTAAGCCAAATTTTTAATACATCCTTACTTATTTTAGTTAAAATTTTTGTAAAATATCAGCAAATTTTGTTGATTATATGCCTTTCTCAAAACATCACTGGATTAAACATCAATTAACTTTATTTGGAATTTTTTCTGTTACAGTTTCAATTTCAAGAAAAAATGGCACTGCGAAAAATTTAAATTTTTCAGCATGTTTCTCAATATCTGCAAACCTTTTTGAAAATCTTGTTTTTAATTCAGCAATAAAGGTAACAAATTCTGCTGTGTTTCCTTGCTCGCACAAGGTTAGAAAATGACTAAAATTTCCAGTCCTTAACTGCAACTTTGCTTCCACAAAGTTAGTTTAACTGAAAAGCTTGAATAAAATTATACATTTTTCTAATTAATTTATCTTTTCCTAGAGTTCTTTGTTAAGTAATGTTGGGTCAGGTCTACCAGAAATGCAAACTTTTCAATGAACTCCTATTCTTGTAACTCTGGTAGATAATTTTTGTTCGTACTTTTAAAAAAATTTATTATCTTTTGTCTCAAATCAAAAGTTCTTTCAGCATATTACCTCTAGAAAGCTTACCTTAGTATAATAAAACAGACCACCATACTCAGAGTCATTTTCATTAAGAAATGCCTCAAATTGCCTACTTTGTAAAGTGTAAGATTTAATGCTGTCTATTGTTTTAACTACTAAAGGTATAACATTTTTCACCCCCATAACGTTTGCTGTTAAATTTTCTGATGAATGCCACTTAACTAATGACAAGTTATTTTCTGCAATTTTATTTTCCAATCTGGAAACAACACCAATATTTCTTGCAAGACCTAAGTTAAAACACCTAAATTTAGATTCAGGAAAACCCACATCCAGATATTTTAACTTTAGTTAAATCCACATCTAGATGTTTTAAGTTCAAACATCTAGATGTGGTTGTAGCACTGAAGTATTGACATTTTAGATCTGTACAATTTTAATAAAATACAGAATACAAATACTACTTAAAACTTAGTAATTATCTTTATAAAATTATTAGAAATCTGAAAAAAATTAAAGACATGCAACCTTGGAGTATGTGATAGAATAGATTGATCACCAACCATAGTTTCTATCAACTGTAACATTTGATCGCTGTCGATAACTTGTCTGTCCACTTTCGTTGTATTTACATTTCTGAAAACAAATTTAAAATATAATCAAAATAATCTTAGAAATGTAATTAAAAATAAATTTTTTTCTTTCATACTTTTTCTTGAAAAAGGAAGAACACACTGACATTTTAATAAACAACCAAAATGAAAATAAGAAACCAAAAATAAAATGATAAAACATATTTTAAAACATTTGTTATACATTTTAGTGAAAAACATAAAATACAGTGGCGTACAAACTGTTTTTTCTCTTGTGCTATTTTAATCTGTTTTGTACAGATCAATCATGTAAAATAAAATTGGATGAACAAAATTTAAAATTTAAACTTATTATTATAATTCATTAAATCAGCAACTTGATTATTTTCTTAAAATAAAAAATTTATTTTCTTAAAACCCAAACATGAATTTTCATTAATTTAAAGAAATTTAAAAATTAAAAAAATAATTATTAAAGAAAAATATTTTTTTTCTTACTGAAGTAAATTTTTAAGAAAATGAAGTGATGCAGCCGCATGATGTTTTTTGTCCAATACACCATTAAACATGGCCGACCACCATACTAAACAATTTTTTTTAAATATTATTTGTATTTTTCAAAGTAAACACAAAAATTCACATGTTTAAAAATATAAACAAACACAAAAACTTACTTGAAATTCCATCTTTAATGCTGCTAGTATTTTGTGAAAAGGCCCATATAACAGCAATGTAAGCATCACTATTTTTCGATTTACCACTGACAATCTCAAGAGAAAAAACAATAACATTTAAAAAGGCTCAAAACTAAAAAACATCTTTAGGCAACAAACTTTATATAATTTGAGAAAAGTAAAAAATCTAAAATTTAAAACTAAATATTTTTTCAACAGAAATATAAAATGTTTTTTGCTAAAGTTTCATAATAGGCAGTCAAACTTGAACCAGAACATGAATAAATTTTGAGACACACGGTGTAGATGGTAGACTGATGGTGAACATTAACAAACCATAATACAACATTAAAAAAATTACTGATTCTTACTTCATTGCAATTTTCAACAAAAACTTCCGGTTGAACTTGAGCCATTAATTGAATAAAAATGCGAAGAGCAGCTGTAGCATGACCTAAAAAATTTTAATAAAAAAAAAATTAACATTTAAGTATACTAATTTATGTTATCTATACAGTCATATATATGCAAAATAAACTTTAAAAATTTCTTACCTTTCTGTATTTCGTCAGCTAAAGAAGCAACAAGAAACACAAAGAAGCTACTGAGAGTATTCCTATCACATTTTTTCATCAGCTCTACTAACATTCCACTTACATTTTTTGACAATGAATCACAAGGATAACCTGAGAAAAATAAAATTTTTTGATCTATTAAAACTATTTTAAAAAAAGTTTTAGTGTACATATATTCTTCCAGAAGCACAAAATCTCATATATACCATAGAGACTGAAAGCTTAACAGTATATTTAAAACAGTTTATGAAAATAGATATTTAGTTTAACTATAACAAAAGAATCCGTATATGAGTCGCACTTTTTTGGTAAATATAAAAATTGCATGCAATTAAATTCATACTACTATGTTATTATAAATGTAAAAAAAGGTTTAATAAATAATTTTTTTTTATACCATCTTTGCTTCCAACAAAGCTGCAAGCAACCACTAATTAGAGTTGGAAGTTACTGGAAGGGAAAAGATGAATTTTATAGAGCAAGATAACCATTGATAGACGACTTAAAAGATTGCAAATTATATGAATTAGAAAAGCAAGAAAAAGGAAGCGAGTTCCAAAGAACTGATGTTTTAGGAAAAAAACTAGATGAATAAGAGTGTTTGAAGCACTTAGGAACAGTCACAGAAAAAGGATGAGACTTAATTGAATGACGAGTAACACAAGAATAAATTTTAGTAGGTGGCACAAGAGACACTAGCTCTTTAGAGCAGCACCCATTATAGCATTTACAGAAAAGAGAAAGAGAAGCAACATTATGATGATGCAATAATGGTTGAAGGTTGGCTGCAAAAGCAGGTCCAACTATGTTTACAATGCATTTTTGCACCTTGTCTAAAAGAGAAAGAAAGATCTGCCCCAGATATGGCAACAGTATTCCATACAAGGATGGATTTGAGATTTATAGAGATAAAGAAAAGAATCTGGAGGAAGAAAATGTCGAGCAGGATAAAGAAATGCAACCTTAGTAGCTGCTAATTTTGTAATGGATTTGATATATGGTTTCCAAGAAAGATCGAAGGTATACTACTGTGATCAAAAAGTAAGGTGAATTTTTTTATAAAATGAAAAATCTTTATTTATTCTTCCAAATCTGTATCGTCCCCCTCAAAATAATCCCCTCCGGCCCCAATGCACTTTTGCCAACGTTTTTTCCAGTCTTCGAAGCATGCCGAAAAGTCCTCGGTAGGGATAGCCTTCAATGGACGTGCCGATTCACGTTGGATCTCTTCAATAAACTCAAAACGATTTCCCCGGAGTGGTCTCTTGAGCTTTGGGAACAGCCAGAAGTCACACGGTGCTAAGATGAGCGAATACGGTGTTTGTGGAGCACATTGGGTATAGTTTTTGGCGAAAAACTCACGAAGAACTAGTGCTGTGTGCAAAGGCGCATTATCGTGGTGCAAAATCCAAGAGTTATTGGCCCATAATTTCGGTCTCTTTTTGCGATTAGCTTCACGCAAACGTCGCATAACGCTTAAATAATATTCCTTGTTGACAGCTTGGCCAGTTGGAAGGAATTCGTAGTGCACGACACCACAATAATCAAAGAAAACAGTCAACATGACCTTGATTTTTGAGCGACTTTGGCGTGGTTGCTTCGGTCTCGGTTCGCCTTTTTCACGGTATTCACTCGATTGATCGGTTGTTTCAGGGTCGTATGCGTAGACCCAAGTCTCATCGCCAGTAATAATTTGTTTGTAGACGTCTTGATAGCCAGAAAGCATTGCTTCACACGCTTTAACGCAACGCTCTTTTTCAAAGAAATTGAGAAATTTCAGCACCAAACGTGATTTGAGTCTTCTGAGGCCCAAATGATCCTTCAAAATCGATTGCACCAACCCAAATGATATTCCAACCATGTCAACAAGGTCTCGAATGGTTAACCGACGATTTGCAAGCACCAATTCTTTGATTTTGATGATGTGGTAATCATCAATCGAAGTCGATGGTCATCCGGAGCGTTCCAAGTCATCAACACATTCTTGGCCTTCCTTGAAGTCTTTGTACCACTTGTAAACATTTTTTTGAGACGTAGTCTCTTCACCGAAGGCCTTTTGCAACATTCGATACGTTTCAGCAGCAGAAATATCATTCCGCAAACAAAATTTAATAGCACTTCTTTGCTCAACAAAATTAGACATCGTGAAAATCGCCGAATGCACTTTTGGTACTTAAGAAACAAGCGTAAACAAAAAAAAAATAATTATGAGTTTGACATGTAATTTGGCGCAAATGTTAATGACATTCCTACCAACTTAAAAATAAAAAAGATTGGACGATTCGAATAAGGCGGGAAGTTTAAATTAAAAATTCACCTTACTTTTTGATCACAGTAGTAAGTTAATCCTTAAAGATGAAGGGTAGATGACTCATCGAGTACATTACCGTTAAAAAATATAGAAAGATCTAAATTATTGCAATAATGATTGGCTGAAAAAAATTGGGTTTTATCTGAATTAAAGTTCATCAGCCACTGTGACCCCCATGCTGTAGCAGAAGTGAGATTCTTTTCAAGCTCAAATGCCCCCTCCCAGCAATCAGGGAGTGTTGGCTTCTTATCAAGACAAGAATAAATGGTAGTATCATCAGGGAACAACACCACCTTAGATGTAAGAATATCTGGAAGATCGTTAATGTAAATTAAAAAGAGTATAGGGCCAAGGGTAGAACCTTGAGGAACCTCTGAAGTTACAGGATATGAAGAAGAGTGCTGTCCATCAAGGGCAACTTTTATACTTCAATTGGAAAAGAAGGATTCAATAATCTTAAAGATGTTACCAGATGCACCATAAGAGGAAAGCTTATGGAGAAGACCAGCATGTCTTTATTTTTTTCTAAAACTTTATTAAAAGCTTTAGAAATGTCAAGAACCATGGCCTTAACCTCTCCACCTTTATCCAATGCACAATAAAACCTATCAGTTATTACTGTTAGCAAATCAGCTGTAGAACGAAGGATCAAAATCCAAACTGATGATTAGAAAGTAAGTTATTAGATTAAGTGTTTGTTAATTAAAGATTAAAAAACCTTGCTTATCATAGGAAGAATACTAATGGGACGGTAGTTAATTTTTGAAAATAGTGATAACAGATGCTGCTTTCCAGCAGGCTGGAAAACAAGAAGAAAAAAAAGTTTAAAATTATTCTATTCAATAGTTGCTTTGTAAGATAAACTTTTACAGTTTTAACCATTTTTTAAAATTTGTTTTAAAGCACTTTTTTTTATAAATAACATACAACCTGCAAGTTATTTATAAAAAACTATTCCTAAGGTACATATACTAGAGAGGGTGTAATCCTTCACAATAAATAACTATATGATTTTTTAGAATATGTTAGATTTTCTGTTTGTGTTTTGTTTGTTTTTTTGAGGGAAGAGGAAGAGGAGAAGGGTTGTGGGAGGCATGAAGGAGTGATGCACATTTTTATTACAAATCTGCTTTCTACAAACTTTCTCTTTTATAAGATTTAAGGTTTTCTATTTGAAACCAAACTACCAAACTCAAAACATTTACTATCGACTACATACTTTAGAACAATTCACACTAATTGCAAACAAAAAAAAAAAAAAAAATCAAGACAAAGTATGTTTTACAATTATTGATGTTGATGATTATATGATAATTATTTTAAGTATTAGTTATAATTATTATTATTGTTATTATAATTATTATTACTACCTTGTTTTTTGTTTAATAAAGCAAGATCTGCCTTTTCACTTGGTCCAGTAAGTTCTAATTGAAGCCAGGTCGCAATTTCCTTTAACCATATCTGTTAAACAAAATCATTAGAATATTCATTTTGTCTACAGGAATAATATTAAAAATAACATTTACAGGACTCATATAACAAACAAAATAGGTCTAGCGGGGTCTGTTTCAAAGTAAACTATGGTTTTTTTTGAAATTTTTTTAAGGGAACATCACTAAAACTTATATAACTTTTTTAAATATTTGTGATAAATTTTTTTTGTAAAAAAATTTGTAAAAACAAACTTTTCATCTTATGACATTTAATTAAATAATTATAACCTTTTCCTTTGATTTTTGAATAAATGCACAAAACTTAGCTAAATTCAATTAACTTAATGTTACTTTTTAGCAAAAATAATCAGAGAAACTATATTTCTGATATTTAATATCTAATATAAAGATTTTTAGGCCAATTTAAAAAAAAAAAAAAACTTAATTTAAATGTGAACTGATAAGGGATATGAAAGTCAGACAACAAAATCACTAAAAATATCAACAGAAAATTTCTCAACAATTTGTTTTACAAAAAACAAAACACTATTTTTCAAGGGTTGAATTAAGGGTTGATTAATTAAATCATAATAAAAGTAAAGACAAAAAAATATATTTCTAAATATACTTCTTTATAACTAAAATTTATTAAATTGAACACCTCTGTTTTAGTTTTAAGTAAATGCCAGTACTACTCTCAGTGGCGAAACTGCAGGGGGGGGGGGGGAATTTAGCTACTGACTACTCCAGGGGTCGAAATAAGTGCCAGACATCGCCGCCCCTCAGACCATTTTTGAGACCTGCTATATGAGGGCAACCAACCATTGTTCATTTTTTCTGCAAAAATGAACAATGGTTTGTTGCCCTCATCTAGCAGGTCTCAAAAATGGTCTGAGGGGCGGTGATGTCCGGCACTTATTTCGACCCCTGCTACTCTAATGTGACATTAGAGTAGTCAGTAGCAAAATTCCCCCCCCCCCCACGATTTTCAAAATGAGCCCCACATCGCCCATGCAACCTAAAATTAGTTAAAAATAGGACCCACCCCACCCACCATCACCCGCAGTTTCGCCACTGATTCTAATTTAGAAAAACAGTTATTTTTTAGAATTTTCACAAAATATTTTAAGAACTTTCACAAAATACCTCAAAAAATATTGTTTTGCAGAGAAAATCTGCCAGTTGTTAAATTTCGTTATTAACTTATATTGGCGACATTTGTATTAAATCTTAATTTGGGATACACATTTTAACATAATACGAGTATAAAAAAAGAACAAATGTAAAATGGCATTTTTAAATAAATTTTTCTAATAAAATAATTTTTGATTGGCTGAAATTTCAGTATCGATTTCGATAAAATATTTGCCGAAATTTTAGTTTTGGCATTAAATTTGAGTACCCGAAATTTCGGTTTATTTGGGTTTTGGCTTTTTTCTGCTTCAGTCAACCACTATTTATCAGCAATAAAAATTCATTAAAAAAAAATTGAAAATATTAAAGGAATTTGCACCTTTATTCCCAACAATACACTGATGGGTTTTAGAGTTTAAAGATAGTTGTACAAGCAGTGTCGCATATAAAAAAAACTACTGCCCTAACCTAAACCCTTAGTCAATGAAGCAGCACTCCCTAAGTGATTTCTATTTAGTCAGTTGATGTACTGTACTGAACCTTTCTGTTCATGTGCTTAAATAGATTAAATTAATTTACTAAATTTACATTTAAAATTCTTTATATAAAGTACAAATATTTATTACCAGCTGATGAACTGGAAACTTTAGTTGAATATCTTTAATTTGTTCCTGCAACCGAACTGCATTGATCTAAATAAAAAATAATTTATAGTAAAATACTATTTATCCCTTTTAAGTGCCCAGTACTTTAATAAGATGTAACTAAATATGATAAACAGCAATTAAGTAACTGAAATAAAAAAATTAGCAGCAATGAATAAAAACAATTACAATTGTGTCAAGTAGCACTTTGAAATTTAATATCATATTTATTATTTTTACAACTTTTTGTTTAACTTAATGAGTTATTTGTCTGTTGTCAGTCCCAGAATCTTGCAATCGATTTTTCACTATCTTTTAGACTAGCTATAGCTCTGAACTTTTCAGCATATGTAATGTCCAGATGAATATAAATATTAAATGTATTTCTAGCAACAACAAACCAGAAACCGGGACATATACCCCACTTTTTTGTAGCAGAATCTTGCTATTGATTTTTTACTTCCTTCCTTTTTACTACTAAAGGCCAAACATGCCCTTAATTTTTGCAGTGGAATCTTGCCATTGATTTGAACTAGAGATCTGGAACTTTCAGCATTTGTGTAGCTCCAGCATTTGTATTGCAAAAGCGATTACAAAATTAACAAAAACTTTGAAAAAGTTGTCTTTAAAAATGTTTTTGATTTACATGTTGACTATATAGTTAACAGTTTTAAATCTAACAAAATGAATTAAAAAATCTAAAAAAAAAAAAAAAAAAAAAATTAAAACCTGTCATACCGACTGAATCTTTTCTTCCATGTTAAACACAATAGGTGCCTTAGGTATGGTCTTTTTTTTTAAAGGACGTGATCGAGGAGAATTAGTATGTTTTTCATCGCTAGAATGTTCTAGTGGCACCATAGAAGGTATCTTTTCTTCTTTACTTTCATTAAATGCAACTTCAAATCCAGTTTTCTCTACTTTTAGAGGGTCTTGAAAAAAAAAATCTTTTAAATATAACAATTAATAAATCCTGTTCGAAAAATAAAAGTCAAGTTTTATTTTTTGAACAGGATTTATTAATTTACCAAATCATTAAAATGATTTTCACTTGCATAAAAACAAATTTTTTTGAATAACAATACAGACATATAATATAAAATATTATGTATGTGCATGTGTGTATGTTTCTAAAGCGTGTTTGGAATCTGTATTGTAAAGATGTGTGTGCAGTTTTTGAATTTTATATCAACTTAAAGCTAAATAAATTATGTTTAGAACAAATATTTTCGAACGATCGCTCTTTTGTAATTTTTTTTATAAAATTAAGCAATGTTTTTTATATAAAGTAACAACTTACGATTGTTTAAAAAGGAAACAAATGCTCTTTATTTAGCAAAGTTCGCAAGTTTTAGTTTTATTTAAGCTAAATTATTTTATAAATAAAAAAGTTAAATTTTTCAATACCTTTTTTATGTTTTGCGTAGTTTGAAAAGTTTAACATATTTGAAGCAATTCTTCTTAGTAAGATAAACAAATGAAATATGATAAAAAATTGAATTACTATAGGAATTAAATTATCAAGATAAAAATCAACTAAAAAGGTTTAAAATACTTAATGACCAGGAAGCGAAACTGCTTCACAATATCGCTAATGATGTTTAGTGAGTGGGCTTTTTAATTTTAATTAGTATTTAAAGCAGAAAAAAGTATAACGAGTTTCAAGGATGGCAACTTAAGCGAAAATAATTAGAGTTGTAAACCAATATATAGAAACTTTTCTTTATATCTAATTATTTGCTATATATATATTTGTGTTTAGTCGTGACCTCAGGCGCGGTGCTTGTTCATCCGGGAGTTACTTTGTATGCGTTGTTTGTGTTTAGTAACCAGAAACTTCTTATATGTTTGTTACATAATTAGTTTTATTAACTATAACGATTATAACTTCATTGAAAACGCAATTATTTTTGTAAGTCTTTGCTTAAATCATAAAAATTGCTTTAAAAGATACATTACGATAAAAAACAGATACACAAAATTACATTTACATAAAGAATACATACTTTTTAAATAAAAAATAAGAATATACTAATAAAATCTATAATTTATAATAAACTTTTGAAATTTTGACAACTTAATATATATTTAAAATATTTATTTTTGAAAACAAATAATATATATTTTCAAAACAAGAAAACTAGAAATCTCAAAACGTAACAAATCGTGAATATGGCAATTTCTAAAACATTTCAACAGAATACTCTAGAACTTTATTTCACTAAGTCAGCGTATTTTTTTAACTAATAGAATTAGTATTGTGGTTTATCCTCCTCCAGCTAATTGCCATACAGAGGCCACATTACCAAGGCCCCCAAAGACAGGTTTGGCTCCCCAAGGAGTGTCATAACCCGCTCTACGGACCAAGAGTAAAGTTTGGGAAAACACTAAATCCAATCCTTCAAAGTGTAATCTAAATTTTACTGACCGATGCGATCTCCAACGGAATTAAAGCTGTACTTAAATATAAAAGAACTCTGAGATTTTTATTAACATTCAATAACATTTGTATTTAATATTTATTATTAACCATGTTATTATTAATAATATTTGCATTTAATAAACTTAAAAATATTTATATCAGATTGTAAATGCCATAATCGAGTCTAGAATTTTTAAAAACTGTTTAAACAGCACTTTGACGGATTGGATTTAACGTTTCCCTGAGTTTAGGAAGAACGAAGATATGTTAGAGTGAAAGACAGAAATAGTCGTGTTAGAAAGATAGCATAAAGAAAGCGGACATAATGTAACTAAAAAATGAACTAATAGAATTATTTTCTTCGTTAATTTGGCGGGTTTTTAGTGTTCGCGAATATTCTTTTTATTCCTTCCCACAAAGATGTTTTGAGAACATTTAGGTTTATTATGTTTCCATGTATGTCCGTAAAACAAAAATTTTTTGTTTCGTACATAAACTTAAATGTTCTCAAAACGACTAAAAAACCTGGCCAGTTTTTCGCAACTAAATATAATTTCCGTGGTCAGTATTCGAGAGCGATCGCTCCCGCTTCCCGACCAAGCCTGAATATAACATTTTTTATTTACTTTATTAGTGTTAAAAACTTTGCTCCTGCTCTGGAAGTGCATTAGTATTGAAGATATGTCTATATATTATTGCAGAACTTAATAGTTTTAGTAGTAGTAGTAGCAATAGTGTCCCTTAAAACGTGTTTGACATGAAACCCTTGGCAGACATTGCAACCAAGGTAGTGGCAAGAAAGGGTCGCAGAACTTTTTTTATAAGAAAACTTGAACAAAAATGTATGCAAATATCTAATTTATATAAACTTCAAATTATGTAATGTTAAAACATACTAAAACATATTAAGTTTAACAGTTTTAATTTCACTTGAAAACTGGATTGCGACAACATCACCTTAATTTTGATCTATAGTATTTATTTCTGTTTTATAAAGTCTTTTATTTATCATATAAACTTTAAAAATTTTAATTAGTCAACATTTCAGCATGGCTAAGTGGTTAGCTTGCAAAGCTTCTGAATGAATATGCGTTTAGTAGAAAAACCTAATTATAAATCTCTTATAAGCTCTATGTATGTGGAAAAGGTGTGCATGTAAATTCTAAAAAATTGTTCTTAAAGAAATTTTTCAGAATGAATTATTTTACTACAAAATATTGATGTAAATAAGGTATAGGTATAGAAATGACCGGTGTGAAATAGATAAGTATAGAAATGGTAGCTTTGATAAAGACCCGTATTTGACAAATGTGGAAAGCTATGATATATACATATATATATATATATATATATATATATATATATATATATATATATATATATATATATATATATATATATATATATATATATATATATATATATATGGTTAAAGTATAGAAAAGTTTGGTGTGGAATAGACTTATTAGGATCAACCCTCGGAATTAGGGAAAATGAGGTCGGCAATAATTTACCGGACTCAATCTCTTTAAAAAAATTATTTGATACAGAGGTCTGACTGTAGAACTTAGAGACAAGGTCGGCAATTTTTGCAGACCTCAAACACTTTCAGGTTGGCAGTTAGGTCGGGATTGCCGAATGCCTACCCTAATTTCAAGGGTTGAAAGAATTTAATAAAACATTTAAAACTTGAAAAGCAAGTAATTTCAATTAAAAAATTATAAAATAATAATTAACAAATATTATATATTTTTTACACATATTTCAATTTACATGCCAACAAAAAAGCAAAGATAGGTTGACATTTGCATTGCCGAATGCCGACCTGAATTTCGCTGACTGCATAATTAAATAAAAAATAATCATAAAAATATTTTTATTTAGGCATTAAAAAAAAAAAGATTTATTTGCTATTTTCCTAATATGAAAAAAAATTGTAAAACCAATGCAAAGATTTGTTTGCTCTGTACATTTTTTAACTTAAAAATAAGCAAAGTGCTAACTTAAAATAAGCAAAGTGTCAAGGTCAAGTTGTCAAAACAAAGTGCTATGTGCATAGCCATATACAGCCTGCAACCCCATGCCTTTCCTGAAAAGGCTTGACAGTATACTACTGTATTTATATATATATATATATATATATATATATATATATATATATATATATATATATATATATATATATATATATATATATTTATATATATATATATATATGTATATATATATATATATATACATATATATATATATATATATATATATATATATATATATATATATATATATATATATATATATATATAAATATATATATATATATATAAATTAGGGTGGGTCAAAAAAAATTCTAAACAGTATACAACTGTATATATATATATATATATATATATATATATATATATATATATATATATATATACATATATATACATATATATATATATATAAATATATATATATATATAAATATATATATATATATATATACATATATATACATATATATATATATAAATATATATATATATATATATATATATGTATATATTTATATATATATACATATACATATATATATATATATATATATATATATATATATATATATATATATATATATATATATATATATATATATATATATATATATATATATATATATATATATATATATATATATATTAGGGTGGGTCAAAAAATTTTTTTTCTTGTTACAGGCTCTAAACATTGCTAATAGTTATTAATATTGATACTATCAAATATGAGAATGATTTTGATAGATTTAAAGGGCGCAACTTTATTGGGAAAATTACCGGTACCCTAATATTTTGAAAAAAAAGTTTTTCAAAAGTAAGTCAACCTGGTACTCAAAAGAAACGAAATTTTATAAAAAATTCAAAAATTATGATCGTTTTATAAAAATCATATTGCTGAAAAAAATTGTTATTAAAAAACATGTAAAAATGCACCTTTTTCACTTTTAGTTAAAAAACTATAGTTATTATGCAATAAAATTGAAAATAATAATTTTTATATGAAAAAATTATTATTTTTGAAACTTTTATAAAATTATAGTTGCGGGTAGAAGACATTGTTCAATCCATAAAAGTAAATACTTTCCTAAATTAGTACATAAAAAAAACAACTTTCTAGCAATGTTTAGAGCCTGTAACAAGAAAAAAAAACTTTTATGACACCCTAATATATATATATATATATATATATATATATATATATATATATATATATATATATATATATATATATATATATATATATATATATATATATATATATATAAAACAACTGTTATTTTGCTGTGGGGCCAGGATGACCTAAAGACAAGCCTGTATATAATGTAGTATATATACAACTGAAGTTTGATATATACAGAGTGTGCAAAAGTTTTTATTTTGAAAAAACTTCAAGTTTTTTAACATTTGGCTTTTCACAGAAAATAAATGAAACCAATTACTCCTCTAATGTGACTACATAGTACAACTTACTAAAATAATGATAACTTTCAAAAAAATGAAATTTTTAAACAAATTAATTTTTTAAACAAATGAAAAAGTTCCAAGAGATAGGATTTATAGTTTTTCATATTATTTTATCACAGGACATTAGTGTTATGTTAGGTAGCCTCAAGATTTTAATACTACTTGACAACCACAAGGCCTAGAGTCAAAGAAGTTAAAACTAACAATATCTATATTATGATTAGCACTCATAATATAATTTATTTCTAAAAACGACTCTAGAGTAATAATATGATTTTTTTATTTTGAATTCTTCATTGAGTGCAAATATTTCAATAATTTAAAAAAAAATTATTATATAACTGATTTATAATTTATTTATACCTCTGCTCGATACTTTTGGGATTTTATTTCCACCATCAATAAAGCTTTGTTGAGCGCGTTTCACATCAGATTTCGTTATATGACCCTTTTTTTTGTTAACGACGGTTTCCCATCCTTTTCCAGAATTATTTGACATTTAATAATAATATGTTTTAGATAATGAAATAAAAGTAAAAGAAAAAAAACTTGTGCCAATAGAGACTTCAACAAATCAAAACATTAGTCGAAAAAGAAATTAATGCTGACGTTTTTTAAAATATTTGATGACGACACATTGAAATGCTGACAACTGCAACTTCAAATAAACGCGTTAAAAAATAAATATTTTTTTAAAGAACTGTTTTATTAATATTATTATTAGGAACTAAAATTATATATTTGTCAAACGTTTATGTAAAAAATTAATTTCGAAAAAAAAAAAAAAAGGTTATAAGAATTAAGCAGAATCTTGCTTAACAAGCTTTTGGACTCCCGGTGGTCAACTTGGGCTGCCGCAATAAAACTTGCAAAACAACCACTAGAAAGCATTGCTGCCCTGACTCAAACAATTGATGATAATAATTCTTTAAAAATTGCTTGAAATTGTTGTGGTTCTGACCTATTGGTACTAAACTCTAAAAGTTTTCGTCGAGTCAAGTGTCAAATTTTCATTTCCAACCCAAAACTTAGAGATACAAAAGAGATAAAATCTTTTTTATTCAGCAACTATGGACTTTGAAATGCAATTTTCTTCTTCTAGATCTCCAAACGACAATTTGAGTAAATAATCTTGACCTTTGTACTTGCATATTTCTTTCTTTAAATTTAAACAAGATTTGTCACTTCAAAGACTGGTTCTTCAAGATTCTCATTCATCTGATAGGAAAATTAAGAATTAGTTTCTAAAAATACAATAGCTTGAACAGACACAATTCTACGCTAATAGAGTCATATAAAACAATTTAATGGAAGATATTTTGAAAGAATCTTTATTTTATATTTCTGGAAACTCTTTCTTAAACTTTCATATAGATAGGAAAATAGGCTATATTATAGTACGTTAATAAATTCTATATACATACTAATTCAAACTTTTTTAAAAAAACTATTATAGGGCAATAATCGAAGAAGAGCGTCTATTGGACAGTTATGCTCCATAGCAGGGGTTGGCTATGAGACTTAAATTTTTGCTTTACGTTCATAAAGTAATTATGTAAAATAAAGAATGATTAATTACGCAATTAATTATGTAAATAAAGAATGAAAACTTTAAATTTTATAAGTTTATGTATTTTATTATAAAGGCTAAGGCTAAAACAATCAAGGTCAAGGCCAAAAATTTCAAGGCCGAAAGTTTCAAGGCCAAGGCCTTAATTTTTGGCCTTAAGGCCAGGTCAAGGCCAAGAACTAATAGCTGCTCACAACAATGTGTTGATTTATAAACTGTCAAGAGTCTAAATGCCACCAGCTTGAGTCGATAGTTACTCTCGGGAAAGCTATTCCATGTTTCAAATATAATTAGATATTTTTTCGAGTGTTTGAAAGGTTTTTTCATTTATGATCAACTAAAAATTTACTTTATTTCTTTCCAAGCTTTCTTTAGGTATTTAAATTAAATGAATGTGTCAAAAATGACAAAACAAATAACTTAACTTTCTGATCTTTTATAAATGATCGCCAAAAGAATTCTTCATTTTTTCGATGGTTAAAACTTTACCATGATGATCTCTTTATCTAAAGATATATTTTTGAGATATATATTTTTTTGAGATATATATTTTACTACGGTTATGACAGCTTATAAAATAAGCTATCATAACCGTAGGAAAATGAACATTTTTGTAACCAATTTTTCGGGTATTCGAAAGATTTTGACAACAAAAAATGTTTTAATATCAATAAAGTGACCAAAACATTTAAGAACACCCGCCAAGATTACCAAAGGACATTTTTAAACAACAATAGATAAGAATATCATTCATTAACTTCATCAAGAAAAAAATAAAACTCGCAAAGATTTATGTTTTTTAATTTTCATTGACAATATTTATTTCCAAGTCTTTTACATTTTGAATCTTGAAAAAAAATATTTATATATATATTTTATAAAAAAGTTATACAATGTTGTTTTATGATATTTTTTGTTCAATAAAAGAAAAATTGCCAGTACTATATTATGGCCAGTACTATATTATGCTGACCATTTTGACCGATGGATATCTGATTGTGCAAAATTAAAAAATGCAAAAATGTTCACAAATGTTGTTCAACCCCCTTTATTAACAGAGAAAAAAATAAAAAAATAATAGAGCTTGTTAATATTGCCAGTCTACATATACTTTTAGGTGTTATAGACAAAAATTTAAAAGAAATTGAAAATAACTTGTTTGAAAAAAAGGAGTGTGGGTTACAGTTTGTCAACCGATATTTGTCTACAATAAATATCTGAAGAGTATCCTACCAAAGGCAGCATCATTTAGAAAGCAATGCTTGCAATAAGTTACTTAAAAAAATTTGACAACTTTGAGATGTTTTTTCAGGAGTTCTTGAAGATTCCTTATCTAAATACATTAAGGTACTTAGAGATTTTGAAAAAGTAGTCCATGGCTGTTTTGGAAAATCTAATAATTTTCCAAAACAGCCATGGACTACTTTTTCAAAATTATGTCACCTTATGTCAAAGATAGTTGTCTAGGAGCTATAGAAATCTAGGGGCTAAAATTCCTTTGAAAGTGCACATAGTCAAGCAACATATTATTAAATTCATCGATATGAAAGGTGCAGTCTTCGGTATGATAAATAAATATTAAGTTTAACAAAAGATTAAATTTATATTATTTAATTATAATAAAAGTAATTAAATACTTATTATTACACTAATACAACACTTTAAGCAAGCTTAAACTTGCATAAACTACGACGATTATTCATTAAACAGACTAAAACTTATTTTGTGCATTTTATATTCTGTACACTTAGGTTACTGGACTGAATAAGCTCTGGAATCCATTCACCATGATTTTAATCATTTTAGGCAATGGAGAAAAGTTAGAGAACACAGCCCAAACTACATTGAAGCGCTAAAAAATGCAGTTGTTGCTTACAACTACAAACACTTTTAAAGTAGCTTTCAATTTGCAGGTAGCTCGTAAAAAGTATAATATTAACCTCTAATTAACAATTGTTTAACATAATTTTTTAATACATGATATGATTATATATGACATGCAAGATATAAATAATAATTTAACCAAATAGAGCAGAAATATTTTTTACGGCCATAAAGTAGTCGGAGTTAACCCTAATTGGACCTCTGATATCTCACCCCTAGTGTATGGTTCCCTAATAGAATTTTTTAAATTTATTTTTGTGTTATATTAAACTAGATTAAAATTCATTGACAGATTTTAAATTTCATCAAAAACAATATCTAGTTTAAAAGTTACGACCATTCTTAGTTATTTCAGGGGTAAATTTGTGAAATTTTGAACTTTTTATGGTCATAAATCTTAAACGAAAAGATAATTTTTATGAAACTTGAAATCTGTTGATAAATTTTGATCTAATTTATGATATTAAAAAAAATATTATAAATATTTATGAACTTAAAAAAAAAAATTTATTAGCTAAGGAGACGTAGTTCTAGGAAGGGGGCAATTCGGGGCCGGGACGGGGTTGGGTTAGCTCCAATTACCTCAAATTTTTGCAATTCATCCTCATTTGATTCCATTATTAACATACTAAAAATTTGAGTATGCCACATAGCTCTTAGTTACTTATCTTGAACAACAAAATTGCTAGGCACTAGCTTAAAATACGTGATTTCTCCCTAGACCCCCGGTGAAAAAAATTGTTTTTTACATTTTTGAAATAAAGAAGAGTCTTCTGATAATAAACAAAAAAAAAAATTTTGGGGATGTGTTGCAAGGTCTCAGAGCATCTTCCTAAGCACCATGCCCAGATTAAATTTAAGAATTCACTTTAAATGTCATTATTTCTATACACTATTTGGTTACGGTTTGTTAAATAGCTCATTTTGGTGTCACTCCTTTGATCATATTTCTATATGAGTAACATCATCGTAAATAAATCATTAACTTGTTATTATAAATAATTTTATGCTCATAACTACCATTATAATATTAGTTATTACCACTGGCGTAGGAACAAGGGGCGGAGGGGGCGATAGCCTCCCCAACTAAAACACTAGGGGGGGGGGGGGGGATTCCGCTGTTGCTATCATAAAAGTTTTTTTACAGTTTTAAAAAAACTTTTATGATAGCAGTCTGCAATGACTCAATCACAATTAAGCATCACCATGCAAAAGTATATCCATAAAACTGTTTCAGATACTTTCACATACTATTTTTTAAATGAGTGTGTGCTGGCAAAAGATGACTAACGATGTTAAAAAGATGATGAATCACGTTGCATGTAATAAATAATTAAATAAACAGATCATTTTCATTTACTTTGCTGTATCATATAAAAATTTTTAATATATGTTTTCAGCTTCCCCCCTCACCCCCAACTTTCACGACCTTCCTACGCCACGGGTTATTATTATTATTTTTTCATTGTAATTATTGTAAATATACTTATTACTACTATTACTATTATTTGTATTAATTTTGTTTTTATCTTATATTATTACAATATATTATTATTACTATTATTATTGTTATTGTTATTATTATCAAAACTATTGTAAAAATGATTTATGGAAATTAAATAGCTTATTTTTTTTGTTTGTTTTGTTTTAAACCACTTTAAAACATTATTTTTTTTAGCGCGGTTTAATTTCATAATATTTCGTAATATTTCATTTTTGTATTAAAATATTTTGGTCAACCATATCAAATGTTTTTAATAGGTCTATAACAGTACCTAATGTATATTGAGATTTTGTGGCGTGGCGCAGTGGTTAGAGTTCTGGCTCAGAACCCAGAGGTCCGGGTTCGACGCCAGCTCTAGCCCAACAAGCGACATTGGTACAGAAAGAGGCGTTAACTTCCTGTTAAATGCTCTCCTGCGGTGCTCTATGATAAGACCGTAAAGGTGAGTTTCCACTCATCCGTTTTTTAACGGGAACGGGATAGGAAAGGGAAAAATAATCACGTGAGCATGCGTAGTTTTCCTTCGGACATATTAAAACTTATACTAAGCATACCCACGTGATTATTTTTCCCGTCCCTTTCCCGTTCCCGTAAAAAAACGGATGAGTGGAAACTCGCCTTTAGGACTTCTGGGAGCACCTAAATACATACAAAAAAAAAAAAAAAAAAAATGATGACATCTTGGTGTAGTTAAGGCGATTTACAAATTATTCAAGTTCTTTCATATGGAATTAGCATGGTTTTGTCAGCATATTATGTCCAAACAAGATCTTTAAATGTTATAATTATTTTGCTTCAGGTTTTTATAATATTTAAAGAAACTTTTCTTTTTTTTATATAATTTTCAAAACCTTTTTACTACTCGTATTAGTGAATCTAAAGAACACCATTTTGGGCTCTTTAGATCAATTCCGTTCATCGGCGTTAACATGGTTTTAGTTAAAATCTTTTGAAAAAGTTCCTTAATTTACTATTGATCCTAGTTCTAATCAGTTCTGACGTATATTAACTATATATAGTTGTCAAAACACAATACTTTTATCAATTTTCACAAAAAGTACTAGAATTCCGACCAAGAAAGAGCTTATAATTTAGAAAAATTGCCAATAAACAATCAGAACAGATCATATTGTTAAACTATCCCAATCAGCATTATATTAATGGGCCAGAGCTGGCGAGCCAGGTCCGGCAAAACACATGTGATCCAGTTAAGGGCCTTAGCTGCCCAACCAGAACTGGCTAGCCATTGCCGGATCATAAAGCCCGTTCTCCATTCAGAACTTTTTGCGCTTTGGAGGAGCGGAAAAGTTCTTTGAGCATGCGCAAAAAGTTCTGATAGGAGAACGGGTTTTAAAAAACTGTTTGCGCATGCTCAAAGAACTTTTCCGCTTCTCCAAAGCGCAAAAAGTTCTTACGGGCTTAAGCGTATTATTAACGGCTCGCCAAAGGTACAAAAATGCATGGTGCAAAATGTTTTTAAAAACATTAATTAATGTAGATGCAAATTTTACGGAGAGAAAAATATCTTTATGTTTACATTCAAGTATATAATTTTCATTATATCACATCCTGTATATTTAGTAATCTTGGTTTTAGTTATAAGCTATTGGACTGAAAGAAAAAAAATTCGAGAAGTTAAAGTTATTTTATTTTAGCTTTTATTTATTTATTTATTTGTCCGAAGTCAATCAGGGGGAAATGGTTATTGATGGAGCCTATAAATATAATTACATAGGTAAAACTGAGTTTTATTTTTCTCTGCCTATTGACGCTTTGCCCAAAACAGTCGTTCAAAGCAATTGCAAAAAACATGGGTTAAATACTTCAGATAATGAACCTTCCAACACCACTGCTCTGGATAATAACCTCAATTTTTCTTATCAAATTGATAATAAAATTAGTGAATTTGAAGCTTTATCTGATAAAGATTCAGATAAAAGTGATAAGAATAATGTAATAGATGAACTAGAGCGTGATTTAACATTTTAATCTTCTCAGCATAATATCACTCAATAATTCACTGACTTAATTTGCTGATCTATGACCAGAGCTGCTTAGATGTTAATGCATCCTAAAATTTTATTTAAATTTGTGTATTTAAATAAAATTCATTATATATATGTATTTTTTATGCTATATTTTATATGATCTCATCATCATTGTCATCATCCTTTATTTTCCTTTATTCTATACATTTATTCAACCTTAATTATATTTCTTTATAATTTCTTTATTTTTAATTTGGCGTTGAGTAAAACAAGTACTTCACTAAGTTTTAATTATTATTTTTTGACTAAAGTATACACTTATTAACTTTTTTTAACGTTAATGTTTAGCCTTAAATTATTATTTTTACTGAACATAATGTTTAGCCTTAAATTATTATTTTTAATGAACATCAAGAATGAAAAAAGTCTTGTCTGCAGATACCTGTCTCTGTATTAAACAAAAGTAAAACAAGATTGGAAAAAGTGATCATAATTACCTCTGTGATTAAGGTATTTTGACTACTAATTTGTAGCCTATTGCAAAACATTTTATGAATTATAATTAATGTTAATAAAAAAATATGAACTAAATTGTTTTACTAGTGGTAACAACTTTTTTTAAGGTGAAGGGAGTAGCAGCAAAAAGGCAAGTAGCAAAAAAATTGAATTGGACAGGGCAAGGTGATCTTCAAAAAAAGTCTTTCTGAATTCTTATATTTCGTCAAGTTATTGAAAGTAAGTTAATAAATATAATAATAAATAAATATAAATATATATATATATATATATATATATATATATATATATATAATATATATATATATATATATATATATATATATATACATATATATATATATATGTGATTCAATTCTAAATTTTGCAGATTCACATGGGCCATGTGAATCTTCAAAATTTAGAATTGAATTGAAAAAGTGATTTGAGTTTCAAAAAAAAAAAGATTCAAGTTATTGAATATTTACTTATTTTGTTTTTGTTGTAGTATTTTTGAATAATTGGGCACTTTTGCACTTTCAAAAAATACTTTGAATACAAAAAATACAACAAACTAACTATAAATATCTATTTAATTTTGAGAAAATACATTGTAAGTAGAATTCTAAATTTTTAGTTATAGGCATTAAAAACTTGTGTCAGGGAAGGAACGATAGGTTCTTTCCGTGACACAAGTTTTGATGGCTATAACAAAAAAGTTATTATTCCACATGCAATATCTTTACCTGAAATTAAATAAGTCTTTATAGGTAACATGTTAGGTATTATTGCCCCCTTCTAAACTATTTTTTTTTTTTTGAATTTCCAATTTAGTTTATAAAGGTCATTCCTTTTGAAAAAGAAAGACTTTTTAATCCTGCCCATATGTATATGTATATATATATATATATAAACAAAGAGAGAGGGATAGTATCCCTATCATCTGTATCTGTATCATACAGATATAGACATATACAGATATATACAACAGCTATATTTAGCTTTACTCTTATAATTTAGTTCATAAAAACACTTGATATATGACTGCGTTTATGTTTATAGAAGCAATACGAAGAAATTTGCTGACAAAAGATACCACATACAGCGAAATTTAAAAGGCAGTTGTGGCTTTTTTTTCCGGAGCTCTAGACAGAAATAGAAGCAGAAAAGAAAAAGCAGAAAAAAAGTCCATCCAAAAAATCAGTTCAACAAAAAATCGTGGCTATACTGCCCAATCATTGACATTGAAACCTTTATCTGGATTATCATTACCACGATTTGAACGCTTTATTTTTGATGACAAAGTATAATGTTCTCAAAGTCTTGCATGATCTGTTTTATATGTTATGTTTTATATTAATTGTATATTTGACATTATTATAAGCTTTACAAGTATTTATATTATTAATGATAAATTTAATGCATTTATTTTTTATATATTTTTAATGCAAATTTATTAACTTGTAAATTATTAACAAACAATATATTATATGAATTCAATTATTGTTTTTTGTGTTTAACTTATGTCTATTTTAACAAAAAGTAAAAAAAAAAACAAAACATAACTGACAAACATAATGGATATAATAATTATTTTTATATAATTATACATAATTTATATATATATATATATATATATATATATATATATATATATATATATATATATATATATATATATATATATATATATATATATATATATATGTATATATATATATATATATATATATATATATATATATATATATATATATATATATATATATATATATATATATATATATATATATATATATATATATATATATAGTCTTGCATGTCTCTTGCGTAGCATCAAAAAATATTTCCCATAAACTGTAGTTTTAAAGAGCGCGTTAATAAACCAGACCAGAAAAAGTTTTAAAAATTAAATTTTTTTTTTTAATTGATAGACTGCCTGGCCAAACCAAACCCTCAGTCGATGTAGCAGCACTCTCTTGCGAGTCAGGCTATTTGTCAGTCGTTGTAGCAGCACTCCCTTGCGAGTCAGGCTATTTGTCAGTCGATGTAGCAGCATTCCCTTGCGAGTCAGGCTATTTGTCAGTCGATGTAGCAGCACTCCGTTGCGAGTCAGGCTATTTGTCAGTCGATGTAGCAGCACTCCGTTGCGAGTCAGGCTATTTGTCAGTCGATGTAGCAGCACTCCGTTGCGAGTCAGGCTAAAAAATAGTCGATGTAGCATCATTTACGCATGTTTAAAAAATGTTTTTTATTAAATCAATAACAAAAACACCACTAATTAAAAAAAACTTTCTAGTCGTTATAATTGCGGTTTTTTAAAAATTTGTTAAAAAACAATTAAATTTAATGTACTTCCGCATAAATTAATTGCTTTGACATTTCGATGACAATCAAAAACAGCTTAAGAGACGAGGTAATTAAAATTGTAGTCGTAAGAGACTTTTTTTACTTTAAAATGCTCTTAAAGCGACACTATATGAGTATATATATATATATATATATATATATATATATATATATATATATATATATATATATATATATATATATATATATATATATATATATACACAAAATAGAAAATGTATTATTATGGTATAATAATAATAATAATACAAATACTCTTGTGCGTTTAAGAGTGCTCAATACTATTAAATAATAGAGCAATATTTATTTATTTATATTAAATGAATAAAAACAACTTTTGGTGGAACTCTGAGTTTCATGACTTTCGGCAAGGTTGTGTTTAGATCATATCCCATTCGCAACGATTAATTTTTACTTGCGTATTTTGCCGAACAACGGAGCAATATTAATAACAACACAACACACGTGCCATATATTATTGTTTGTTACTTAAAATTGCTTTATTACGTGGTCTTTATTTTGTTAACTTTATTGATTTTACAGTGGGTTATTGTATTAATTCATGGATGTAATAGTTGTTAAAGGTTAGTGTTTCTTTCATATACATAATTCTTAACAATATAATAACAATAGTTTTATATATATATATATATATATATATATATATATATATATATATATATATATATATATATATATATATATATATATATATATATATATATATTCATATATTTATATAATTTTTAAATGAATAACAATTTAAAAAAAAAATTTTTTAACAACATCTTTCATCAACATTAATTGATATCGTCAGGTAAAAAAAGTTACAATTTCTATATATAAACAATTTATTTGGCTGCATTAAAAGTTTAATATTTTTACAATTGTTACCATAATTACTTTTTATAAGATAAGTAATTACCATGAAGAAACTCTGACAATAATAGAAAAAGAGTCAGTTGAGTTTTTGCATTTTTGCGTTGAAGTAAGATGTTTGTAAATATAGGATGCCTGATCTAAATTTAAATGTTCTGAAACCGTTGTTGTGTAGTGTCTGGTGTTTTCACCAATATATCCAGCATTACAGCTGGAGCAAACAAATTTATAGACAACAAAGGTTTTTAAATTTGGGGGTTAGGGGTCTTTGATGAAATCATACTACTTATTTTAAAAGTTGTAATAACTAATCTTGCTTTTATATTATCTTTACAATATTTTAAATGTATTTAATTAATTGATGTTAAAATGTATTTGAAAATTTTCCAATATAAGGGAATTTAAAGTAATGTATATCAGATGGTTTTGGAGATGACATGTTTTCTTTAGGAGAGATAAGATTGTTTAGTCAATTTTTGAAGGTTTTGTCAATTAAGTTAAAAGGCAAAAGAGTTTTTTTGGATAGTTTATTTAATTTTTACAATTTCTAGATGAAAACTTGCTGTTTTTTGAAGGCCCTATTGATCAGAGTTTTAATGAATCCTTGTTCATAATTAATATTAGTGAAGCTTTTAAAATTAGTTTGTAAAACTGTGTATTTTTTTTTGAAAAATTTTGAAGTATTAAATTTATAATTTACAGAGTTAATAATAATATCAATAAAGTTCAATTTGCGATCAATCTCTTTCTCTTTATTAAGTTTGGGGTAATTTAATAAACTTAAGAACAGTCACAGTAAATGGATGAGACTTCATTGACGCATAAATTCATGAGAATGAATTTTAGTAGATGGCACAAGAGACACTAGGGCCATCATAGTATTTGTAGAAAAGAGAAAGAGAAGCAACATTAAGATGTGACAATGTTTGGAGATTGGCTGCAAGAACAGGTCCAACTATGTTTACGATTATGCACCTTATCAAAAAGAGAAAGAGCATCATTGGAAGATCCACCCCAGATATGGCAACTATTTCATAAAAGTATGACAGAATCAATAGTAAGAATGTGACAAGCCTGATAAGGAGATGCATGCTATTTTATTTTGAAATGGATTTGATATATGGTTTCTGAGAATGATCAGAGGTAAGAGTTAATTCTAGGAGCCAAAGTGTAGATGATTCATCAAGTATATTACCGTTCATAAAAATAGAAAGATCTCGATTATTGTGATAACGATTAGCTAAAAACTATTAAGTCTTATCTGAGTTAAAGTTCATTAGCCATTCAAAGCCTATATATATATATATATATATATATATATATATATATATATATATATATATATATATATATATATATATATATATATATATATATATATATATATATATATATATATATATATATATATATATATATGTATATATATATATATATATATATATATATATATATATATATATATATATATATATATATATATATATATATATATATATATATATATATATATATATATATATATATATATATATATTAGGGTAGGTCGATTTTAATTCCGCATATTGCGTAATATTGCAGTAGTTGTAGACAGTTAAAATACGATTACTCTCAAAATTTGAGAGATTTTGGATAAAGAATCACTTGCGGATTTAATTTTTAAGATTTGTTGGATTATGTAAAAAAACACCTTAAAAAGCGTTATATGCAAAACTTGACGTTTTAACTAAGTTCATATTTAAATGTTTTTCAATACTATTTGCTTTGCTGTATGATTTAAGTTTATAACAGTTTATAACAATTAAGCTAAATTTATAACAACTTGTTAACTATTTGAAGATTTAAATAGTGAAACTTTTATTCTTATATTTACATGAGAATATCAAAATAAACATTATTTTCACAATTTAAAAACATTTTGGCTATGGATATATATATTTTAGGAAAACATTTTCAATTAAAAAATATCATCATAAGAATGGGAATAATGCCCTTTTGAAATATACGGTTTACGCATCTTCCTGCTAAGTAGTTTAGTTAAAATGCAGCTGTGTCGATTCTCGAATCCATAAACATATTGGGATGCGTCCGACACAAGTTTTACCGCTCGCTCAACACTCTGGGAGTGAGATGGAAAGTCGGGGATTTCAGGTTTAACATTATTGTCAATCGCATATTGGATTTGCTCAATTGAAAAATGTTGTGTTGTTGGGGGCTCCGTAAATTTAGTAATGCTGATATCAACCAACTCATACCAATGATTAGCATTAGAATTAATTTCTGGAATTTTTTTCAAATTTACTTCCAAACTTTCGATGTTTACTCTATAAATATAAATCAAATCCAATTACCACATTTAATGTATCATTTTTTTTCAAAACTTTATTTTAGTTTACTATAAAAAAATACCTTTGCCTTAGACCCAGTAGGATTTGAAAACCTAAGTTTCGTATCTTGCTGTCATTATCTTTTAACATGGCATAAAGAATATTTTCAGGTTTTAGGCACAATGCATTGTTTTTAATGTTTGTTTTTAACAATATATTTAACATCATCAAAGGGGAGATTATTTATTCTAGTGATAGTAGAAAAAATAAAGCGCAGGGATTCGTGAAATTTTGAAGATTTTTTTATATCGAACCACGCTGGAGCGTAAACCTAAACTATAAAACATACGAGTTTTTTTAAAGAAACAGTTGATTGATTGTCTCTAGTATACAAACAGAGAAGGCGAATAGCTATAGTTACCTTGCGTGTAACCACCTTGCGTGGTTAAGCGGTCCAATTTTATAGGCGGCCCATTTATCAGAAACTTTACCAAAAGCCTATTCCTTTGCAATATTCAAATAAAAGTCTTTGATCGCAACTAAGGTCTACTAGTATTTCTTTTGGAATATATCCATCTACAATTGAGTTTTCAATACGATTAAACAAAACTTGATTTTTATCCTGAATATTTTCAGCACATCTTTTGCCAAGTAAACCACTAAAGCTTCTTGGCCCAGTTGTGTCACCATCAAGTTTTACAAAAAGAGCTCGTAACGGAAGTTCATTTTGATGTAATGCGTATTCAATTAGATGTAGTTTTCTTTTTAAAAACTCTTCTAGTTTTACCACTAAGCCACTTATTGGTCCAGTATTGGCAGCAGTATTATCAAGAAGAACAGTTTGCATACTTTCCAAACTGTTATGTTCTTGTAAAACACTAAACGTTTCGGTAGCAAGAACTAAACCTGTAGCACCGGTGACAGGAATCGTCCTATGAGTCAAATAATTTCCACTCGATTTTCCATCTACATAAGTAAATGTGAGGTGATGTTCAAGTTCAATGCATTTCTTTAGTACTTCTCCTTGAGGTAAGTTTATTACTATACTTGTTTTAGTTATTTGATCGAGCTTGCTGTCAACCCCAAGACAAATTAACTGTTTTTTTTTGTTCTGAGTCCACCTCTTCACTAACGATTTTTACTTTTGACTTGGCCCTATCTAACTTGCATTTATCAATCAAAATATCTTTAATATCAACGTCATTTTTCAAGAGATGTTTTATGTCATGTAGTAAAGCATTTGCAAGGGCTGCACCTACGTTTGACGAACACTCATTTCTGACTAATTCCATTGCAAATCTTGGAAGTTTAACTAAGTTGTATTTTCCAATAGGATTATTTACTGGTTTCCATTCACCTTCATCCTAAAAAGAGTTAATAAAATAAAACGCTTTCTGTTTCATCTGTTACAAATATTTCATGTATTTATAAAATATTTACCTCCGTATTGGTCAAACCACTTGTTTCTTCAATTAAGTTTACTTGTGCTATGAGGGATTCATCTTCATTAACTAGCTTATGAGATATTTTTTGTCGTTCTTTATCAAGTCTTTGAATCCTTTTGACAGATAATCTATTGACGGAAGAAAGTTGATATGCACCTTTTGGACCAATTTTTTTCCTCTGATCACGAAGATAAGCTCTGTCTTCCAGAGGCACTTTATTACTTTGAGAACAAAGGCATACAATATGTTCTTCGATGCAATTTTATTTATTACATGAAACTTTTCTGTCACTACAGGGAAACACATCTAATGAACAGGAACACGCAGAAATATCAAAAAGTTTGTCCAAGTTTGCATCAAGATTTCTTTTAGCGCTTGCTTTTCCGTGCTTGCGATTAATATCCTTAACAAGTACGAGAAGATCTTTAACTTTCCTATTAATAGATTTGTCAGTTTTAAGAGGTAATCTTGGGTTTACTGTAGCCCAAATTGATTTTATATTATTGCTAATTTGCTGAGTCACTAATAAGATATCTGCATTTGGATTTATATGAATAAGATAGTAATAATACTGAATAACCTGTCTAAAAGTGCTTGGATCTGTCGTTGATAGTTCACATGGGCCACCACAATATTTTTTTTCACTTTTCATTCGTGTAATTGCAACCTTTACTTTCGGCATTTTTGTAAATTAATTATATATGTAAACTGTATTAAAGTATTACACTTAGAGTAAACCATAACAGCGTGAGTTTTTAGTGGGGGCCTATGCATCAAAAAAACCTAAAATATTAAAACTTACTATTAAAAACCTGCTTTGATAAAAATAAAGAAATAAAACTCTTTTGAAAAGATTTGGGGGCCATGAATTCAGGAAACTCAGGAATTGAGTAAAACCATTAGTTCCATCGAAAAGTTTTATATTTTAATCTACTTCAGAAATTGCAAATCAAAAGTTATGTAATATAAACAGTTTAAAACATTACTCTAGATATAATAACCATAAGTATTTACCTTTGATATTAAAAGATTTCTTTAAACTGCAGTTTTATTTTTGAACCTACTTTTTAATAAATTTAACCTTAAAACTAACTTTAAAATACAAACAAGAAATATAAATACAAAAAAGATTTGCTAAGTTTAAATGCGTGTAAACGATTTAGCGAAACTTTATTGGCTTCTTAAAACAATTGCGCTTGTTTATTGGTTACTTTATATACTCAAAACGAGATATTTTAAAACAAGATTACTAGACTTAAAATAAAATTTTGCAACGTTTGAAATAAACAATCTAACAAAACTAGTTCAAAATTAAGACTTAAAATGCAAATCCGCAAGCCATTTTTAAACCAGGATACTTAAGATTTGGTAAAACCTCATTTCTAACCAAGACACAGTTACTGCAACATTACGCAACTCAAAATTCAAAAAAAAAGCTAAAATCGACCTACCCTAATATATATATATATATATATATATATATATATATATATAATATATATATATATATATATATATATATATATATATGTTGAGCTGGCAATTTGTTCTGCCACAATTCCATCAGATTTTGCAAGCTCCCTTAAGTTTTCATGGAACTGTGATGAAGAGCAATGATGGGGTAAACCTTGACCAATAAGAGAGAGACATGTAGAACATCTTCTGTCTGATGTTTTCTCTCCAGTTTTTGTTTTTTCAAGAGGGTGTTTCTCTGTCAGTTTAAGTCGCCCTATGTCACAAATCAAGCATTCACAAGCTTGACCACGTGTGTGAACTTTTATATCAATGGTTTCAAATTGAAACAGTTTAGGCAAAACAACCTTCTGCCCTTGATCACACTTTCCAAGGGCCAGTCTACATGGATCACAAAGACGTTAAGGAATTCTTAAATCATCAAAGTTAAACTGCTTTTTGTAGTTGTTTTGAATTTTGCTGACCAAAAATGGTGTCAATTGACAATTTCCTTTTCTAAGACACATGATTCAAACAACTCTTCTGTTCTCATCATGACTTCTTGCATGATTAGGCATTTTCAATTTATTTCAGGAGAAAAGGTTAAAAAATCTACCTTCAAAAGCTTTGATTTGTAGTAAACTGCCTTTTCCCGGAATGTTTTGGTAAATTCTTAAAAATAATTTAAAATTACCAATATTATTCAAAAAGTGCAAATTAAAAAAAACTATTATTGAAATTATTCTAGAGTTAACTTATTAGAAAAAACTTTCAGAAAAGCAGTATTTTACCCAAGTGATTTTTTACCTATTTGGATTACTACCAATTTTATAACATAAAATCTTTCACATTTTCATATTTTTTGTTCCTTTATTATGTTAGGTAGGTTTTATTATTTTCAAAGAGCTTTTTGAATGTTAAGATATGCTGTAAAAATGTAAAATTTTGAGAATGCTGTCATTTCATGAATATGTGCAAAATAAAAATTTTCAAAAGTGATTTTCTGTCTCGGACGTAATAGGATGATTTGATTTTTTATATTTTTGGAATCCAGGAGTCATAAGCTTTCACAGGCATATTGTGGTTTCTTTGGAATTTGAGTTGACACTTATTGCTCATTTAGGAGAATGGTGATATATATATATATATATATATATATATATATATATATATATATATATATATATATATATATATATATATATATATATATATATATATATATATATATATATATATAATACATGTGTTTGGGATAAGTTTGACAGTTTCGAAAGAAAAAGGAAAATCTTCTTTTTATCCGTTAAATTTAATGAGTTGACAAAAAAATTACAGGCATAGTAAATTACAATACTATGAACAAAATTCACTCAAAATAACAACCATTAGCATCGATCACTGCTTCAATCCTGCTTCGGAATTTCGAACAAGCTAATGCTACAGTCTCCCTGGGAAGGGCCTCAAAAACTGTTTTAATTTTATCCACTAACTGGGCTTTTGTATTACTGGAAGTGTGATTGGTGTCTTTCTCAACTGCACCCCATACAAAATAATCCATGGGGTTAAAGTCTGGGGAGTTTGGAGGCTAAACATTTGGACTGGTGAAGTCGTATAAATTTTCAGACAACCATTTTTGACTTTTTCCAGAGGTATGGCAAGGGGCCAAATCCTGCTGCCATACATACGGCCTACCATTGGCTACCCTTGTTATCCAGGGCTTGACTACAGTGTTCAGCAACTCCACGTAGCAATCTGAAGTCAACCTGAGGTCCTCTTGGAAAAAATGCGGAGGCATCACATCGCCTTCAGAGGATACACCAAAAACCCTCACAGTTTAGGGAAATTTAGTCTCCATTACACAAGGAATGTCCTTTGTACTGCATGCAAGCTATCTGTTATTCTGCGTGTTGTGTTTTTGATCCTGGCAAAAGTTTTTCTCATCGGAAAAGAACCAGATTGTTTGTGGTTCTACAGGATGTTTCACTTTGTCTAGAAGTTTCTTTGCGTTTATCAAACATTTTTCACCTGAGGTCCTCTTGGAAAAAATGCGGAGGCATCACATCGCCTTCAGAGGATACACCAAAAACCCTCACAGTTTAGGGAAATTTAGTCTCCATCTAGCAATCTGAAGTCAACCTGAGGTCCTCTTGGAAAAAATGCGGAGGCATCACATCGCCTTCAGAGGATACACCAAAAACCCTCACAGTTTAGGGAAATTTAGTCTCCATTACACAAGGAATGTCCTTTGTACTGCATGCAAGCTATCTGTTATTCTGCGTGTTGTGTTTTTGATCCTGGCAAAAGTTTTTCTCATCGGAAAAGAACCAGATTGTTTGTGGTTCTACAGGATGTTTCACTTTGTCTAGAAGTTTCTTCGCGTTTATCAAACATTTTTCACAGGCCTTTTCTGTGAGTAGCTGACCTTTGCGGCGCTTGTATGAGTAGTAGCGAAGGTCTTCATTGAATGCAAGCTTCATAGTAGAGGCTGCAACATTCATTTCACGTGACAAAACCCAAATTCCAATGCCAGGGTTCTTCAACACCTGTTCCTGCAGACTTGCGAGGAATTCTGCTGTACGAATGCAATCAGATGGTTTGCTAGGGATCTTTCTTCTTACTACATCCTAATAGTCACCATTGCAAGTCTCTACTTCATGCCTGATTGTTTTTACTGTGTTTAGGGAGCATTGGGCAGCAGCCATAATATCCTTATTTTGATTGTCGGCACGAATCCTCATGATGCAAGTTATTCTCTCCCATGATTCAGGTGGGTTCCAGTCATCCATCCTATCTGACATCTTGTATATGAATGAAAAAAGGTCAAAACTTATATATATATATATATATATATATATATATATATATATATATATATATATATATATATAAGTATAAATATATATATATATATATATATATATATATATATATATATATATATATATATATATATATATATATATATATATATATACATATATATATATATATATATATAATTGAATAAAAACATCATGTTCGATTATATATTATTTTTATTATTAAATGGTGATATTTTGGCTTATATAGTATAAAGCATTATCAAACTGAAAAAACCGTTATACAAAATTTATTAAAACTAAAAACAAAAATGATGTCATTGCAATGTTGCAGATTTAGACTTAACTTTAACAAAAATTGGTCTCCAATGGCATGTCATCACTAAGTTACCATTGTCGCAATTTAAGATATACTCCTGTGAATAAGAGCACTGTAAGCGTTGTATTTCAATTGCTAAGTTATTATCTAGCAACCAGGAAAATTTATTAAATCTTGGCCCGCAATTTGTACCATCAAAAAATCAAATTTTGTTCATGGACATTATAGTATCAACTGAAGAATGTGCTTTAAAATTGTAGGAAAATGTTAATATTGAAAAAGCTGAATTTTTATTAATAATTGATATTCTAAGCAAAGATAAAGATAATCTTAAGATGCGAAGTAAGTTGTCATTAGTAGATATTCACAAGCTTATTGAACTTTGTGTAAATAAATGTTATTTTTTATGGGACAAAATACATATCTTAAAAAATTCTTGTCTGATTGGTTAGTCCATTATGTTTATTATCAACAAATCGCGACAATGGTAACTTAGTGATGACACGCCATTGGAGACCACTTTTTGTTAAACTTAGGTCTAAATCTGCAACATTGGAATGACGTCATTTTTGATTTTAGTTTTTATGAATTTTGTGTAACAGTTTTTTCAATTTGATAATGGTTTATACTATATAAGCCAAAATATCGCCATATAATAATAAAGATAATATATAGACGAACGTGATGTTTTTTATCAATTGAATATAAAATATATTATTAACGATGTCACTTAAACAATATATATATATATATATATATATATATATATATATATATATATATATATATATATATATATATATATATATATATATATATATATATATATATATATATATATATATATATATATATATATATATAACTTCCAATAACTCAAACCTCCAGGGGGCCAAGAAATCAATTCAAGTTAGAGAATGTTTGAGTTATCGGAACATTCAATATGTCAAAATATTTCTTTTGAGTAATATGCAGAAAATCAAATAAATTTGATTTCATAAAAAAATTAATCACTTTAATAAGACGTTGTGTTATTTTTCTTTTAAAGATCAAGTTATAGGTAAAATATCAGCCACTGGGACAAATAAAACAGTTTGACTTATCAGGTGAATGTTCGAGTTATTAGGGGCTTGAGTTATCAAGTGATTTTTATAAGAAAGTGTTAGTAAGGGCTCAAGGGGAACTCGAAAGTTTTTCGAGTTATCCGGGGTTCAAGGTATCAGGAGTTCACTGTTGACAATGATGTTTTTGATAAAAAAGAAACTATTTGTAAATGTAATGCTAGTAATATAAGTTGGATTCAGTTTCATTTGTACAATACATTTTTTTTATCTTTATTAAAAACTGATGAAATTCCTTGGTTTTTCAAAATATTATTTAATTATGACAACTCTGGTTATTTTGCGGTAAGCTGCTACTTTGTGACATATGCATATATGCACATATATTTATTTTGCACATATGCATGCATTCAGAGTTAAAGAGTATGAATCTTTGCCAATAAGTTTACCAAATGAAGTTTGTGATTATCAACTGCTTGATACATATATACAACAAGATGACTGTACCTATATTGAGTCTAAATATATGGTTACCATCATGATTTTTTTATTTTATTCTGATTCACTCCTAACAAGGCTGCAAGCAACCACTATTAAGTTGGGAGATACTAGAAAAAAATAATATAGTTATAGAGCAAGGAGACGGTTAACAAAAGAGTTAAAAAGATGTAGTTTGTATGAGTCAGGAAAACATGAAGATGAGAGAGAGCTCCAAAGGTTTGAAAAAAGATAGATTGTTTTAAGGGTTGAAAAAGCTTTAAAGTGTGTGGAAAAAAACTAGACGAATAAAAGTTTTTGGAACATGCAGGGACAGATACAGTAAAATGAACGAGGCTTTGTTAAATGAAGAGTCAAGCGAGAATGAGTTTTAGTACATGGAACTAGAGATAAAAGCTTCTTAGAGCAGTGACCATGATAATATTTGTAGAAAAGAGAAAGATCTAACTTTAAGATGATGGGAAAGAGGCTTGAGCTTAGAAGATAGACCAAGTCCAACTATATTTACAATGCATTTTTCATCTAGAAAAGAAAGAGCATCATAAGAAGAGCCAGCCCAAATATGACAACAGTTTTCCATACAGGGGCTAATAAGAGATTAGTAGAGGTGAAGAATGGAATCAGAAGAGATGAAATGATGAGCACGAAGAAGTGAGATCAGATTCAAGATTGGCTGCCTGTTCTAGGCAATCTAAAACAGAAGACTTTTTGTCAAGACAGGAGTATAAAGTTGAGTCATCAGCAAAAAGAGTTACCTTATATGTAATGTTGCTGGAAAAATTAATAATTTAGATAGAATAATTTAGAAACAAAACAAGACCAAGAATAAAACCTTGAGGTACCCCAGAAGTTACTGGAATTGAATAAGAGTGTTGGCTTTTGATGATGAGCTTTATAAAGCCATTACAAAGAAACGATTTGATAATCTCAAAAACTCTTCCAGATACACCATATGAATCAAGCTTATGGAGAAGACTAACATGCCAAACTTTGTTGAAAACCTTAGATATGTCAAGAGCAATAGCCCTTGCCTCTCAGCCTTAATCTAATGCACAATCTTTCAGTCACAGTAGTTAGCCAGATAGCAAATCGATGAGCGAGAGAAAACTGTATTGATTGTCTGACAGCAAGTCATTTGACTCAAAATGGAATATGAGATGTTTAAACGAACAGGCTCCTTTCTGTCTACTAACTTAATGAGAGCACAATCATAAGTTCTCATACCTACATTGAAGATTGTCTTCATATTTATACTTTGAAATTTGAAAAAAAGAAATGTGTTTATAAATTGTATTTGAGTTTCAGGTGATGAAAAAGTTTTAAAAAATTGATTATTTAAGCATTTTGCAATAGATATCTTATCTACTAATTGCACTCCATTGTGCATTCAACATCGTGGTCGAAAAGAGATCGAATTTCACTTTAACAAGCCTTTTTTGGACAAGACTTACAAGCATATATATATATATATATATATATATATATATATATATATATATATATATATATATATATATATATATATATATATATATATATATATATATATATATATATATATATATATATATATATATATATAAATCTTTATTCAAAATTGATTTGCATTACAATAAATGAATTGTACAATATTATCTATTGTGTTATTTCTCTCTCTCACTCTCTCTCTCTCTCTCTCTCTCTCTCTCTCTATATATATATATATATATATATATATATATATATATATATATATATTCATTCCATTATTGAATTTTAGATAATTCTTCAAACGAATGCGACTTCAGAAATCTCACGTTTATTCGTACAGCTAATTTCAAGCAAAAACATTTATATATTGGACAGTGGATTTAACACTAGAAAACTTTTTTTATAATTGATGATATATTTTTATAAACATAGATATATTGGATTGTAAAATAAGATTTATTTTTGTTAATTTTTTAAAAATATTTATATCAATTGTTTAAAAAAAGTTATTTTTTCTTTATTGCCATATTTTGAAATATATGTAAAATACTTAGGAAAGTCGTTATTTGCATTTCTATTTTGGCCTTAAGTAACTAGCTTAAATATCTTAAATAGTTATAATTAAATATTAAAAATCTATTAAATAGTTATATATTATATAAATATCAGATAATAAAAAATGTTCAAGAAGTCAACAAAGTATCCGTGCAACGAAGTAATAATGCAAAAATATTGAACGGTTCGTTAAAAAACTATAACGGGTTCTTTAAAGAACCTTATTTTAAGGTTCTTCCGAAGAACCTTCGCAAAGGGTTCTTTGAAGAACCTCTACGAGTTCTCCACCAGCGTCAACACGAAAAACCCTTAAAGATTTTTTGAAGAACCATTTGGGTTTAGAGTGTAGATACGATATAAATGAAATGATTATTATTAGATTTTAGCAGCCGTGGCACTTAAACGGCTCGAAGCCGTTTTTTATTTATTTAAAGACATTTGCTAATTTGAAAACATTAAATGTTGTGAAGCGCTTTAAAATCTATTGTTTGTTTACCTGTTAAAAAAAGAACTAAATTTATATGAGTAAAAATTTATGCAGAACTTCTTTTTTTAAACTCTTTACAATTAATTTCTTTTGTTTTTAATTTAAATTTAAAAGTATTATCACTATTTTTACTTTGTAAAACTTAATGGCCAGGAATAAATTCGCAATTGCCATGTTTTGGATCTCTGGCCAAGATTTGATATTTTTCACGCCTTCTAATATTTGTGCTAAAACTTGTTAACTTATTAACAAAAACTTCCAAACTTGTCATAAATTGTGTCTCAAGAGGTTTTTTAAGAGTTTAGAAATATTTTTAAGAATCTAAGCGATTCGCGGTAACATGAATCAGTTTAAAATTAAGCGGCCATGATTTGATGGATGAAAAAGTTTATTTAAAATTAGAGATCGTTATTTTAAGCAGTATATAGTGCATTTTTGGTACTATATTTGGTACTACTTTGGTACTATATTTTGGTACTACTTTCGCAGTATATAGTGCATTTTTGGTCATTTTTAAACATTGCTCATTGTTAGTTTTGTTTATTGTTATTCTATATTTTTATTAAATAGCACCGTTATTTAAGGTAAATTTAATAACACTTCAATGTCATTTAGAAAACAAAATTGTCGGAAATAGTGCAAAACCGCGTAACTAGCATTGGATTATACCGCGTATCTACAATACATTTTTTTTACTGAAGAAATTTATTCATATTTTTTGTAATCTCAACAATAAATATTTGGTGTTAAAATTAATAATATCCGAATAGCCAACGCTAGTAACGCAATTTTAACTATTGTTTTTATCTCGCTTGCTTTTTTAAGCTTTTATCTACCTTGCAATTAAAAATACGCAAATATAAATAATCGTTCCTAATGGGATATGATCTAAACACAACCTTTCGGCAATCATCAGCCATTGTGTATTTCGTCCGTTAAAAAATTTCAAATTAAAATTACGGTGGAACGAGTTCTGACGTAACCAAACAAAACAAAACAAAACAAAAAGACGTCAAAGGTTTTAGTCCCCGGTATCAAATAAGGATAGTAAAAATTTTTTTGAATGACGGCACTTTGATATTATTTCATATCTTTTATTAAGTTTTCTCCTTTATATGATAATATGTGAAACTTCTCGCGAAGACAAAGATTACAAACTTTTGATGCTTGATTGTAGGGCTTACATTGTGCTATTATCTTCCATGTAATCACAGGATGATTTATATGTTTCGATTTTAGCTCCCATATTTTTTTGGAAAGTTCAGTGTCATTTTTATATTTGGGTGCATTGAAAGATTTAAGATGGTTGGCATATCTTAATTTAAATGTGGTTTCACTTATACCGAAATAAACTTTATCTTTGCATTGAGGATCACCAGAACTTACAGTGGCTTGGTATACAATATTGCTAAAAAAGCATTGGTTATTTAACGGACAAATATTTTTGTCTATGCAGTTACATTTTTTTGATGTTTTATTTTTATCGCTATGTAAAATTTTGTTATTATGTATTTATTAAAGACTTGACATTAGGCATGCAACTATAGCTTACTTTAACATAGTTTCGATTAAAAATTTTATGAAGCCTGTGTCCTACTGGAAAGTGTTGGTCAATTAAAGCTAAAAAGCGATTTCCAGTTTTAGTTTCAACATTTTTTTTGAAACTAATTATATGGTACAACGCCCCTAAACGGGGGGTTGTACCATATAATTTTACGTTTGCGATGTCTTTTTTGATTTTTGTTTATTTGCGGTTGGTAGGTGAGTTTTGAATTGTATCATGATTTACGTAAAGCCTCTTCATACGGAATAATTGAGTTATTGAACACAGTTTCATTTACTGCCATATTCGATAATCTTAACTCAATAGTGCGAGGGATTTCTTTTATTATATTAGGTGGATGGTTTGACTCTGAATGAACATACATAAGTTGGTTATTAGGTTTACAATACGGTTGATAAGAACTGTCAATCAGGTTCAATGTTACATCAAGAAAATTGACAATTTTAATATTACATTGGATGGAGATAAGTAGGTTGTTACTTTTAAAAATATGTGTAAAATGCTTTTTGATTTTTTGAAAAAATCAAAGTTGCCCTACAATCAAGCATCAAAAGTTTGTAATCTTTGTCTCCGCGAGAAGTTTCACATATTATCATATAAAGGAGAATACTTACTTAATAAAAGATATGAGATAATATCAAAGTGCCGGCATTCAAAAAAATGTTTACTTTCCTTATTTGATACCGGGGACTAAAACCTTTGACGTCTTTTTGTTTTGTTTTGTTTTGTTTGGTAACGTCAGAACTCGTTCCACCGTAATTTTAATTTGTAATTTTTAAACGGTTTTTAAGTGACGACAATGGCTGATGATACACAATGGCTGATGATTGCCGAAAGGCATGAAACTCAGAGTTCCATCAAAAGTTGTTTTTATTCATTTAATATAAATATATATATATATATATATATATATATATATTTATTTATTTAAGATTTTAGAATATGTAGTTGGGGTGAAGATGGGGCAATAATTATTGATTTTGGATCTGTTGCTTTTTTTAAGGATTGGGGCAATTTTTCCAATTTTTAAACGAAAAGGGAAAGTTCCTTGATGAATGGATACTTTTTAAAAAAATTGAAGATTTTAAAAAGAACATTTTTAATTTGTTCATAGCAATCTATAACATATATAAATATATATTTCCTTTTATTTCATCATGTCCAGTTGCTTTATTTTTTTTTAAAAGGATTTAAAAGCTTTATTAAGTTCTTCAAAGGATAATTCGTACGATAATTCATCAGAGCGATTGCCTTTATCATAACGTACTAAAAAAATCATAAAATGAAGTTTTGGTAATTGATTTTTTATCCGTTAAGGTTGGGCTAATTTCAACAAAATATTTATTGAACTCATGAGCTATTATTTGTGGCTCGCATAAAATTTATAGATTTACGGACCATTTTTGCACTGTTTACTAATCTGAGAGTAGCGGTTTCAATCGAGACATTAGTTTTAATTGTTGCTATGAATACCTAAATTGCTCAGCAAAAAGATAAACTTAAAGATAAAGTGGGCTAAAGTAATAACTTTATCGGATTACTTCCATAATTACTACAAATGTAGTGGTACTAAGGATTTTTTATTTGGTTGATCGTGAATGCCTGGCAACGGTTTATTTTGCATAGTTATTAGCTTGAATTTCTTAAAACATCAAAATTATAAACAAGACTAATATTAATGTGGCATTCTAATTAAAAATTGTTTTATACTTTTAAAAAATTAGGCACATATCCAATTACTAATTTTAGGTTTTTATATGTAGTTCAAAGGTTCTTTTTTATATTTTATGAAACTTCTACATAATAAATATAAAAAATAACCTAAAGTACTAACATTTTTGTGTATATAATAATATAAAATTTTACTTTAAAGTTATTTTTCATATCAAATCTCATATATTCTGATAATTATAAAGGAGCTTTAGCTTCTTTTTCTTTACCATCTTAATGCACACTACAATTCGATGAAAACAATAGTTCAGCTGATGAAAAAGATACAACTAATGGCGCCATTCTTCTTTTCTTTGTTTTATTACTTGAAGTATCACAATTCACCTTGGTTCTGATTTGCAATGATGATGAAGTAAACATGAAAAGTAAAAACAAGTAAAACACTCTCATTAAACTACAGTTCAATAAGAGCAGAGTTTCATTATCAATGGAGACAATTATTATCAATTACAGGGCTGGATTAACATATTCAAGGGCCCTAAGCACTTAACTAAGTATGGTGCCCGAACATAACCAACCAATAGCAGGTAAATGCAAGTTGCTGCGTAACATTAATATTTATTACAATATTATATACACATGCTATAATCTATACATCACACTGTTACA
>NC_061157.1:25364476-25426976 GCF_022113875.1 Hydra vulgaris | reverse complement strand
GGACCACAAGCTGTAGAAGAGTCTAAGTAGGAAATCACTTTAAATACAGAAGCTGGAGTGATAGGAATGTCAAGCAATGGGTCAACCTGTTCGTCAACTATATCAGGTAGGATGTAATTAGTGGAATCAAGAGATGAGATTGATAAAAAGTTCTTATCAAACAATTCAGCTTTGTTTTTAGATGAGGTAACATAATCTGAACCATGTAAGAAAGGTTAAATCACAGATTTGCCCTTAATGTAGACACTGTTAAAGATTCTCCAGAAGTCTCTGGAGAGCCTTTTTTTTTGAGATGCAATCTTTGGTTTTATGACCTTAGAATAGCGAAAAGACAAAACCTTTTTACGATAGTTTCTAACGATAATAAAGCAGACATCTGTTTTCTGGAGAATTGTTTTAGCGATAGATATGGAAGTAATTGTTACAATTGGAAATTGCAGCAATACAATAATAAGAAAACCACAAATAAGAGTGTGGCTTGACTTGTATTGTCAAGAGGTATATATATATATATATATATATATATATATATATATATATATATATATATATATATATATATATATATATATATATATATATATATATATATATATATATATATATATATAACATTTAAATTCATCCATTAATTGTAAAACACTAACTAATTATGATTGCTTTCAGATTTTGGATACTGCCTCTACCATTAACAAATTAAAATAACTATATTGTTATTATTATTATTATTATTATTAATATTTTAATATTAGGAAGTTTATTTTGTCATAATTTGTAATATGATTTGTAATATAATTTTTAATTCGTTTGTAACAAGTTTATTTGTCTGTTAATTTTTTTCTCTGTATTGTCTTCAGTTTTTAAATTTATTTACCAGAGATTTAATTATAAATTAAATCTTTTGAAAATGTAGTTAGACTATGAAACATGTCAAGAATAAAAAATATTGTGATTTTTATTAAAATTTGTATATATATATATATATATATATATATATATATATATATATATATATATATATATATATATATATATATATATATATATATATATATATATATATATATATATATATATATATATATATAATACTTAAAAGGTATCAAATATATATTATTTATTTTATTTAAGATGATATTTATGGTTAAAGAATGAACAAAGTCAGCATGAAATGTAATGATGGTGTTCAAAATGCATTCACGTTTGCAATGTTTACTATGGTTGGTTGACTAGTTAATGTTCAATAAATGAATATTTTTTAAATATATTTTAATTATTTTTAGGATTAAAAAATTTTTTTTTTTGACGAAATAAAAAATTAGAAGAAATTTTTATTTGGCAGTAAGTCAGTAAGTCAAAATACCTCAGTGGCAGTAAGTCAAAATACCTCAATGAAATATACAGGATTAAGTTGCATTTTGCTGTGCTTTTTTCTTGTTTTTATACCACTCATTGTAATTTGTCTGATACTTTACCTATATAATACTAATGGGTTGAAATAAATAACAAATAAAAAAGGGAAATATGAAAAATATATAGTATACAAATTTATGTTCACCTGAAGTTAATTTTTAACAAGAAAATAAAACAACATATCAAAATATATTAAAAAATATAGACCTTACATTTAATTACCTTTAAGCAAATAAATACTTGAAACTAAGTGTTTATAATAAAAAAATGATTTTTAAAAAAAACAGAATTTGTAGTAGTAGTTTATCTTGCACACAAGTTTATAGATAAAGCCAATTTATTAGTTTCCTTATATTTCTAAATTTTAATGGCATGACAAAGTTAATACTATTACAAAGTGATTTCTGAGTTATTTGTTATGCTTTCTTAGCACCTAGTACGGTTTCAGAGTGTTTCATTAAGTAATCAGATTTAAGTAAATTTATTATTTAAATTTGTTGCCAGTATGCTTTTTCTGATTTGAACTTTAAGTTCAAATCAGAAAAAGCATACTGGCAACGAAGAATAATTTTTTCTAACTTACCAATATATTAATTTTTAAAAGAGCACAAAACAAATCTATATTTCAGTTTCAGTTTTTTGTTGAATTCTCTAAATATGTAGCATGAAGGATAATAGTGAATAAAATTTAAAAAATAATTTAATAAATTTAAATAACATGAGCTCAGTGCAATAACATCTCTGTCAGTAATTACACTGGCATATTAGTAAATATACTTCATTAGTTTTTAATACTATTAATAATACTAAGTTTGAGAATCCACTACCATTGAGGAAGTTACTTATATTTTCATATTAAGTTATATATACTTATATTTTCATATTAAGATTATTACACATACTGCTAAAGATTTTGCTTAAATTTTCGGAGTTATATAGTTGTGAGAGGGTTATAACCACAACTAAAGTAGCTTCTTCTTCTTGGCTTTCTTGGCTACTGGGAAATTGTAATTTAACAAAAAAATAGCGCTGCATAACTTTCATAACAATTGGTTTGTGATAAGTAATTTCATATTTGATGCCATAAACAAGTCAGCTTTGATTTTGTAACAGCTATAGTTAACAACAGAAATTAGTGTTATTAATTTTATTAATATTCAATTTATTAATAATACTGTAATAACTAAAAGTAATACTGCTAAATAGCCTAAAAAATGTCCATTTAAGTTTTAAAATTCTAAGTTTTCAAAATTTTTTTAAATTCTAAGTTTTAAAAGTTTATTTAAATTCTAAGTAAAATAATTAAAGTTAAAATGAATTCATTAAAAAAAAAAATACATAAGGATCATTTTTATTTAGTTAGTGTCAGGTCAGGTTTTCCTGCTACTGGTAACATGTAACCCAGTACAACCTGCTTCATGTCCTGCTGCCTTGTAGGATACGCTTTTTTAGGCAAAGGCTAGGAGAAGTTAACTCCGAATTAAAACACCCCCCTGCCTTGGGGCTCTTGGTTGAGTAAAGGCTAGAGATGGTGTCTCGATAAAAATACTCATCTTGGGCAGATGTTACATGCATCCAGCTGCTGTCTTGTAGAAGGCCTCCTAGGCAAAGACTTAAGGGGTAAACAGATTCTATCTGTTGACCAGCCTCGCACCCCTTCCTCATCTATTAGGCTGGCGCAGATGTATTTTTAATACATTGTTTCCAGTTTAGGATGTTGAACGCTGGATCTTCTTGACTCAATGCGTGGGTATTGCTTGTGTCTCTATTTTTACGACTGGGCAACTCATTCTATTATCTCCTAATGAGGGTACAGCTCTAAAACTCAGTTTTATGGTTCTGAGGCCGGCTGGTAGTCAGGTTTCCCGAACTCTGTGGTAGCTCTCAGAGAGGCTGATTCCATCAACAGTCAAAAAATATCAGAGTACTAACAGTGCCATGTTGCGCATGGATGGTGTCCCTGTTTGTACTTTTGGTGTGCATTGCAGAGGCCACATTTGGAGCCCTTTGTTACGGCTTAGGGTTTATTAATAGTAATGAGGCTATTGCTTAGTTGTTAAATAGTGTACTGAGTACTATCTATACTTGAGTCAAGTTCTTTATAAATTTAAAATGACTAAAGTACCTAAAACTAAAAAACACAAAAAACCATCGTCATCACCAAGTTCTCTAAACCTATCATTTACTAATATTCGTGGTCTTCGAAGTAACTTTTCTTCTGTTGAGTCTTATCTCTTGCAAAGTTCACCAGACCTACTTGCTCTTTGTGAGACTAATTTGAGTTCGGCTGTCCCATCTTGTGATCTTAGTGTTGATGGTTATCTTCTTTTAATTCGTAAAGACTCCAATAATCACATGCTTGGCCTGGGCATCTACATTCGTAAGAACTCACCCATTTGTCGTGAAACTAGGTTTGAATCTACAGACTATTCATTTATGTGCTTTCGTTTAGCACCACTTCACTCTATCACCTTTCTCTTTGTTCTATATCGCTCTCCTTCATCCCAAGATTGCACTATTCTTGATGTTATTTCTGATCAAATTGACCAAGCCCTCTCTCTTTATCCATCGGCCAATATCGTCGTTGTTGGTGACTTTAATGCCCATCACACTGATTGGCTTGGCTCTAGTGTCAGTGACTCTGCTGGCGTTAAGGCCCTCAACTTTTGCCTTTCTCAATCTCTAACTCAAATAGTCAAATTTCCAACTCGTTTTCCAGACAACCCTAATCATTTACCTTCTCTACTCGACTTATGTCTTGTTTTGGATCCTAGTCAGTGCTCAATTTCTCCACATTCACCCTTAGGTACTTCTGATCATGGTTTGATCTCTCTAAAACTATTATCAAATTCTTCTACTTCATCAGAATCCCCCTATCATCGTACCACATACAACTACCTTAAAGCTGACTGGGACTCTTTCCGTGATTTTCTTCGTGATGGCCCTTGGGTAGAAATCTTTCGTCTTCCTGCTGACAAATGTGCTTCTTACATAACTTCGTGGATTCAGGCTGGCATGGAATCTTTTATTCCCTCTCGACGATTCCAGGTCAAGCCTCACTCTTCTCCTTGGTTTTCCTCACATTGCGCTGCAGCAATTTCTAATCGAAACCGTTACTTCCATATCTATCAGCAAAACAATTCTCCTGAAAACAGACATCTGTTCACTATCGCCAGAAACCATTGTAAAAAGGTTTTGTCTGACGCCAAAGCTCGCTATTCCCAGGTCATTAAATCTCGTGTCTCATCACAAAAATTAGGCTCTCGAGACTTCTGAAGAATCTTTAACAGTATCAATAATAAGGGCAAATCTGTTATTCCTTCTCTCTTGTATGGTTTAGACTTTGTCACCTCACCTAAAGACAAAGCTGAATTGTTTGCTAAGAACTTTTCATCAATATCATCTCTTGATTCCACTAGTTGTGTTTTACCTGACATAGCCGTCAAACAGGTTGATCCCTTGCTTGACATTCGCATCACTTCAGCTTCTGTATCTAAAGTAATTTCCTGCTTAGACTCTTCAACAGCTTGTGGTCCTGACAACATTCCTGTTGTAGTTTTGCAGAGGTGTTCTCCGGAGCTTTCATCCATACTTTCTAAACTATTTAACAAGTGCTTATCAGAGTCTTGTTTTCCATCATGCTGGAAAGCAGCATCTGTTATCCCTATTTTCAAAAATTCCGGAGAGTGATCTGATTCATCTAACTACCGTCCCATTAGTCTTCTTTCTGTCATAAGCAAGGTTTTTGAATCTTTAATTAACAAACACTTAATCTCTCATCTTGAATCAAATAACTTACTTTCTGACCATCAATATGGGTTTCGGTCTTCTCGTTCTACAGCTGATGTGCTAACAGTAATAACCGATAGGTTTTACCGTGCATTAGATAGAGGTGGAGAGGTTAAGGCTATCGCACTTGACATTTCTAAAGCTTTTGATAAAGTTTGGCATGCTGGTCTTCTCCATAAGCTTTCTTCTTATGGTGTAGCTGGTAATGTCTTTAAGATTATTGAGTCCTTTCTTTCCAATCGTAGTATAAAAGTTGTCCTCGATGGACAACACTCTTCTTCACATCCTGTAACTTCAGGGGTTCCTCAAGGTTCAATCCTTGGCCCTATACTCTTTTTAATTTACATTAACGATCTTCCAGATATTCTCACATCTAAGGTGGCATTATTCGCTGACGACACTACCATTTACTCTTGTCATGATAAGAAGCCTACACTCTCTGATTGCTTGGAGGGGGTATCTGAGCTTGAAAAGGATCTCACTTCTGCTACAGCATGGGGCTCACAGTGGCTGGTGAACTTTAATTCAGATAAAACTCAATTTTATTCGGCCAATCGTTATCGTAATAATTTAGATCTTCCTATATTTATGAATGGTAATGTACTAGATGAGTCATCTACCATTCATCTTCTAGGATTAACTCTTACTTCTGATCTTTCTTTTAAACCGTATATCAAATCCATTGCAAAATTAGCATCTGCTAAGGTTGCATCTCTTTATCGAGCTCGACACTTTCTTACTCCAGATTCTATTCTCTATCTCTATAAATCTCAAATCCGTTCCTGTATGGAATACTGTTGCCACATCTGGGGCGGATCTTCTAATGATGCTCTTTCTCTTTTAGACAAGGTGCAAAAACGAATTGTAAACATAGTTGGACCTGCTCTGGCAGCCAATCTCCAACCTTTGTCACATCGTCGTAATGTTGCTTCTCTTTCTCTTTTCTACAAATACTATAATGGGCACTGCTCTAAAGAGCTAGCGTCCCTTGTGCCATCTACTAAAATTCATTCTCGTGTTACTCGCCATTCAATTAAGTCTCATCCTTTTTCTGTGACTGTTCCTAAGTGCTTCAAAAACTCTTATTCTTCTAGTTTTTTTCCTGAATCATGTTTTGAAATAACTATAAAGTTATATGTTCTTTAATAATAATATTGTTTCTTTGTATTGGTAAATTTTTTTTTTATATTCTAGTTTCAAAAGTCACTTACTGTATAGATCAAGTTTTTACAATGAACTTAATTTTCATCAAAGGTTTCTATGTACTAAGGTAACTTTAAATGTTTATTAATGTTAACTTTATAATTTAGCATGTTTTATCTTTTTTTAAACATTTTTTTAAATTAGGTTTTATCAATGCATGATTATGTTGATGACAAAATTCGTAACTTCAGTATCATTGCACACATTGATCATGGAAAAAGTACCTTGGCAGATAGACTTCTTGAGTTTACTGGTAAAATAACATTTTCTTTGCAGTGTTCAAATTTGTGCAATGCTATTTTTATACTTTGTTATGTAGATTCATTATTTATGCATTTTTTATATACATCTATTATTTATGTATATTTTATGTACATCCAGGGTGTTAGCCAGAAATGTATATTTTACAGCGTTTTTGCAATATTGGGAGTATTTATTAAAGATGCCACGAATATTCTGCAACTATTCAGTATTCTGTGTATTCAGCAACATTTTATACTATTCTGTATTCATCCAAATATTGCAAACTATTTGGTTGAAATACTGAAAAATGAAAAAAATCACATTAGAAATAAGTTAAATTACTATATATTACTATAAATAATACAGTAAACAGATTGTTCAAATAATTAATATATTATATATATAAGATTCTATTAATAACAAGTTTTTTTAATTTAAAACAAGTTTTTTTTAATTGAAAACAATTTTTTTGGCTTTTGTGGAAATGATTCTGCTTTTCCTCATAAGTTATACTTGTTTCCAAAAATAGCCGCTCACTATACACACTACTATCTGAAGATTATAAATAAATCTGGAGATTATAAAGCTTGGATATTGTTTTGCATTAGCTGACCACCACTTGTAAGGGTTATCTTTTCCAAACTAGGCAAACAGTTTTCATGAATGAATCAAATTTGTTTGCTGTTAAACTTTTCTGTTTAACATTTTAATCTGTGTATGTGTTTTTTGTTGCAACTTCCTCAAAACAATTCCAGAAACTATTGTGTATCTTAATTGTTTTATCATTTTTGTTGAACCGCGCTTCAAGTTTAGATTAAAGCATTCAATTCAGTGTTCTCCGTGCTGTCTTTTACTTTTCCAGTTATTTTAACGTGGCAACATGGAATTACCATAGAAATGCAAGAAATATCTGAGCTGGTTATTTTTATAACTTCTTCTAATGGATTGAGAAGTTTGATACATTGTTCCACTAACTCTTATTGAGCAGGTGTTAAACTGTTTAAGGAATCATGATCAGTTATGCACAATGAAACATTAGAATAAATGTTTGCTTTTGCTCTAATAATTGCTCCAAAAATAGTATGTTGAATTCCAGCATGTGCTTATGTTTTGTATTAATTGATGGTCTAGCAGTTAAAGTTCTTGATGAATGCATTTAGTTTTTCTTGTACTATACTAGAGTGGTTAAAATGGGTGACAATTTACTTAAGAAACTTGGATTGTTGGGCTGACATGTCCACATACAGGGTGTGTGCCAGATCAGGGAAAACAGGGAAAAGTCAGGGAATTCAGATATCTGAAAAAAAATCAGGGGATTATTATGGAAATTAGGTTAAATTCTAGAAAAATCAGGGAGTTTAAGTTCTGGCAGTTTACATTCTTCAGTTTAAGAGAGAAATCAGGGAAAATGGCTCTTTATCAAACTTACATAACTTAAATAAGTACACATAGTATAAAAGTTTATTTGGCAGATTTTATTTTTTTATAAACTTCTCTTGATACATTTAATGTGAGTTGTATTATTGTTTATAATTTTAAAGTTAAAGAGCATTTTTCTAAATGAATTTAGGTCAGTTTTTATGGAGTTGAGTTTGGATAACTTTAAATTAAATCAGGGAAAACAGGTCAGGGAAGATCAGGGAAATATCACATAAAAGTCAGGGAAATCTACCTTGAAATATTGGCAAACATCCTGACATGTCAGGTATCACGGATACTGCTGTTGCTTGTGAAATGCTAGCTTTAATTTAAGTGCAAATTCTATTTCAGTCATATAGGTGCGCCAAGGTATTTTGTATTGCGGCACTGCTATTTCCATAACCTTGTCGAAGCCAACTTGTTTAACAAGTGATTATGGATCGTTGTCTAAGGCAATCATTTCTCCAATTAAGTAATGATATTTTATTGATTTTGGATACAATTTTTTTTTCAGCTGTTTCTTTTAAAGTTAAATGTTTATTTTTAACATACCTGTTACTGCTAGTATCTCTTGAGGTGAGAGAACCCTCATTTTTGCTTCCTCTTGCTGGCAGAATCCCAGTATCTCGTACTGCTCAGAATGCTTGTTTTGAAAGTGGTTTTTCAGAGAAGTTGCAGCTGGAAACAAAAAAGTACTTTAACTTAAAGTAAATAAAGTACCTACTGTGCAAAATAACTAGGAATGAAAAAATTACAAGCGTAAATATTTTGTTGTATAAAAACATTTAATTATTTATAATATACTTAAGAGTTTTACTTACTTGCTTTCCTTCTCCACCATGCAAGATCTTGCTTTTACACAGCAAACAAAATGCTACTTTATTGCTTTTCCTATAAAATTCATAATATTTCCAAATAGGGGATATTTTATTAAAAGATGCCATTTTTAAATTTTTTTGCAAACTAAAATTTGAAATAACTCAACTTTTGTTACTTATTGTAGTTTTTTTGCAAGAAAAACAACAATTAAATATGAAGTCTTTTATGTTTACTAAATTGACTTTTCGATTTAAATAGTTTTTAAAGTATAATTGTTGATGTATTTATACCAAGTCTTCCCAGGAAGCATATGAGCTTGCATGCCTTGTTCATCTGCGTTTAAAGTAATTTTTTTAGACAACTTGATCACATTTTTATATAGTAAGCGTTTCAAGAAATTGCAGCAAAAAAAAAGCTATAAGAAACTACAGAGAATAAAACAGCTATACTCGAAGAAAGGAAATTAATACTATACAAAATAGAAAATCTAATTGAACTAAAAAAAAATTTTAAATTAAAAAAAGTAAAATTTTGTCAAGAAAATAGTATACCTAAATAATTTACTGTTTTTTTTTCTTTTTTTTTTTTTTTTGTCGTTTCTTATTTTCCACTACCAAAATTAATATAAGTCGAGGAAAAAAGCAGATTTTGACAACTTGGTCATTCAGCATAATAATGAAACACTTTATTATTTGCACTAGAAAATTGTGCATTTAAACCTGATAGTTTATTTCCTGATGAACTATTGTTATTGATGATGCTACGAAAGCTTATGAGCTAGTATTTTGTAATTTACTGAACTTTTATTTTATTTTATTTAAAACTTTTTTTTAAGTTTTAAATACACTTTTTCAAACATAGCAGTTGTTAGGTTGATTATATCTAGTATTTTCTATTTGGGCTAATTTCCTAATTGAGCTATATAAAGGAAACAATTTCAGACAGGTATCGAATGTGGTAAATACATTTATAAAAGAAATCATGCAATTCTTTTATTTAATTTTTTCCGTCATTACAAAATTTATTATTCAAATAGTATTTTTTACAAATAAAAAGCAAACAAAGTAGTTTATTTTCCTATTTTATAAGTGTCAAATAAAACAAAATGTTAAACATAACAAAAATGCCAAATATAACCAAAACATTTTTAAAAGCAAAAAGGCGTGAAAACGAATAAACATAAGAAAAAAAATTAACAAAATTTCTCATAGTTCTAACCATAAGAAATAGATAGTCTGGAAGCACGGCCTGTTTCCATTGTTTTACCGTTATAACTTAAAATTTGATATTCGGCCCGTTCACCCTGCACAACTTTAAAAAATGAGCAATGAAATTTATATAGAAACACAGCTTGATGATCTGTATATAGCGATTACTGATGGAATTTTTGACAATAACAAGGAAATTGAGCATGATCTAGATGTTTTAATATTTGAAGATTGTTTGCTATCCAATTTTTTGTGGAACTTGTGTTGTAAAGTTTATAAAACGAAAAATGGCTTAAAAAGACACACAACTTCGAAACACGAACTAATCAACCCAGTGAGCGAAAACAAAGACTCCATATTATTTTGTCATCTTGATCTTAAAAACATTGTTGAAGATTCTGCTTATAAATTGTCAAGTGATTTATGTTTGCCTGAAGAAATTAGAGTTAAATTTTCAAAGCAGAGCTTCAGTTTTAATTTTGAAGATTCTATTTCTCTTTTAGAAAAATTACAGGCTTTTATTTCAAAGTACAATGGTGATGCAGAAAAATTTTATTCTCAGTTTTATGGGTTTCTTCATGAAAATTTATTGCCATCAAAGTTTGATGATATTTTATTGACCAATACTTTGCTTACTGAAATTTCCAATCATATCATTCAAGATCTTTCAGGAAATAAACATAATACTTCATCTTATAATGAAATTTTATCATCCAATAATTTTTCTGAGAAAGAATTAAGTATAATTCAATATTTGGCTGGTTATGTTGTGCAAAAACTTTACTCAAAGTTTAAATTTTCTAAATCTGAGGAGCAGTATAAAAGACAATGCATGGAAATATTATCAGCATAAAAAATTGATTCAAATGATGCCCAACTGTATATTGATACTAAGAATAGAGGTGGTTTATTTAAAACTAACATTTATACTCAAAATATCTTTATTCAATGTGAAACAATTTTTTGTAAACAAAGCAAATCTTTTGAAACATCTATTGACAGCAAAGCCCTGGTTAATGAAATGCTTAAGGACTCAGTTATTATAAGTAACTTAAACAATATATGTTACAGTACTGAAGTGCAGATTGATAAAGAAATATCTTTCTCTCTTCTTGAAAGTATGCTTAATTTGTTCACGAGGGTAAGAAGCTTTTCCTATGCTAGAGATATTCGTGAAAAACATCAGATCAACAAGCGACAAACACGCAAATCTTCTATAAGAACAGAGTTAAGAAAAGCAATGTGCAGCAATGTAGTTGCTCCTTAACTCTGGTTTTCAGGCTTTCAGCTATCTGCTCCAAAAGATAAAAAACGGTTATTTTTATAGCCACAAATTTAATGAAAATGTTATGGCTAAAACAACTTAATTCTCTTTAAATAAAAATATAGCAAGTTATACGTTAAATAAAAAAGAGATTATTAGTTTCATATATAATTGTGTCTTTTATGTAGAACTATGTAAAGTGAGGCAGAATGCCATCCTGTCACATTTTTATAAAGAATAAACCGTCTTGCCACCTTTTCATAAATCTCCTAACATAATGATTATGCAAAATAGTATTTTTAATTTACTAAAAACCATATTGTTATTTTTTATAATTCACTTTGAGCACTATATATATATATATATATATATATATATATATATACTCATATAGTGTCGCTTTAAGAGCATTTTAATGTAAAAAAAGTCTCTTACGACTACAATTTTAATTACCTCGTCTCTTAAGCTGTTTTTGATTGTCATCGAAATGTCAAAGCAATTAATTTATGCGGAAGTACATTAAATTTAATTGTTTTTTAAAAAATTTTTAAAAAACCGCAATTATAACGACTAGAAAGTTTTTTTTAATTAGTGGTGTTTTTGTTATTGATTTAATAAAAAACATTTTTTAAACATGCGTAAATGTTGCTACATCGACTATCTTATAGCCTGACTCGCAACGGAGTGCTGCTACATCGACTGACAAATAGCCTGACTCGCAACGGAGTGCTGCTACATCGACTGACAAATAGCCTGACTCGCAACGGAGTGCTGCTACATCGACTGACAAATAGCCTGACTCGCAAGGGAATGCTGCTACATCGACTGACAAATAGCCTGACTCGCAAGGGAGTGCTGCTACAACGACTGACAAATAGCCTGACTCGCAAGAGAGTGCTGCTACATCGACTGAGGGTTTGGTTTGGCCAGGCAGTCTATCAATTAAAAAAAAAAATTTAATTTTTAAAACTTTTTCTGGTCTGGTTTATTAACGCGCTCTTTAAAACTACAGTTTATGGGAAATATTTTTTGATGCTACGCAAGAGACATGCAAGACTATATATATATATATATATATATATATATATATATATATATATATATATATATATATATATATATATATATATATATATATATATATATATATATATATATATATATATATATATATATATATATATATATATATATATATATATATATATATATATATATATATATATATATATATATATATATATATATATATATATATATATATATATATATATATATATATATATATATATATATATATATATATATATATATATATATATATATATATATATATATATATATATATATATATATATATATATATATATATATATATATATATATATATATATATATTTAGTAAAAAAACTTATCTAATTTTGTTCTTCTACAAGTTGTTTCACCATCGAATGGCTCATCAGGAAGCTTCCTGATGAGCCATTCGATGGGGAAACAGCTTGTAGAAGAACAAAATTAGATAAGCGTTTTTACTAACTTTATTATTGCTTTTCAAGAACATTGAGCACTCTATTTGTAGAATACACTAACATAATTTTTATATATATATATATATATATATATATATATATATATACATATTTGTGTATTCTACAAATATAAAAATAGAGTACTCAAGGTTCTTAAAGAACAGAGCAATAAATTATATTATACTATTATAATATATATATATATATATATATATATATATATATATATATATATATATATATATATATATATATATATATATATATATATATATATATATATATATATATATATATATACATACACACCCTTGCTTAGTTGGCAGAAACAATTTTCCCATAAAAGTTAGCATATGAATTTATTTTATGAAATTAATAAAAATCAAGACCTGACAATATTGCCTTTTCATAACAAAAATTTCCTCCCCTCCCCCCTACATTTGTACTTTCAGGTGCTTAATACATGGGAGGTCATGTTTATCAATTTTCAAAAAATTTTCCCACTCACCCTGAGCTTATCAAGACCATCCCCCATTTATTAATTTTAATCGTAATTAATAAAAAAACTTAATCTTAAAACAAAAAAAACTTTCAAACCGGCCATGAAAATTTAAAATGATAAACTGACTAATAAAACTTAGAGTTTCTACCTATTTATTAGATCTGGGCAAATATTTCACCCACTTGTTTGTCTCCAACCCATTTTTTATTAGGCATCTCAGTGTATGGATTAATAATTAGAAAATTGAGACCCTCTTCCAGTAAAATTTCTAAATATTAAAAACAAACAAGACCAAATCTTTTTGCTAATTCAAGATTTTCTGTATTTAGTTAAAAGATAGGCAGTTTAAAAGGACAACAAATGTTGCAGTTGAGTGAAAGACCCAGACGAAAAATGCCATGCTTTTTGTTAAAAAAGAAATCAAACTTTAGGAAAAATTCATGAGGACGATAGTAAAATCGTGTATGTACTTGCTGTTTTGAACATCTCCTGTTTACTCCTACCCCATACCTGCAAACGTATTTTATGAACTCCACCTAATGTTGCACGAATACTATATAATGCATAACTTTAGAGACCTATCAACTTAAACTAAGAATAGCTCACCTAATTTAATGTAAAAATTTCAGGTACTTGATACAAGGATAGGGATCAATATAAAGTTTATAGCTGGGGTAAGCCCCCAAGAGTATCATAGTAATTTTTAAAAAAATGCTTCTTTATATTAAAGAGGAATGCCTGCTTTGACAAAATAAATAAATATAGAAAAAAATTGACACAAGCACAAAAAGTAAATTCTTAGCCAATAATGTAATTATTTTTATATGTAGCTATGAAAATAGCTGTTTTGACAGGATCAAAAGTCACAGTCACAGTCTGGGACTTTGGAAAAGTTAATTAACTATTTAGTCAGACTTTTTTTTCTTTTGGCAATGGTGAATCATTTATCTCATTAAAATTATGTCTTTGACATTGGACATTACCAATAATAGATCGTACAGAATATTATGACTTGATAGTGTTGTCATTATACCCAGCATCTCTGACAGAAGGATTATCACATCTGCTGCCAATAGCACGCTGTCTTCCGAAGTAGTTTTCTAAATCGTCTTGACAAAATCTTTCTGAAAGAATATAAGGAACACCATGTTCTAAGAGAAACTTACAAACTTCTTTGAATGAATGTACAGTTATCTGAATACCTTCATAAGTTTGCATAGAAATAAACATATTATTCTTAGCATTAGCAGTATAATTCCTGTCATTTCGATTGTCAATAGACTCTTTCCAGTTTTTAAAATATAAAAGAAAACTGTCAAGCCATTCAAAACGTACATTATTAACAGATTCATACGGTTTTAGATTTTCTTTTAAATTTTTGATAGCTTTATTTTTACTTGAAATATTTAAACAGTCAAAAAATTTATCCATCATTAAACAAAACTGAGCAGTTCCAGCACATTCTGGGGGAACAAATTCTTTTAAAACTTTACCAACTGTTTCACTTAACACTTGAGCAGCCAAATGAACACGCATTACTGAATATGGTGCTAAATTAATGTGATCACTTGTGAGTTTATTACCTAATCTTATAGTTGTGAAATATGACTCCAAAGTAGGTGCAGACCATTGTTCCACATATGACGAGTTCCTTGTCCAGAACCAGAATTTGCAAGGCAGTTACGAGCTGTTTTAATCAAGTGTGGAGCATCTGAAAAAAAATATATGTAACGCTTTTCATTGGAATAAATATTCTGTGCTCTGTAAACTAAATCATTACATAAGTTCATATTTAAGTTCTTATGCATTCTAAAAAATTTGGTGAGGCGCCATCAGCTGTTGCAGAAATAACCTTTAAATTCATACTTTCAAGGTAACACACAGCTTTCCAAAATATAGGCATTAGCTGAAATGATGTAATTCCAGTAGTTGCAAAAGTAGCTAAACTAAATGATAAAGGATTTACAATGCTCTTTACAAGAAATACAAGAATATGAGTAGCTAATTCTTTAATATTTTTTAAAGTAGAAATGTTAATTTCTTTATCGCCTAAATCAACAAAACCAATAAGCTCTCCAGTATATTTGTCCCAAACTAAATATTCTTGGATCTTCATTTCATCAAAAATAATTGAAACAAACTTTTCATGAGGAAGGAAATTTTGTGTTTTTTTGGCAAGCTCATTTAAAACAGCTGGATTAAATCCCCTAGTAGGTCGGATGTAATTTTTGTAATCTCTTAAAGTTCTTAAGCTTGGAAGAGTTAAAATACCTTCACCTATCTGCGAATCATATCACAAATCAGTATAAGCAGATGACGATTTAGAAGCAAGGTTTAGACGATACTTTATTATTGTGGAGTGATATCTGATAGATGAAAGATTAGAACAGCTCAAATACTTTTGCTGATCTTCCCAAAACAACTTCATAAAAGGTGATATATTTTTTTGATCACAAGCTGAATATATTGAGATCTTTACTGAGTTCTGAGCAAATTTTTTTACTAGATTTGTCAAAAGCAGATTTCACTAGTTCAATTTCCTCTTTGAATTGTTTGCATTGAAGTCTGCATTGCTGCAAAGCCAGTTTAACTCTACTAGGGGAAGTTACAGAGATGGGTGCATTTAATTTAGCAGGAGTTTTAAGAGTAGATTTTTTAGAGAGCATATTAGAATAAGCTTTAATATTGAGTTCATGACAAAATCTGCATCTGCATGGTTGATTTTTTCCAAAGACTAATAATTGACAAGAATTGCTGCAATAAAATTCAATTTGATGCAGTTTAGACTTTATTAAAGAGTTTTTATAAACAAAATAATCAAAAGTTTTAGGAGCAACATGCTTCTGAAAATTTAACACTTCAATAGGATCAGGAAATTTTATTCCATTGCAAATTTCTAAAGGTTCTATTTCAAAAATAAGTTGTGAAAAAACAACATTAAGAAATGATCTGTTATATTTCAAATACAAATCATTAGTTTCAGGTAACATCCATCCATACACACGAATAGTAAAATATAAGGAATCTTCTACAAAATTTCAAATTTTGGAATGACTTCTTCTAATAACTTAAACGAAACATAACATAAATTATCAAAAAATTCAATCTTCCATAACTTATTTAATGAAGACAAAGTAAAAAGACGTTTTTTGAAGTCCACAAAGTTTCTATAACAATAAGACTTTTCGATTAAAAAACTTTCAAAAAGTAACTGATAATCATCTCGCTTAGATATGGACGACGAGGATGAGAAACAGCAATTTAAACTGGCGCTTCTGTGCTTTTACTTGGTAAATTTAGTGATGGTAGCTCCCCATCTTTCAACTTTTTTTTTGTTTCATAACACCAAATTTGCTAAGAAAAAAGAAAAGTGAAGCTCACAAATCCATAGTTTTTTATGTTCAAAATCGTTTATTTTCTTTCAAAGAATATCATCAACAACTCGATCTTTTGTGATAATGTTAATCAAGTCTGAAGCCCATTTTTTAGTAAAATCATCCGTTTCTTTAAGAACCTTAAAGAAAGCAACTCCAGTATATCTTCTAGAGATAGAATATCCATAAATTGAACAGTTTTCACCTGGCATTTGCAATATCTATTGAGTTCTTTAAAGAAAAACAGTTAGTTCGTTAGAAAATCAATAGGATTTTTTAAAACTTGTGCAGGGTCAGAGATCTGGGGATAGCAAAAATCGAATAAAATAAGTTCAAACAATCGGTCATTGTTCGCTTCCAGACTAACTATTTCTTATGACTATGTTCTAACGTACATAGCAAATTAGTTTCTTTTTTATACAGGCTCAAAATTTTCAATTGTTGTTAAATTGTTATAAAATATGTTTTTTTTCTCAACTTGTATTAAATTTGGTAGCTAAAATTAACAAATGCCCTAAAAAAAAAGAATAGCTAAGTTGTATGAAAACTTTATAAAAAATATCTTTTTAAATTAAATTTTTTTCTTTCAAATTATTCTAAAATAATTTTAAATTATATTTTTCTAGTTTAAACTAGAAAAATTTATAATTTAAATTTTTAATTTAAATTGTCACTAAAATGTTTAAATAAATGAATTGAATTTACTAAATTCCATTCATTTATTTACAAATTTGATAATTTATTTTAAATTTGAGATTTCATATATTGTAATTAAAAACCGCATAACAAGCCTTCCCAAGAAGCGTGTGCTGTCGCAGCCTTGTTCGTCCATATTTTAAGTAATTTTTAAGATACACTGACCATGGCATTTTGCATATTACAATTTTTTTTAACATTTCAACAAGTTGTGGCAAAAAGCTCAACTTATCTCCTGAGAAAAAAATTCTAAAAAAGGAAACAAAATTGTAACAAAATATCACATTTTAATTAAATAAAATTTAATTATAAACCGCAAACAAGGCAATCGCTACTAAATGCTCAAAAGCTTTTACTATAGAATTACACTTATTGTGTACATATCTTACATTTGATTGTAAGAAATATAACCTATAGGGAACAAAGTTTGATGTAAAATATAGTCAACAAACAACATCCCCAAACACGCAAGTAAAACAAATACGCGTAATTATCCATAGCATGAATAAGGTATTCACTTTACTACTGCAGGTTGGAAACTATAACTTGTGAAATTTTCACTGGTGACAGTTTCCAACAAGTGTTACTGAATATTTCGCTATTCAGCAGAGAATCATGCCAAATATTTGGTATTCGGCAAAATCACAATTTATAGCATCTTTAATATTTATTGCTATTGTTCTACAAAGTATTTGTCCTATTCAAAAAAAAAAGGTCATTGAATTTTGGGAATTTTAAACCAATTTGGAATTCTGTAGTATAGGCGATGCCATCAAGCTGACTAACACCCTGACATCTATTATTTATGCATTTTTTATGTACATCTACTTTTTGTGTATTTTTTATGTTCATCTATTATTTATGCATTTTTTATCTACATCTATTATTTATGCATTTTTTAAGTACATCTATTATTGATTCTATTAATGAAACTGAGCTGTGTAGCAACAGTGCATAATGGAAAATATTTTTTTGTGTGAGCGTTACAATATAAATAATAGTTTATTAGTTTGTAGCAGCTATTTTAGTCTTGTTTACAGCTTGTTTACATTATAAACAATTTTTACAAATTGAAACAAAAACAAAAAACATGTGTTTTACATGTTGATTTAAAAAGTTTAACTGTGAATTTCAGTAAATTATAGTAGATAATATAATTTATAGTAGATAATAATGGTGTAAAACTTAAAAACTTCCATCCTCTCTAATTTTTATTTAAAAAGTCATGGTGAAACTATAACAAATGCTTTTTTAAGCTTTTTTCTTTTAACTGTTTAGAGTTGTTTTTAATTTTTATTAAAAAGGTACAATTAAAAAGAGTGCTACAAATAAGCAAGTGCTAGATAAATTGCAAGTTGAAAGAGAAAGAGGTATAACTGTTAAAGCTCAGGTAAGAAAAATCATTCAGCATTTTTTAAATACCTGTTAAGTTTGTCATACGTTTTGTATATTTTGTTTTTTTATAGACATCATCTATGTTCTATAATGTCACCAAAAGTATAAGCTGTTTATTTAACTTAATTGATACACCAGTAAGTTTTTTTTTTTATTTTGTACTTTACAAAATTTATGTCTAAAATAATATTTAGTTTGTTGATGCATAATGACATTTTGATAGTATTTTGTTTTGGTCAAATAAAATTTTGTTTGTTTGTTTTACTGTTTGTAATTTTTTTTTCTTTTTTATGTGTTTTTTTGTTTTTTTGCATTTAAATTTTTTATGAAATTTAATGCATAAAATGTTTTTATAATATATATTTGCATAGTAAGAAATAATTGTTCTGCACATTGTAATATAAAAAATAATTATAACTAATAATTATTTTTTATATTACTTTATAGTAATTATTTTTTATATTACTTTTATATTATATAATATAAAAAATAATTATAACCATTAGTAGCAGTTATAATTGTTTATAAATTGTAATGCATGTACACACATCTTTTAATAATGTTTTTTAAATATATTTTTTTTTTAATCAATTTTTTTTATTTAATGGTTTTTTCCTGATTTGTATTTTTTCTTTTTTTTTCTTTCTTTCTTTAGGGTCATGTTGATTTTGGTTATGAAGTTTCCAGATCTCTTGCTGCTTGTCAAGGTGCTCTTCTAGTTGTAGATGCTGCTCAAGTAATGTTTTATTGTAATGATTTAATCTATAAAAATGGACGTATGATTGAACCCATTTGCTGACCACGCAAATGATTTTTTTTTGTTGACAACTTGACCATGATTGTTTAGATGTTTTGATGATTTAAACATTTCAGAATGCGCTGAAAAAAGTAACGCTAAGCTAAACAGTTTAGCTTAGTGTTTTTAAGTCTTTTTTTTTTTTTCCAGATTCAAGCTTCTAGTTGGAACTTTTTAAAAAAAGTTCGAATCTGAACATGTTGGAACTATTACCGAAAAAATTTGAACTATTTTGAACTTTATTTTAGTTATGTTAAAACACACAAAAGTAATACAAAGTACGTGTTAAAGTATTTATTTGTTTATCATCATTAATTAGGACAAAAGCAAATAACATTAATGAGTATTCTTCATAGTTTGCTTTAAAAAAGATAGTGCCTCTAAAGTTAATCTAAGTACTTGGGCTTAGCTTTGCCAGCTTCAAAACCAGGCATTTTCTTTTGAACAAGGTTTGTTCCAATTTCCTGATGGTCAAGCTTTAATTCACTTTTTGATTGTTCAATTCAAACTTTTCATTGAACAATCAGACAAGTGTCTGATTGTTCAATGAAAAGTTTGAATTGTTGAGCTAAATTCAATTCATTTTTGATACTTATCATGTTGTTAATTATTTACTTCCTTGTCATCATCAGAGCTATTGTCAGATGGCTGAAATAATCATTGAATGAGATTAGTAGCAAGATTAGTATTTATCTTTTTTTTAATCTTGTTGCTAAATCGGTCATTTTTATTTAAGACATTCGGTTTTGACAAGTATTTCATGAGATGAATTAAATGAATGTTTCTTCTTTCAATTATACTATATTCAAATTTCTGTTTAACAAGTTGACTTAAAGGTGTATTAGCTTCATGAAGTTTTTTCTTGTAAATTCAATCACATTTTTCAAAAGATCAGTATCTCCTTTTAAAAGAGTATTAATGGCCAATTTTAATGGTTTTAAAACAACACAAAGTTCATTTATGACATCAACCTCATTTTTAGTTTAAGGAAAATCAATATTCATACCAATCAGAGCTATTTTTATTTCTGTTTGTACCTCCAAAAAATGTTCAAGCGTATCAATAGTGCTGCTCCATTTTGTCCTTGAATCACAAATCAAAGCTTTTCCTTTTTAAATTTTTCAATTATATTTGGTTGACGTTCATCATCATGTGATCAACTATGTATTTGGTTGAAGTATGTGAACCATGTGATCAACTATGTTTTTTTGTAAAGAACACATCAATCACGCATAGATGAATAGTGCGGTTGTAAGACATTTGATATTCAGGTTTAGTGTCATGATCAATTTTTTTCATAAAGCTAGCACCATCAGTAACATCAGCTACAATGTCTTTGTCTAAATTTAAATCAAATAAATTAGGCTTATCACTAATCAATTTAATGGATTTTGTTGCTGGACTTGTACCTTGGATTCTTAACACTCGAAGAAATTGAAATCCTTCATTATGATGTAGATTTAAGACATCTTCTAGACGTCTTTTATAAAGGCGTTTTTAAAATGACGTCTTTTAAAGTTTAAAAAGACGTTTAAAAGACGCATAATAAATAGTCTAAAAGACGCATTAAAAGACGTCTAGATCTAGGCTAAAAGACGTCTTTTCTGAGACCTGTTTATAAATATGTCATTATGACTTCTTTTTGACGGCTTTGTCATAACGCGTTAAGTAGATGTCATATATTCAAAGTAAAAACATAGTTTTTATTATTTTCAATAATTTGTTCAAATTTTAAGTGTAAATTACTTTAAATTAAATTACTTTTTTACACAATTGCTAAAATTTAATCAGTTTTCCAATTGAGATTAGAAGTGATTGTCACACCAAGGTCGCATTCAGAGTCTGTTGAGACAAAGGCATGACAAGTATATCTAAAGGATATATTGTAACTAAATTTAGGGTTACCATAGCCAAAATGCATAACTTTACATTTATCAACATTCAGTTTCATGAGCCAAATTTCTGTCCAAGTTGAAATTGCATTTATTTCTCTTTGTAAATTTTGGGAATCATTTGATATTCTGGCTATTAATTTGATCATTTATTTGATATTCTGGCTATTAATTTACTGTCATCAGCATAAAGCTTACAGGAATAATATTTTAGGACATTTGGAAGATCATTTATATAGATTATAAATAACAGTGGTCCCAGCACATTTCCTTGTGGTACGTCACTAGTGACATTGGCCCAATTTGAAATGCTATTTCCAAGCACAACAGGTTTAGATGTGGCACTTTGACGAATGCTCTGGCAAAATCTAAAAAAATTACATCAGCCCACTGTTTTTTTGAGAGTATTGCTGTGACTTTGTCTAATGTTTCCAATAAATTAGTAACACAACCTTTATTGCGAACAAATCCATGTTGTTGTTTGGCTATGAGTTTATTAGAGATGATTATAACTAAGTAGAGATGATTCATAACTGTGTCTTTTATGATACCCTCCAAAAGTTTGCTGGGTTACTACGATTACCACTATTATGTAACAATGTCACATTGGCTCATCTCCACATGTCAGGGATAATTCCTTCCTCTAAAGAGCTTGAAAATATCATAGAGTGGCTTGGAAAATTCTATATGGCATGCTTTTAGTGTCCAAAGTGAGCTCCATCGACCCCTGGAGCTTTGTTAATGTCCAAGTTGAATAGACGTTTACTAATTTCTTTAATGGACAGAGTTGAAAGTCTAATATTTGCTGATGTACGATTCTCAAAATGTGGCGCCAGTACTTTATTTGATTCCTCTACAAATGCAAATTTTAAATAATCATTAAGAATGTTGCTAATGTCTGTTCCAGAGTTTGATACTGAGCCATCGATGTTAGTCATATTGCTTATCAACTTGGATGCTATTTGCTTCAGTTTCACATAACCATATAATCGCTTTTTATTTGATTTATCATCTACAATATATTTTTCATAATTTAATACAGATTTTTTTAATACTCTTTTTACTTCTTTTTAACTTATAATTGACAATGGATATAATTTTTGAAAGAGTTTGCTGTACTAATATCCATAGTTGTTGTTTTCTTTTATTTAAATGTTTTAGTGACCTGTTCATCCTAGGTGGTTGAATTTATATATATATATATATATATATATATATATATATATATATATATATATATATATATATATATATATATATATATATATATATATATATATATATATATATATATATACATGTGTTTAATAGGGTATATATATACATATATATACATGTGTTTAATAGGGTGTCCAAGCTCAGACTGTTGCAAACTTCTTTAAAGCTATAGATGCAGGATTGACTATTGTACCAGTAATTAATAAAGTAAGTTATTAAATAATTTTTTTAAATTTATTAAAAAATGACAGTATTCATTTATTTTCATTTACTTAAATTTCTTTGTTTTATTTTTGTTGATCTTCCCAAAGCCAAGACTGTGATCATTTAATGAGACTTCCCATTGTTTTTATTTAAATTGTTGCTACAACATTTTCTCAGTAAAATATTTCTGAAATACAAATCTTGATAAGCAATATGGCTTCACAGATAAATAAATTAAATGTTCTACCAATTATGCGTAATAGAGTTTAAACTCTGTGCCTCTTGCTTGAGAAGTGAGTTACCTACCACTTTACTACTTTTGCATAGTATTACCACATAATATTTCATAGTTAAAGTAACTTTAGATTTATCCACTACAAACATTGAAAACATTTGTGATTGTAGATAGATCTTGCCAGTGCCAATGTTGCAAATGTTTGTAAACAAATGGAATCTACTTTTGACGTGTTATCTGAAGAGATTATCAAGGCAAGTAATCTTAAACATTTTTCTAATTTTTTTTTACCATGTTATACTTTTTTTAATAATTCTATATTATATTACTAATATACTTTATTTTATATTACTCCTATTGACATTTTTACTGTCGATACTTACAGTCTTCATTTTGATATACTAATGATTTTAATAGCAAAACAATTGTGCAGTTATATATATATATATATATATATATATATATATATATATATATATATATATATATATATATATATATATATATATATATATATATATATATATAATATATATATATATATATATATATATATATATATATATATATATATATATATATATATAGTATAAACACACACACACAAACATACACATATGAATAGCTGGCTTAAAATCTTATTTTGGTGGATTGAATATTTATTAAAAAACTTTTCAGAAAAAAATAAGGCAAAGAAACATGTAAAAACAAAGAACTTTTTTTTTCTGTGATAAAAATCTTATGTATCCTGATAGGACCAGCTTAAATCCGAGTTCAATCCCCACCATGTCCCTGGTAGTACCGGGCTCAACTCGTTTCTCCACGCAGCGTCCTTGTTCGTCAAGGTTCGTGTTTCAGAGTTATAGAGTTGAAAGAGGGTTATAATATATACCACAAATAAGTAGCCTTCTGTTCTGTAGTGGCCTTCTCGGCCTTGAGAAGGTAAATTAATAAAAAAAAAAAATTCCTCAACAAGTATTTTTTTAATAAATCTTAGTAAATATTTTTCATCAATTGTAGTAAATATTTAAATATTTTAAATATTTTTTATATTTTATAAATTTTTTATATAGGTTTTAATAAATATTTTCTATAAATTTTGATAAATATTTTTTATAAAGTTTAAAAAAATATTTTTTAAAATTTTAATACATGTTTTTTTATTATAAATTAATAAATTATAAGGAATAATTAATTATATTCAAAACTTATTAATTGTAAATGATTTTTAATGAAAACTTTTACTGTTTAACAAAAACAAAGTACATAGTTTGACCAAAATTATAGGAGATAAGGTCAGTGTTTCCTATAAAAATCGAAAAGAGATTTTAGTCTATTGTTATTTTTTAAAATATATTTTTTATAATGAGTAAACCAATGTCATTCAATTAGGAAGCCTATATTTGCATCCTTAAAGTTAATAATGAATCACATTGACTTTGACCTCACTGTTTAATCAAAAATGAGATTTATAGACCTTCCAAATGTACTGCAAACGAAATATTTGTGATCTACTTGTTCAGTGGTGATAATGACTCAAAAGTATGATGGTCCTGAAACCAAGCTGAAGCAGTTAAAACTCGTTATGAGCGTGCTCAACATTTTTTTCTAAACAATTTAAAAGTGTCATTTTTATTGAAGTGAGCAAAACTCAAAAAAACAAATAAATTAAATCATAGTATTTGCGAAATTAAACAATACATAATAATTTTTTTTACTCAGTAACGTATATGATTTCAAATGTAGTAAAGTACAATACTTTAGAAAAAAAAATACTTAAGTAAAAGTAAGAGCACACATTTAAAAAAATACTCAAAAAGTAAAAATTCTCAAAACAACTACTCAATTACAGTAACACGAGTAAATGTAATTTGTTACTTTCCACATCTAGTCATGATACTACTGCAAATGAAGATGCAACACTCTTCTTGCAACAATGCAACACTTTTCTATTTTTTTATATTAAAGTTAAAAAACTTTATTTAGTCTTTGAAGTTTGCTTGAATATTGTTTTTGATGACTATTTTTACAGGTATCTGCTAAAGAAGGTATTGGAATTGATAAACTACTTCAAGCTATATATGAAAAAGTACCAAGGTATATTTATTTATCTTTATATTACCAATAACTAAATTTAGGTTGATAGTTTTCAAAATTTGATAGGTTTTATGCTGAATCTTAACATTTTTCAAACAGTTAATTGAAAAGTGAATATAAACGAACTTTTTTTTATGACTACATGTATTTAAAAAAGTTCTTTCTTCATTAAACTATGATCTTTGCAACAAGAGAATTTATGTTATGCTGTTTCTGCCACTCTTGTTTCTGCCACTCTTGTTTCTGCTACTCTTGTTTCTGCCACTCTTGTTTCTGCCACTCTTGTTTCTGCCACTCTTGTTTCTGCTACTCTTGTTTCTGCCACTCTTGTTTCTGCCACTCTTGTTTCTGCCACTCTTGTTTCTGCCACTCTTGTTTCTGCCACTCTTGTTTCTGCCACTCTTGTTTCTGCTACTCTTGTTTCTGCCACTCTTGTTTCTGCCACTCTTGTTTCTGCTACTCTTGTTTCTGCTACTCTTGAGCCTTTGTCATGTTATTGTAAGGTTACATCACGTTTTCTTTTCTAAAAATATTACCATGGTTGCTCAAGTAAGCTATTATCTCTTGCTCCACTTTTTAAAATACAATCTTGTGTAACTTGTCATTCAGCAAAGTGGCATTCTTTTAACTCTTTTTAAATTAATTGAAAACCACCTGAATGCTTATGTTTCTTGTAGAGATGTTTTGCATTTAAGTGTTTTGCAATTAATATAAGAAGAGTTTTCCATTCTTAGTTAATAATAGTGTCTCTTTTTTAGTAGTCTATTGGTAATCAAATTATTAAAGTTTTCTTTATTTTTTGTTTGTTTATAAAGAATAAAGGTTTCTTTTTTATAAAGTCTTCAGTTTTCTATTTAATAAATCTCACTAATTGAAACGTGTTTATGTGTTCTAGCCTCTTTCTGCACTGGAACATTTTATGCCTCCTTTCCTCAAAGAAATATATAAATAAATAAAAAAAGTAGTTAAAAAACAAAATAATAAAAATAAAAAAATAAATATGATTCAAAAATTATTAATTCAGTGTTTTTATAAATTTTTATTGGAGTGTTTTTAGAAAAAAATGTATTTACTTTGTAATTCAAACACGATTCTTGTCTTTTGCAATTAGAACTTTGTTTTTACGAGAATTTTGTTTTGTTTTTAAAACTAGAGTTTTTTTTGTTTTTAGAACTAGAATTTTTTGTTTGTTTTTAAAACAAAAATTTCAGGTTCCTTATTGAATGTTTGTGTTCTTTCCCCCAAATTTTTATTTTGGCTGGCTCTCATAGTGGTTGTTAGCAGCAATAAAAATTAAAAAATTTGGGCTATCCGGCTGGCCCAGCTTTGTTATTCATGCAAGTTCTGAAAAGCGTTTTAGATTTTTTTAAGAAAAACCATTTAAGAAAAACTTGGTAATTTTATTTTTTAATGTTAAATAAATGCATTATGAGAATAAGAAACTACACCTTTTCAAGATGTAATTGAGAACTTGAAAGTTATAATTAAGAAACATTAGATGTAATTAAGAAACGTAAGATGTAATTTAGAAGATGAAAGTTGTAATTAAGAAATGTAAGATGTAATTTAGAACATGAAAGTTGAAAGAAAAATTAGATGAATAATAAGACAAACTATTTATTTACAAAAAAATATAAAGATTTAAATTGAATTTAATGTTGTTAAAAATCAACCCAAGTTGATGTTGTTAAACATCAACTTGGGTATCTTTCATATTTAAAATTGTTGCATAATGCTTTGTAGTATGTTGAGCAGCATGTGCACAGTCACCTCCTATTATTGTATTTTTTGCCGCAGAACCAATTCTTTTTGAATACTGTATTTGTTCTTCCACAATCCCAGCACCAAATACGCATTTTTACCGTTACTTAAAATTTTAGGCCAGATTATTTTCACGGGAAAAGATTACTACATCTGTCCAACAACATCCGTGGACTAGTGAAATAACATTCGCACATTTTTGTGTAAGATCATCCGCTTTTTTTCTTTACTGAATTAACATCTGTGCAACAACATCCGAAATTTCATTGATGTATAATAACATTTTTAGAAAGATGTAACTATATCCGAGAGTTTTTCTCGATGTGTAACTACATCCGCCAAAAATAATGCATTTTTTAAAATAAAATAAAAAATAAAATAAAATAAATTTCCAGATGTAGTTACATCCGAAAAATATCAGATGTGTAATTACATCTGGTTAAAATAATACATTTTTAAATTACTTTTTTCACGGATGTAGATACACCTGAAAAAAATCAGATACGTAACTACATCTGGTTAAAATATTGTTTTTTTAAAAAATATATATTCCGGATGTAGTTACATCCGAAAAAAATCAGATGTGTAATTACATCTGCTTAAAGTAATGCAATTTTTAATTTTTTTTTTCCCGCATATGGGATTGCTGGTTACAGTATACAGTATAGTAAGTTTACCGTAAACTTTACCGTATACTTGGTATACTAAAAGTTACTACACACTTTACTATACCAGTTTTCTTTTACTTGTAAAATATTTGAGGACCAACTTGATGATTTATTACTTACATCATATTAATGAATTAAGTAATTATATGAATAAAATGAATAAATAATTAAAATTTCTTATATATTTTATCAGTTTACATATACGCTAAAAATTAAGTACAGTAGAATCCCATTAAGTCGGGAATATTATAGTCTGACATCTGACTCTCGGTAGGTATAGAAAGTTCAAGGGGAACTTAAAATTTGTCCGACTTAGTAATAGTCTTTTAAAAGTCTATTTTTTTTACTTTTACTTAGTAAAAGTAAATGAGTCAAATGGATTCTACTGTATATATAAATTTAATTTACTTATAGCGCAAAAACTGTTTGTGGCCGAGAGGATAAAGCAATTCCTTGCATGCAAAGACTCGAGGTCCAACTCTTAACGTTGTCTTTTTTTTTTTATAATAAGTTTTTAAAATCTTGTATATACTTTAGTCAGTACATAGGTTACTAATACAAAGAGATGTCGCAATAGGGTAGAAAAAATCCAGAGTTTATTACAGGTTTGCAGAAACTGGTAAAAAAATTGACAAAGAAATTGAACAAAGGAGTTTTTGTCTATAGGCAATGTCTGAATAACTAGCGCTCCTAAGAGGCGCCCAGCCTATAAAAATTAGTGGACTAGCAGGGTCCCCAATTTCAAAGTGTATATTAATTTCTATATAAATTCTATACATATTGCATATATATATATGCTTTTTCTTCATTTATTTTTTTAGGAATAGGGCCGTAAATATTTTTTAACATCCGGCCCCCAAGAACCTTAATCCGGCCTAGTCTATGGCTCGCCAAATGTGTCAATACAAGTACAAAGTTACCAATCTAGATTATCATACATTTTAAAATCATATCCCACTCACAGTGATTTTACAAAGTTAGTATTTTGCCATCAAAGGTTTGGGGACAGACAAACCAAAATATATAATTTATAATTAATATCGTTTTTATTGGAAGATTATGTTTTACCCCAGTCTATATTTTAATATTGTTTTAGTGTCAAACATTTCGCAGAGTATCAACTTAAATTGTAATGGGAGTTAAATAAAATGGGAAATCGCTTGTAGAAAAAGTAATGTGTCATGATTTAAAACAACCTTATACATACCCCCCAATAATTTATAATATATTTTAGCTCCAATCTTTTCAATAATAAGGAGGTTTTAGGTAGGGACGGAAAGTTATCAAGCGAAAACACTGTCATAAATCGACCCTCTGGTTGCAATTTAACCAATTTAAAAAAAAAAAGCCATCATATAGATATTTATTATTAAATGAAAAATTAACCATTTTAAAAATCTAAGAGTGCATTTTAAGACTGAACGGAGGGGCTCAAAACTTTATTAAAAATATTGATAACAAGAGGGCCGAGGGGCCTTGGCAACTTGCCAAATTTTTATTATAAAATATAAATCTAGCATAAAATATACAAATATATTTAAATTTTTTGTTCACATCCCCCCCTTCCTCCACCCTCTAAAGAAAGAAATATGCGTTGCAATCCTTGAAAGGTACCAAGACTCAGGGTCGTCCCGATAGGGGGTTTTGGGGTACCTTTCCCCCTTCCCTCCCCCCCCCTCCCTAAGCTGTTAATTTTGCATGTCAGTTTGCAAATTTGTATATTTATCAATTTTGGTATTATTATTTACAGTTGGTACATTTGTATATTTTTGTAGTGGAATTTTTCTTGTTTCAAAGTGGAAGCTATTAAAGTTCCACCACTTGTTGGAAACATCAGGCGTCAATATTTTAAGAGAAGGAGGAAATATTTTATATAAGTGCAAGAGAGTGCTAGATAATGTATAATATTTGGACAGATGTCCAGTATTGAAGAGTGGTATTTAAGAGGGGAGTATTATTCAGTGATTAAGTTAGAGTTGTGTGAGTGTTGTTTAAGTTAAAGTTGAGTAAGCGTTGTTATAGTATTCCGTATGTATTCCGTATTGTTTATGAAAATGGTGGAGGGGGGGGGGGGGAGGAGATATAAACAAAAATTTGTATATTTTATGCTAGACTTATATTTTATATTTAAAAATTGGCAAGTGGAGGTCCAGGGCCCCTTGTTCCTCTTATTATCAATATTTTTAACAGGGTTTTTATCACACTTGGTCTAAACATGCACCCTTGGATTTTTATAATGTTGGATTTTTCCTCATAAATATCTATAAATTTTTTCTAAAGTTAGATAAAGTACAGCGCACAGTGGGAAGAAGGGTGGCCAAAATTAAAAAGTTAATTAATTTTTTTGGATTTTTAAGTGGTAAATTGAAAAGCTAAAGCAATTACTATGAATATGTTAAAAAGTTAAAAAAAATTCAAATATTAATTATGAAATATTTATGTTCAAAGTCAAACTATTTGGACATATATACATTGATGGAAAGGTCCTTGAGACTAGCTTTTAATTGTTGAAGTATTTTAAGAAAAATTCGAATGCAGTTGTGCAAGTAAGGCCAAAATATAAAAAAATATCACAAAATAATCAAATGTTTCAACTTTGGTGGAGCAGGAAAACTAAATTATAATTCTTTACAATGTGGTCTCATCACGCTATACATGCTCTGAAAAATTAAGCCGCCCTTTTTTGCTCTTTTTTGAAATAATTAATATTTGCCATTTTTCTACTACTGTTTTCAGTAGCAGATTCAATTTTTTTAATATTTCAGATTATATTTATTAGGGCAGTTTATAAACTTTTTAAACTAAGTTCATGCTTATTTCAAAATATAATATATAAAAAAAAAATACTTTGATTAAAGCCTGCGGACAAAATACATCAAAAAATTTACCACCCCTGGCTCAAACGCCAGGGCATTGAGTTAATAAAATATTTAAGTTGACAATCTTACACTAAATTTAAAATCATTGACAGGTTTTAAATTTTATCTAATAATCTTTAAGCTTTTGATAGTTATGACCATTTAAAATTTACAATCCCTCAATGGATTGAGGGGGTTGTAAATTTTAAATGGTCAAAACATTCGAATTCAAAATAATTTTTAGATGAAATTTAAAACCTGTTGATGAAATTATATTTTGTATAATATATCTTATTGCCCTTGCGCTCGGGGTAAACATGGGGTCTTTTAGGAATATTTTTGTTCCCAGGCTCCAATCACTGATGCTTTTTGTTTAAGTTGCTGCCTCTTTATTAAGATCTTCATTAAACGAATCCCTATGATTGCTTCCACATGGTTGGCAGTCCAATTCATTTTGTGATACCACATCAGGTTTTGTTTTTTTCAAAAAGTTTTGTCAACTTAGGTATGAACGCAAAAAGAAAATAAAAACAGTCGTCTATATTGTGAAATTTTCAATTTTTTATAATTCAATAAAAAATTATTATTAACTAAGAAAAAGGAATTTGTTCCTTACAAGCTGGCCTCTCCAAACGCCCTGGACACGCAGCGGCTGCCTATGATTTAAATTGGTTTTTGTAGATTCGGAATCCCTGTGAAATTTTTCAAAATAATAAACTCCGCTTATTTAAAAAATTTGTCACATTCACGTTTAAAATATGAAAAACTGCCTAATTTTTGTTAAAACACCTTTTACAAAAACTCACTTTATGTGTTCATTTTTATTACTTTTTGAACTAAATATAAAATTTTCTTAAAATTCAACATAATATTTATTTCGTATTTTAAATATTTTGAAAAAATATATTTTTTAAATTAAAATTTCCCCTTGTTAATTAGTCATATTCTAGTCATTTTTCCATTTAAAACAACGCCAACTCACTCAGCAAGACAATATTTTTATTTATTTTTTTTAGATTTGGAATCCTCCTAAAATTATTCACCTAAAGTCACCTTGCTGTTTTTGAAATTGTGAAAAAAGTAAAAATTGACACACCTTACTCTCATAGGCAGTGGATGACTGGCTTTTTAAATAGGTTTAAAACAGGCATGTCAAATTGGCAGCCTGTAAGTGAAAGCGATAGCTCTATTTCATAGGGGTCTATTCATTATAGGATAAAGACAGAGTTTTAATAAAGTAGTTTGATGAATTTTTAGATGCCAATGAGTGCCAAAGATGTCCAGCTTTAACGTCCAAGTTAAGTGTTCTAAGCAGCCTAAACCGTTCCATAAAATAAGATCTAAATTTTTGGCAATGAAAACTATCTATATTGATTGTGTTTTAAATATTATTATGTTTTGTAAACAAAGAGAGTCTATTTTTACGATTTCTAAAGCAATCGGTTTTAAAATCACAATTCAAATAATCAATTTTTATAAATAAATTATTTTTCGGATGTAGTTACATCCGAAACAACATTTCAGATGTAGTTACATCCGAAAAAAAATAAACTTGTAACTACATCTGGTTATATAATGTATTATTATAGATTTTTTTTTCCGGATGTAGTTACATTCGAAAAAAATCAGATGTGTAACTACATCTGGTTAAAATAATGCATTATAATAATTTTTTTTTGGCGGATGTAGTTACATCCAAAAAAAGACAGATGCGTAGCTACATCTGGTTAAAATTATGCATTTAAAAAAAAAAAAAAAAATTTGGATGTAGTTACATCCGAAAAATCTACAGATGTAGTTGCACGGATGTTATTATACATCAATGAAATTTCGGATGTTATTTTACAGATGTTATTATACATGGCAAAAACAGATGTTATTGCCCTGACCCATTTTAAATTTAAATTTGATTTAAATTTGGACTGTAGGGTTCTAAACGTTACACCTGAGCTGGAGAATTTTTAAACACCCTTTCAAAATGAGCGTGATCTGTTACGATGGCTAAATCCTCTAAAAGTTTCCTGAATGTAACCCACTGCTGAAACATAACCAACATTTACTTGTTACAAGATTCTGCATTAAATGATTCTCTGCAAGTTTCCATCATAACAACATTTGTTGTTGATATAGCTGCAGTCAAATGTATTTTGTACCTTTTGAAGCAGGCATTTTCATTATTGGTCTTCTTTCTTGTTAAGCTTGTCCTTGCGTTTTTCTACAAAAAAGGTTAAAATTTGTTTCATCCAACCAAACTATCTGATGACCATTTATAATATGTTCATTGATATTCCTAACATTTTCATTTTCTTTTTTGTTTGTTTTCATTACTGTTTTTTGTAGAATGTACCTTTTTAAATAAAAATTATCTACTTTCAAGGTAATTTGGGGTTGTTCTTGTGTTAACGCTAATATTAAATTGTCTTAATATTTTTGTTTTGGTAAGTTGTCATGATATTTTTGTTTTGATCCTCAGTCAATTTTTTGGTTTAAAACCACCTCTTCTGATAACATTTGAATTTCTGCTGCAAACCCAATTGAAAGGTAACCCCTAAGTTTTGCGCCAGAGTCATCTAATTGTCATTGGGTAAATCTGGTGCAAAATTTAGGGGTCAAATTAACACATTCAGCAACTCTTCTTCATCAGTGAAGATAATACATGATATTTTTTTTCAACCTGCTTGGTTGTATGTATTTCATGCCAACAAATTAGGTAAGTTGGTTCTGGTTGTTCCAGAGGGCGAATGTAAGGTAATTTGGTGAAATAAATACGGATACAGATTCAATTTAATAGCGGACTTTCGGGTAATAACACAATAATTTTTTTAATTCCATTACTATTGCTGGTGCATACAAATGCTTAATTTGATATTATTCAGATAAGAATGTGAATTCGCAATTACAAATTATGTATTCTCAATTACATTTTATAATTTCTTATTTACATGTTGTGTTTCTTAATTACATATAATGATTTCTTATTTCCATGTGTTTCTCAATTACATTTCATGGTTTCTTAATTACATGCTGTGTTTCTTAATTACATATTACGATATCTAAATTACATGTTGTGTTTCTTGATTACATTTTATGATATCTAAATTACATGTTGTGTTTCTCAATTACATATTTTGATTTCTTAATTACAACTTTCATGTTCTCAATTACATCTTGAAAAGGTGTAGTGTTAATTTGAAACACCATGATGACACATAAAGTGTAAAGTTATTTATTCATCCAGTTGTTGTTAAAAATGTGTCAATGATCCAAAATTGTATTGGTAAATAACTAAACATTTATCTGGTTTAGCTGGCCAGAAAAGTTTATTAAAAGGAATGTTCAGTTCAGCTCATCTGAAAAACTAAAAATCTTTGAACTGTTAGGATGATGTCCTCTGAAATAGTTTACTGTTTGTGTGTGAACTTCACACACAAAATAAGTGTCATGTTTGTTGTTTCTGACGTAAAGCAAAACAATTTTATTACAAATTCATTATTTTTGACAGATAGATAGAAGGTAACAGGGTGTAATGAATATTAATTTATGCTCCAATGTTGACTTTGAACCTTATCTTGAACCACAAACATGTAATTTTCTGCAAAATCATCCAAGAAATAACAGCAATTTTTCTTTTAAAGCCTTAAGTATCATATTTGACATTTTGTAATATAGGAATGAACTGTTAACTTGTCTATGAGGACCATATCACTTTGTATTCTTTGTAATGAAATGTTGTTGTCTATCTGATCAATGCTGTGCGGTCTGTAGTAAAAGTTCCATCTCATCATCAGCATTGTTAATTAGCTATGCATCAACAATCTATTTAAAAAAATTATGAATAAATTTTTATTTTTAAAGCAAATGCTAAACTAATTTTTTATGTTTTTTGGTTCTTTTATCTGTTGTTTAGTTTTAATTCTATAATTATTATTTTTTTAATCTAAAAGCTAATATTTATGAACCTTTTTTTTAAGCCCTAAAACTAGTGTTAAAGAAGATTTATCTTTATTTTTGTTTGATTCATGGTATGACGTGTACAGAGGAGTTATCAATTTAGTAACTGTAAAAAATGGAAAGATTTCAAAAGGTTTTGTATTAATATTTATAATTTAAAAAATTTATTTTTGGATTTATTTCATATTGAGTTAATATTTAGGTGATAAACTACAATCTGTTCATAGTGGAGCAACATTTGAATGCCTTTCCCTTGGCATCTTGCATCCTGATGAGTGTCCTGTAAATACTTTGTAAGTAAATTTAAAAAAAAAATATTTTATTTGAGCTATTTAAAATAAGTTATTAATACAAATTATTAATACAATCTGTCGGGTTGTTTAATAGTTAAATCTTGTCTAATTGTTCAAAAAGGACAACTATTTAGTTTGTCTGGTAGTTACAATCTGTTGGGTTGTCTGGTAGTTATGTCCTGTCAGATTGTCTGGTAGTTACAACCTGTTGGGTTGTCTGGTAGTTATGTCCTGTCAGATTGTCTGGTAGGTACAATCTATTGGGTTGTCTGGTAGTTATATTCTTTAATACTATCATATAGTCATCCAGTAATATGACTGATTTTTCATGTATTTAATTTTAAAATTTTTTTAACACAATCTTGTTTTCCTGCATTTTTATTTATAACTTCATTTTGGTTTTTGTAAATTCTGTAGATTACTCTTTTAACCAATCAATTTGACTTTTCTAACCAATCTCTTTGACTCTTTTAACCATTGCCAAATCAATCTTCTTAGTATTATGTCTTTTTAATATACAATATACTCTTTAACACTCAGTAGGATTTCCATCTTCTTGTTCTACTGCCAATATGCTAACTGTTATAGCAGAAATATTTTAACAAGCATTAGATAGAAGTGGTAAGGCAAAGGTGTTGGTCTTGATATATCAATGACTTTCAATAAAATCTGGCGTGTTGGTCTTTGGGATACCACATAGTTCTATTCTTGATCCTTGTTGCTTCTTGTGTTGATCTTCTAGATAATTTTCTTAATAAGCTCTCAAGTTCTACTTGCTGATGACAACTATATATTCCAGTCTTGACAAAAAAAACATCATTTTTTGATCATTTATAAAAGGCAGATAATTTTTGATCTGATCTTTCTAGTGTGACAGCTTTGGTCGTGCAGTGGCTGGTGAATTTTAACCTAAACAAACTTAATTGTTGATTAGTTATAATTATTGCATTATATTGATAAATGGAAACACTCTTGCTGAGTCCTCTACTTTGCATCTTCTCAGATCATCATTCACTACTAAACTCTAAAAAATATATATACAATCCATTGCAAGGTTAGCATCTGCAAAGGTTGCCTCTCTTTGTTAGGCTCCCCATTTTCTTACTCTTTTTTCCATTTTTTCAAATATAAATCTGTTACTTGACCTTGTATTGAATACTGTTGTCATATTTGAGCTGGTTCTTCTAATGAGGTCTTTTATCTTTTAGGTCCAAAAATATATTTTGTTGTTCAACTTGCTCTAACTGCTAAACTTGAGTCTCTGTCGAATTGTCAAAAAATCTTTTCTCTTTTTCTCGTATACCACCACAGTTACTGTTTAACCGAGCTATCATATTTCATCAATTAAAATCAATTGTTAGATCTTGTCATTCAGCAATGTCAAGTTGCATCCTTTTACTCTCAAAATAATTTTTATCCTTTTAATTTTTTTCTTCAAACATCAGTGCTTTAAAATTTTCTCTCATCTTCATGTTTTTCTGATGCATAAAACACAATTCACAACAACTTTTAAGTCTTCTGTTAATTTCTTGCAGTTCTTTAAACTCTCTTCTTTGTTTCTGTCAACTTCTTGCAGTTCTTTGACCTCTCTTCTTTGTTTCTGTTAACTTCTTGCAGTTCTTTGAACTCTCTTCTTTGTTTCTGTTAACTTCTTGCAGTTCTTTGAACTCTCTTCTTTGTTTCTGTCAACTTCTTGCAGTTCTTTGAACTCTCTTCTTTGTTTCTGTCAACTTCTTGCAGATCTTTGAACTCTCTTCATTGTTTCTGTTAACTTCCAACTTAATTAGTGTTTGCTTACAGCCTTGTTGGTATAGAATTTTATTTTAAAAAAATTATTTCTAGTATTTTTTTTTAATTTTTATTTTTTTGAAGTGTTTTTTTTATTTAATTTTTTTTTTTTTTTTCACCTTTTTAATCTCCTTTTTAATAACAAATGTTAGTTATTAAATTTTAAAAATTGTGTGATATAATAAATATGTTAATATAATTAAAAAAATATTAGTATGCAAAAATATAATTTATTTTGGTCATTTTAAGGAACTTCACTTTAGTATTCTGCTCAATGATAGGTAAAAAAGTATGATAAATTGGCCACTATCAAATTAACTTTTAATGATGTAATTAATAAGGCTGTGTTAAAGTTACAATTAGTGTTGAGCATTTTCGTTACACAATAAAATCTCATAACAAGACCTGAAATTGTATCTTTCGTACATTAGCTTGCACTTGCTACTTTTTTAACATAATATCTCTCCTATTTAAATAATGTCTCAAAATATTCTTGTGTGGAGGGATTTAAAATAGCTTAAGTAACTATTTTTTACAGTTTTTTACAAATTTAAATCTTCTGACAATATTAATACTGTAATTTAATAGTAGTTAATAGTAGTCATTTACATCATTTTAAAGTAGTTTCTAGGCTTTTCTATACATGGTGTATAATTATCGCTGAATTATCTGACTTAATATTAGATCATTATAATATAAAATAATTGTAATAAATGAACTTAAAAAATTTTTTTGGTGTTGCCTTAAAGATTGCCTTACTTGTCTAGGTTGCATTCAAACATCAAAATCGTGATCAACCAAAATCGTGATCAACCAAAATCATGGTTGATCATTATATTGATGTGCAACTATGGCAATCTATACTGAAGGCCTAATCATTGTCAACCTTAAGCTGTGACCTAAGGGCTATGAGGATTTGTGGTTTATTATACTTTCTTTCTTTTATAAATTTGTAAGTTTAAATTAATATAACAAGTTGAACTATTCAAAATAAAAATTTTGTATAAAAAAGTAATAAATGGTTTAGATATATAAATAGATTTTATATTGGGAAAAAAAAGACAAGTTAATAAACTAATAAAGAAAACATTTTTATTTTAACTGCAAAAAATCTTCATCATTTTTTAATATTTTTTTTAATGATAACTTCAAGGTTCTTAATTTTGGTTTTTTATGATAACTTCAAGGTTCTTAATTTTGTTTTTCTATGATAACTTCAAGGTTCTTAATTTTGTTTTTTTATGATAACTTCAAGCTTCTTAATTTTGTTTTTTTATGATAACTTCAAGGTTCTTAATTTTGTTTTTTTATGATAACTTCAAGGTTTTTAATTTTGGTTTTTTATCTTGGTTTAATTTTAAAAAAAAGATATAAACTGAAATAGAATAATATTGTAAGTTTTTTTAAGTTAATTATTGACTACTCATGTAGAATACTTTTTTAATTTTTATTTTTAGTACTATTTAAACTCTTTTATTTAGGTATGCAGGACAAGTTGGTTACATTGTCACTGGAATACGTGATATCAATCAGACTTTAATTGGTGATACTTTCCATCATGTTGGGAAACCAGTGAAACCTACACCAGGTTTTAAGCAACCCACACCAATGGTAATAAAGTTTATTATAAGTATTTTTTTTTTTTTATCAAGTGTTAGTGAATACTCTGAAAAATGAGTGAAAATATGTGTGCAAAAGTATAAGTGCACTCATTAAAAAGTATTAGCTCATTTAATTAAATTTTTTTTATTTGTGAAATTATTTTTTGAATTCTTTTAATTGATTTTTGTTAATTATTCTCTGCTGATTAATAATAGTCAATAAAAGATGTAAGTACTATAAATTGAAGTGACAAAAATGTCATTTAATATACAGTTGAAACTTCAAAATTGTATCAACAAAAAAATGAGTTTAAAGACTGTATCAATTAAAATAAAGTTGCAAGTTGTTGGCATGCACAAAAGTAGTGTCAGCAATTGAGAATTCGGACATCAATTTGAGATCAGTGAATGCAGAACAATGCTCAAAAACTATAATGAGATTGGCACAGTCAAAGACAAAAGTTGCTCTGTCTGTCCTAAAAAAATGTCACAAAGAGTTGAAAATATAGAAAAATTGTACATCAAAGAAACCACTATTAAACATGATAAACATTTTTGAACAAACAAAATGGTGCAAAGAAAGAGCTGCATGGACAGTGAAAGAAAGAGCTGCATGGACAGTGAACGAAAGAGCTGCATGGACAGTGAACGAAAGAGCTGCATGGACAGTGAACGAAAGAGCTGCATGGACAGTGAACGAAAGAGCTGCATGGACAGTGAAAGAAAGAGCTGCATGGACATTAGAGCAATGAAGAAAAGTAATTTTTTTATTAAACAAGTTGAACTTTGAACTTTTCTAATCATAAGAAAAGGATTTTAGTAAGGAAATACAAAAATGAAAAATACAATCTTCGTTTTATCATGCCAAGATTTCAAAGAGGAGGCTCAAGTGGCATATGGGGCAGCATCAATGGATCTAGTACTGGCCTGGCGCATTTTCACACCGATCGACTAAATCAACATTAGTATAGAGAGGTATTCGAAGATTATTTACAACCTTTAATGGAGTTACTCAAATCCATTGTGACTCCATTTGGCAATTTCAACAAGATAATGTTCATTAATTAAATAGTATTAAAACTTTACTGTATATTAGGTGTGAGATCTTTAAGTTATTTTTGTTTATTTTACATGCCAATGTTTTGTTAGGTTTTAAATATTGTATAATTGTTTCAGGTATTTTCAGGAATTTATCCACCAGATCAAGATTCGTATATAGGTTTGAAAAAAGCAATGGAAAAGTTATGTCTTAATGATTCAAGTGTTTCAATGTTTCCTGATAATAGGTATTTCTTTGATTTGTATAGAGATTTTATCTTTTGTAGCAAAGGCTTAAAAACTTTAAGAGACACACAAGAAAAAGAAAAACATATTATTTAAATATGAGCAAAGGTTATAAACGATTATTGTATTTAAATATGAGCAAAGGTTATAAACGATTATTGTATTTAAATATGAACAAAGTTTATAAACCATTATTGTATTTAAAACTGTATGAGGAAAAAATTGATTTTAGTTTTGGTGGCAGAAATATAAATATAGAAAACAGAAGTATAGCAAATCATGTTTTCTTTTATATTTGGATTGTTTTTATTTCTCTTTTTTGCAATGTAGTGCAGCACTAGGCCAAGGATGGCGTGTAGGATTCATGGGTTTGTTACATATGGATGTATTTCGACAGAGACTTTTACAGGTAAAAATTAAATATTTTAAAGATAAACAAATATTATTAATAATATTTCATAAATATTAATAATATCAAAAAAAAAAAAAATCAATGAAACAAATAGTTAAAGAAAAATTATAAGAGTTTAAAATGTTGAATATGTAAATTATAAACTGTTTTAAAAAGTTCAAGGTCATTTTTATGAAATAATTTAGATTTTAAAGTTAAGTTAAATTGTTTTATTTTTATTTTCATGTTTATATCAATTATTACTAATTTTATATAGTAGTTTTTTTATAATATGTTTTTTGATAGTTGTGTTTTCTACAGTAATTTTTGCGATTGTAGAGTTTTAATTTGAGATGGTAAATTGCTAATTTGTGATTGTGTATGGTGTTGATGGTAGATAATGTTGTAATGGTACATGGTGTTGTGATGGTGGATGGTGTTGTAATGGTGGATAGTTATTCTGTGTTGATAAGCTTTTAATTAAGCTTTTTATTATATATTTTTAGTTGAATATCTAGTTTTTTTATATTTAGCTAGATTATAACCCACCAAGTCTGGCTAAACATTAATTTTTTTTTGGCACAATACAATTTAGTGTTAACATTTTGAATGATTAACACAAGATAAACTAATAAACAGCAGATTTATGTTTTGTATGTGATACAATAGATTGTGTACTTACTGAAGTATTTACTTATTTTTTCTTAAAGTTTTTATTTCATTTGTTAACCATAGTTCTTCTTTTTGTTTATCCTTAAACTTCATTTTTATAGATAGATTTTGTTTATCACTGATAAAGTAAAACTAGTTTTTCATTGATTTGTGTTAGTTCTACTTTTAAAGAAACTGTTCCAACTTGGTATACAGAATCATTTTGAACTCAACTTTCTAGTATATAGGGTAACTCAGTGTGGAGTAAATAGCATCATAGTTTAGTCATCAACCAATGAAATATGTCAAAGTATGGTCATCTTTTTTAAAAAATGTTTTTGTTGCTTTTGTTTTTTTATTTATTTATTTGTTTACTGTATTCACCTCCCAATAGCTGAGAGGGTAACTACAGTTGAGGAGGGTGCTCAATTTTTTGTTTTGTTTGCTTTAAGACTTTCTCAACCATATAGCTTCAAATCACAGAGATGTTGAATGTGGGAGTTATACCAAGGATATGGTGGGGATTATTCTATTCTTGCTTATGAAGCAAGTCTTCAACCTCTACACTACTAGCACACATTTCAATTAAGGAACTCACCCTTGTTATAAAGCTTGATATTTACATTTATTTACCCCATACCTTTCATTTATTTTGATTTACCCCATATATCTTATTTGTTTTTATTAATAACATATTTAAAAGGAAACAAGGTTTTTTAGAATTAGTTTATGATACATAACTCTCATTTGATTTTATACCATACCATACCTCACATTTGTTTTTATATCTTACTATACCTCTTGTTTGTTTTTATACCATACCATACCTTGCATTAGTTTTTATAAATAACATATTTAAAGGTATTAGGATTTTTCGGTAAACCAGTGTAAAACCAATTCAATGGAAACCATTTACAAACCACTATTGTATGATGCAACAGAGGTTTGTAAATGGTTTTCACTGAAGTGAGATCTGAAAATAGTTTTTTAATTTACAGAAGTCATAAATAATTTTTTTTTTAAGTAGTTTGTTTAATAAAAGTATTAGAAAAGTAAAAAATTTGCTCACACCTTCAAGTTTGAACCTAAAATGTGTGCATTAATGTATTTGCTTATTATCATAGTTTCAATTAATTTTTTTTTAATGTTTTTAGGAATATAATGCAGATATAATTGTGACCACACCAAATGTTCCTTATCAAGGTAAATATTAATATTCTTATATATTATAATCATAATTATATCATATTCTGATATATTATAAATTTTATGTTTTCTTTAACATTGTTTTTTTATTTGTTTTTTAAACGCTAGCTACTTTAAAAACTCAAAGTTCAGATGTCAGAAAAGAAATTCGGAGCCCACAAGAAGTACGATCATAATTGTTTTTATAAAGTATTTTTTTATTTGTTGTTGTGTCTTTTATTTATTAATATTATTAATTTTTTGTCCAGTTTGAAAATCAATCAAAAGTGAATTGCTATTTTGAGCCTGTTGTTATTGGAACTCTAGTATTTCCTGAACAATATTTAGGAAAGATTATTGAGCTTTGTGAGGTTCTTGTTCAATTTGTTATATTTTACTATAATTGCTTATCTAGTCCAGGATACAGGTTAAAATATTAAAGGTTTAAATTTATTATGAATAGAACAAAAGAGGTCAACAGTTACTATTATCCTACATTGATGACTCCCGTGTTTTGTTAAAGTATCGATTACCTTTGAACGAAATTGTTATTGACTTCTTTGATTTACTGAAATCTGTATCATCAGGGTATGCCAGGTAATCTCTATTTATCTAAATATTTTTAAAATATACTGTGATACAAGAAAATAATTTTTTTTTCTTGCTTACATTTAGTTTTGATTATGAAGATGGTGGCTATATAGAAACAGACATTGAAAAGGTTTAATATTGTCTCATTATTTATGTTTAAAGTAATTTTCTTTATGTTCGTGTTATCAGATTTTAGTTATATATATATATATATATATATATATATATATATATATATATATATATATATATATATATATATATATATATATATATATATGTATATATATATATATATATATATATATATATATATATATATATATATATATATGTATATATATATATATATATATATATATATATATATATATATATATATATATATATATATATATATATATATATATATATATATACACACCGTTAGCTTGGATTCTTATAATGCCTACCTAGCTGTCCCAAGAACACCACTTATACGGAAAGTTAGCGTACACATCAAGGTACCCTGTGAAGCAAATTTTGAAATCATTTAATTTTGTCCACAGAAAATAATTTAATTTGAATGTTCAAATTAAGTCAATTTTTTACTTCATAGTGCGCCAATAAAAATTGGTGCAAATGTAGCCAATAGTCACACCACACTTTGGACAAAATTTCAACCTGATTGGATGACTGGTGTAGGATTTATTGCAGTTTTAGTTGAAGTTTTGTCAGTTTTTTGCTACTTATACCTCAAAGCGTTACTGATTACTTTGAAATTCAGTCACTATTTTTAAAATAACGGTTACATGAGTGTTCTACTATGTAATACCAACAATTTTTGTTATAATTATTTTATCGGTACATGTACAGTTTTCATTTTATAGACCAAAATAGTGATTTGCTACTTAAAGCGTGAATTAAATAGTCTTATGCTAATAGTGTCAACACAGCCTTCAAAGTGGAGGAAGTCAACCCCTCAATTTCTAAAATAAAATCCATAATTTCTAAAATAATTGCCTATATTTCTAAAACAAAAGGTCCCAAGAAAAAAAAAAGTAGAGAAGAATATGACCCCTAGCCTCCCCGGCATTGACGGCCATGTATACTTCGCTTGAATATACCAACATTTCCTAAGGTATAAACTGCTGCAAAAAAAAAAAGCAAAAAAAAAGTAGATCTAAAATATTTTGTACTGACCTCCTTAAATACATTTATTTTTAAAATGAAGTGAAAACTATTTAAACCCTATTTTTTACATTGTATTACCATCAAATATCTAATTACATTTTAAGAAATGTTTTTTTGATTTTCTCCACCAAAAGATTATTAATAAGTAGCTCTATGTACTCTTTTAATACAAATACTCTATAATACTGCTTTTAAAGATAGTGAAAATATTCATTATACGCCGTAAAATATGAATTTCAGCAGCCTAATTTCTAATAACTCAAATGACGTTCTTTAAAGATGCTTATTGTTTAGATGAATTATGCAGCGCAACAATCTTTCTTTGTACTCTGGATGATTATTATTTCTTTTATACCTCGAACAATGTTGATAAAAATCTTGATCAGAAGTTTCGACAGTTTTTAACATATTTTTAACATAACCAAAAGGCCCCAAAGGAGAATGATGAAATCCTTGATGTGGTAGAAGATGATGTGAATTTTGGGTGTTACGCTTGCACCAGTTATCATTAGGTAACACTTTTTGAAAATTTCAATTTTTTCAGCAAAATCCAGCTGAAGGATGTATTCAAAGCAAGACTTGACAACTAAATTGAAGCTTTTGAATGCTTCAATTGTGCACACAATATTGGGAACCATGTTTGTCTCAGCAAGTTGTTGCAGCATATCCACATTTTTAAAAGAAGCTTCCTGCATTCATTTCCCTCAAACTGGCCCCCCTGATATGGGCTCAGTTAAATGTGGAGGGCCACTGGCCACTTAACAGCTTCTATCCAAGCAGTTTTAAGGATCTTGAAAAGATGTTTGACAACTCCTAAGAGGAGATGCAATTCCATTGGTGGAATGATTTCCAAAATCAGAACATTGACAGGCCGGCAAATGGTTGGCTTTCAAATGACATTGCCAAACAACTTTGCATTAGCAATAACCCCGCCAGATTGCTGAAATAATGACTCAAGGCTTGAATTAATTGAGCCCAGTGTTCGCAAGTTTCCAGATTTGGTAAGACAATTGGATTTGACGTCACACCAGGTGCAAGGGTACGTACTTGAATGAGTTTGAAGACCATAAATTATATTTACAACTTTCATATCACAAGCCAATTTTAGTTTAACTCCATTTGCATTAACCAGTGACCAGATTTTTTCAATATTGGAGTGTGTTTCTGGCAAATCCTCTGAAACCCCAACAATAATTTGTCTCTTGACTCCAATGTCTTTACCAGTCCTTGAGTGAGAGGTTGTTGTTGGTGCGGTGAGCTGGTTTCATCCCTTAACGCAGTGTCAACAATGTTTAGGCAAAACTTGATAAAACCTTTGCCACCATCGATTCCGAGCTTAACAAAATAGCCACCAGAAATTTTGCGGGACTGAATAACATGATTCACAAGACTTGATGAACTGTACAAGGATCTGTTTATTTCATCTGTGACTTTTAAGTTGCTGCAGGTGAAGAAATTGCTCAATTGTTGACCTAGTCTTAGAAAATTCATGTAGAAATTTCGCTCTACCATCTTGCTGCTTGATGTTTTGTTTATAGTTCTAACAACTTTCTTTAATCCGTTGTTTGACAGGCCCATATTTAATTGTACATTTACAAGGGCTACAGTGGTCAATTTCGGAGCACTTGATGGTGTCTGCGCACTACTTTGACCTAAAACCAAAACATACATATTTTATAGTTACAATTAACTTTGTTTATTAAGTTTGTGTAAAACTTTCAAATTATTCGTTTTTAAAGAAATTAGAAACTTGTCAAAAATTTACTTCTTGAAATCTATCTAGTGTTATTTCTTAATAGTCAAGACTTTATTTCAATATATATGTTAAAATTATTTAAGTATAAATATTTACCAGGGGTAACTGTAAGTAGAGGCCCGCTGGATGCTAGCCAGTAGAATAGTTCCTTCCGGAGATAATTATTTATTGGAAATAACTCGAGATGTGACTTGTTCAGATGATTTGGCACCTTTTGCTGCAAAGATTGAATGTTTTCCCTTAACATTATTTGAGAGCATTGGTGGAGAAAACCTTTTCCTAAAGGGCTGAGGCATTTGCTGCAAAGCACCTTTGGTTTTTTTCTCAATAGTGGTTTGCTCTATAAGAGGATATTTTTCTTGCAGCTTTGAACAACCAATTCGGCATATTAGGCAACAACCTCTTTTTTCAGGTCTCACTTGTATTGACTTAAAATCAAACAAAGGAGGGAGTGCAACTTCTTTCCCCTCTTGTTTCCTACACAAAGTAATTCTACACGATTCGCAGAATCCTTTTGGTAACCGAGTAGCACTGATATTGATCTTGGTCTTGTACATATGGCATAATCGATCTGCTTGAAAAGTAGTAAGCTGTCTTAAACATTTTTTCAGACAGAGCATGCACACAAACTTTTGATTTTCATCATGATTCTTTACGTGATTTGGCATCGTGGTAGTTCACTAAATTTGACTTCACTAAATCAAACTTTGCCTTTTACAAAATTCAACCTAAATTTATATTTAATAACAATCCACCTAATATAGTAACACATATTATTAATTAAAAACTATTAAAATAAAGGAAATATTTACTTGATCTAATTGAGGTAATATTAAATTACTAGGAAATAATTCTTGAATAGTTCTTTCCCTACCAGGAAACAATTATTTAAACTTACAATTACATTATTGAAATGATACTTGTCACACGGGTTGTTTTATTTCAAAACAACCCTTCAACCTAATTAGTTATTCAGTTAGAGTAATTTTCCTCCAACTGGCCCTTCAAACTTTGTATTGGTCAGATATCTTAGTTAACTTATCTAAATTATCTTTGTCAATATAAAAAATATTTGGTTTTTTCACAGTTGTTCTGTTTTCAGATAAATTAATATTTTTTATTTTCTATGTATCCCTAGAAATCCTTCTTAACCATTTTTTTAGAATTTTTTTGCATCCTGGCAGTAGTTTATACCTTAGGAAATGTTGGTATATTCACTCTATGCATACATGGCAGCCATGGCCTGGCCACTTTTTTTTTGCGAGGAACTTTTGTTTTAGAAATATAGGCAATTATTTTAGAAATTATGGATTTTATTTTAGAAATTGAGGGATTGACCCCCTCCACTTTGAAGGCTGTGTCAAAAATAAATTCAAAATAGCTAAAACGTCTAAAGTACTTATACAAAGTTAACAAAGTTGAGTAGTTTATAAATATTTTTAAAATATATAATTTGTAACCTTATAATTGGATACAAGATTTTAACACCAATAAAATTTACAAAATGAAAAACAATAACCTTCAAAAAAACATTAAATTGTGTGTGGTTTATAATATATAATCATTTAATTGAGCATTGAAAAGTACTTACCATTATAAAGTATAACCTTACCATTGCTACTAGGTTTTGATTCCACTAAAGAATACAAAATAAAAAAGAAAAAAAACAAATGAACCCTTCAAATTTATGGAATACATACTTGTTAAAAAAATACATGTAAGTTTACCACTGGTACAAATTGTTGTTGCCACTAAAGATAACAAAATGAAAAAATATATATAAAAAAAGACACCTTTTAATTCATTTAATCATTTTTGAAAAGATATAATATATAACATTAACATTGGCATAAGATGTTGTTGCCACTAAAGATTATGAAATAACTAGTATGTAAAACATAATGATTGGTCATTTATAAGTATTTTAAAAAAACTCAATCATTGCTACTATTGTTTTCAGATATCAATGTCATTAAATAGTAAAAAATAAAATGGACAATAAACAAAAAGGTAATCTTCAAACTTTATCATTGAATCATTTTAAATAGAAATGACATATCATATTATTATTGGGGCCACATACCAATACAAAAAAAAAACACACACACACACAAAAAAAATTTTAAATACTTTTTTCTTAATTTAATCTTCACATTTATTAGTTGTCATTAGTAATAGTTTTAATAGAAAAATGTGACTTGTAACATTATTATTATTATTAACAGATGCTGTTACCACATGAAAACACTAAGTAAAAAAAAGAATAATAAATAATCATTTGATTCGCCAATTTATTTATTTTGAAAAGATATAATTTTTACAATTGCTATCATATGCCAATACTATCTTTTTTACCAAAATTAAATTCTTTTTTCCTGTTTTTTGAAACAGGAAAAGCGGTGAACAAAAACATTTAACTCTAAATTATAAATACAATTGATGAATATAACAGATAGATCTCACTACTTGAAAGGAATGGATCAAGCTCACTTTATGACGCAAACATAAAAATATAACGCCAAAATAATGGAAAGCGTTTATTTTTTTTTAAATTATCCATTATATTGGCGTTAGTTTTTTTAGAGTGTAGATCAAAACAATTTTGGCAGACCTCTGTATAAAAGTTTAACAACTTATTTATAAACTAATTATGTAAACTTTTATAAACTAATTATGTTAACTTTTATAAACTAATTATGTTAATTATGTAAACTGTTTTGAAATATTAACCTCACAGTCATGGAGTAGTAATTAGGGTAAATCATCTGCACCAACTGCGTTTTTGTTATTCAAAAAATTCATCTGTTTTTTTAACAGAAAATCTGGAAATGTATGTAATTTATTGCTATGACAGTTTTTTAAAAATTTTAAATTTTTAGAAAACTGTCATAAAAATTAAGTTTTATTGATTTTAGATGGAAATTTGGTTGAATGGAAAACCTGTTGATGCTCTGAGTACAATAGTACATAAAACTAAATGTCTAGCTTTGGGGAAGTCATACTGCTTTAAGTTAAAAGAAACAATTCCAAGGTAGGCTTAAAAATCTGTTTAGTATGTATAAAGTTCTGTTAAAATATTAACTAAATTAAATGTTTAACTTAATAACTAAAGTATTCATATCATGTTGTAACAAAAGTATTTATAACAAGTGACTGATAGTTGAAATCTTTATTTAGTTAAAATAGAAATTTAAAAGAAGTGTTGAGCTCTTGTTTTGTTATTTTTGTGGTTTAGTATTTAAGTGTATCAAAAATCAGTTCTTGTGCCAATAGTCTTCAATATATTTTATAATTTATTTTATTTAATAAAGATACTTAGCAACTTTACACAATTTTTATTAGGGGTTAATAATATTGAAATTGCTTTAGTATGATTGGGGTTGCAATAGTATTGTGAAGATTACTTTAGTATGGTTGGGGTTGCTATAGTATTGTGAAGATTACTTTAGTATGATTGGGGTTGCTATAGTATTGTGAAGACTACTTTAGTATGATTGGGGTTGCTGTAGTATTGTGAAGACTACTTTAGTATGATTAGGGTTGCAATAGTATTGTAAAGATTACTTTAGTACGATTGGGGTTGCTATAGTGTTGTGAAGACTACTTTAGTATTATTGGGGTTGCTATAGTATTGTGAAGACTACTTTAGTATGATTAGGGTTGCTATAGTATTGTAAAGGCTACTTTAGCATGATTGGGGTTGCTATAATATGGTTAGGATTAAAATAAAAATGTTTCAAAAATTTTTCAAAATGTTATCAAAATTTTTATTAAGTGGGCAGTAGCAAAGATAATCAAAATGTAATATGAGTAATAAAAACCTTTACACATAATTAGTTTTTTATCCATTAAAAACTTATTTAAAAATTTAAACAAATAACTTTGTCATATTTTTAACTACCAATTTTATAATATTTTTAATAACAAACTTTATAATGGTTTTAACAACAAAGTTTGATATTTTAAGAGTATTTATTAATTTATTTTTTCTATTAATGTATTTTTATATGTCTATATACTTTAATGTGTTAATTTATAAAACTATTTAAAGTATATAGACATATATATTATATATGTCTATATACTTTAATGTGTTAATTTATAAAACTATTTAAAGTATATAGACATATATATTATATATGTCTATATACTTTAATGTGTTAATTTATAAAACTATTTAAAGTATATAGACATATATATTATATATGTCTATATACTTTAATGTGTTAATTTATAAAACTATTTAACACATTAATATCATGTATAAAAAGTATAAAACTGTTAAACTATTTTTTTTATAAATCAAATTAAAATTAGGTGAGGTTAAAAGGCACCCTACCATGTTTCTTAGCTTACAGAAATACAGTAGAGTGCATAACCGTCTCACATTTTAGATAAGGATTAAACTTTTTTTTTTTTGTATCTCTTTCTGGTTTCATCATTCATGGTTCATGCTTAAAAGAAAAAAAGATGGTTTATGCTTAAAAAAAGAAAAGATGATTCATGTTTAAAAGGAAAGATAGTTCATGTTTAAAAGAAAAGATAGTTCATGTTAAAATAAAAAGATAGTCCATGTTTAAAAGAAAAGGTAGTTCATGTTTAAAAGAAAAGATAGTTCATGTTTAAAAGAAGAAAAGATGTTTGACAGTTTAATTCATGTTTAACAGTAAAAAGTTGAACAATTTTTACCTCAATTTTTACTATTAGTTTTTTTTTTCTTTAAAGTTAAAAATATAAAGTTTATATATATGCTCATACAACTGAACTCTTTCACTGCTTCTTTTTTTACTGATTTTTTTTTTTTTTACTATTTTTTTTTTTACGAATTCTTTTATTTTACTGCTTGTTTTTTTTTACTATTTTTTTTTTTTTTTTTACAAATTCTTTTCTTTTAATATTTCTTTTTTTCTTCCAGTTTTTGTTAATTTTTTGAATAAATCTAATTGTTATATGAACTTTCATTTTAGACAGTTGTTTGAGGTGGTCATACAAGCTGCTGTTCGTAACAAAGTTATTGCAAGAGAAACGTAAGACTTGATTTTTATAAGTTATTTTAATAATAATTTAATTTCTGCAAAATTAAACAGTAGACTGTACAGTATAAAATAAAAAGTAAAAAATTTTAAGATTTTCAAATGAGCATGTCACCTAGTTTTTATCTTTTTTATTATGTTATGAGTCATTAACTGACAGTATTAATTAGGGATATTTGATGAGCTGCTAAATGGGTCATTAACTGACAGTATTAATTAGGGATATTTGATGAGGTGCTAAATTATTTTATTATAAAAATTTTTTGATTATGCTGATTTAATTTAAATTGCTAAATTTGCTAAATTAAATAAAAAATATAAAAATGATTGTGACAGGCACTACAAATGTTAACACTAGGAAAACAAATGCCATGATAAAGAGATTAATGACACATTTTGAAAGTGTTGGCTTTCAGAAACCTCTCTATGTTGGTTGTAAACACCATATATTAGATCAATTAATAAAGTTATGCCTGGATGACTTTTTTGAAGGTAATATTGATTCACCTGAACTGTCATATTATTTTATTGAAGCAATACGTTGTAAATGACTATTTAACATTGAACTTTGACAATAGTGGTGTTTAATTGAAGGAGAGTGAACTGAAATGGAGAGATTTTGAAGTATCTAATTAACGTAGTGAAATACTTTTGGAATAAAAAGAAATTTCCTAAGGTTAACTTTAAAAGTTTACCAAATATTAGCCAATAGATGGAGCTCCCATGCAATCTAGATGGAGCTCCGGGGTAATTTATTTACTACTTGCTTACATACTAATTCCTTTAGAAAGACAATGACTTGAGATGGCTAATAAGCTTGTTGTTGAAAATTGGGCAGATATCTGGTTTTTAAACCAAATGTTATACCCTGACAATGGTAAAGAATGGGAGGAAGCCATTAAAGATCATCCAAAAGCTATCAATACATTCACAAAGTTTTGGTGTGATTTTCCTTTGCCTATAAATGCACAAAGATCCAACATTTGTGCCGCGAACAAGTAGTAAAAGTTTTAGAAGATATCAAAAGTCTTTGCAAATCTGAAGAAACTTTGTGTTTGAAATATTTATTAACAAATCATAATTAAAGCTATGCAAACCTTTTTAGTTAATGTAGTTTTGCTCTTTGAGTTTATAAAAATATTATCCCCCTACTGTAAACCCACCGTTAGAAAAATCTCTCATAAGATTTCTAAAAATCTTTCTTTTAAAATTTCTCTATTGTTTTTTGTTTGAGGTGAATACCATCCAACTATTCTTCTGGACAGTACAGTCTTTCATTTAATATATTTGATTATAGCGGTATCACTTTTATTAAGAAAATTGTTTTTAAGCAAAGTTAATTTTCTTGAGGATCAAAATTTCTCTGAAAATATAAATAACCATCTAAATTTGATCTATCACTATATTGATAAATATTTTTTACTATAACTTTATGGGATTTTGCTGAGATGAAAACAATAATAGTTTTGAAATGGAGAACTAAATAAATTGACATAAAACAAAAAATAAATACTTTATTTTACAAAAATATATGCCATATTAAATAATAAACTTTTAATTTTATCAATATAAAAGTAGTATTATAATAATTTTATCAATATAAAAGTTTAAAAATTTTAAAATATAAAAGTAATATTATACCTAATATCAATACTAAAACTTAAGAACAAAATTTTCTAAAATTTTATCAATATAAAAGTAATATTATACCTAATATCAATACTAAAACTTATGAACAAAATTTTCTAAAAATTTGCAATGAACATTAAGTTGCCTGTTAGTATTTACAGATTTAACATCTAAAATGGATTATCAAAATTTACAATAAGTTTTCATAAAAATTCAAATTATAATAGACTACAAAAAGCAATCAAAAGTACATAAATAGAGTTGCATAGTATTCTTCAATCACTCATAAATTTTTGTGTGCTATTTTTTACACTATTCAACCATTGATATTAGTGTTTGATTCAATAAATTACTGTTTGCTTGGAATATTTTTTGAAGACTTCAGATGAGATAGTTCGTTGGAATTTGCATATAGTATCACTGTCAAAAAATGTACCTTTTAAATGTGAGTTTAATTACATTGTCTTACTTATTGGAATGCAAATAAATTGTTTGGATTAACGAGCTAAACTAAACTTTTAACAAACTTTAAAGAGTACAAAAAATTGATAATGGCATCTCCAGTATAAATAAAGCTATTTGTCAAGAAATTTCTTTAAAAAGATGTTATAAATTAACTTTAAAAGTATCGACCTATCTTTGTTTTCCTTAATTTCAATAAACAGAAAATCATTTTAAAATTAAGTTTTTTTAAAAACTGCAAAATGTAAACAAAATAGCCCAATACAATCTAAAGTGTTTAAAAATGTTATTACTGTGTTATAATTGTTGACTTTTGTATTAATTGATAGTTTTATATGTAATTTCAAATTCTTGTGTATGTGAAGCTTTATCAAAAATGAATCAAAATTTCTTAAATCTTTGCATTTTTTAGGTAAAAAAATGTCTATATGCTTGATTTTGATAGAGCATTTTTTTTTTTTCTGTACTAGGTAATTTTAAATGTTCTAATGTTCTTTCTGTACTGCATAATTACAAGTATTCTAATGTTCTTTCTGTACTGCGTAATTCCAAATGTTCTAATGTTTTTTCTGTACTGCGTAATTCTACTAAATGTTTTTACTGAGTGGTTTTACAAAGTAAAACAACTAAGTGAAAACATTTTAGTTTTTTAGTTTTCATTCAAGTTTTTTACTAAATAACCACTTTTAAACAAATGATTTTACCAATGTTTCTTAGAATCTTTTTTATATTCTTTTGTATTAGTTATGATCGTTTCTAATTTCTTCAATTTTTTTGACTAATTAAACTATGATTTTAAATGTAATATTTATAAAGTGTATTTATAGTAACACATGGTGATATGATATGATGATATGATGATATGATGATATGATGATATGATGATATGATGATATGATATTTTTCTAAAAGTTTTTTTAATACAACATCAAAGTTTTTTTATAAAAAAAAAACAATAACAAAGGTTCATTGTTTGTTCAAAATCACTTTTTAGCAGAAACTCAGGCTCAACTAAATTCCACAAAACGGAAGTGGTAACCTATAATTAATGCTCTAAATAAGAATGGTGCAATATCTCTAATATTTTAATTGAGTGTTGGAATACCTCTTGATGGTCTAGATTAGATAGCTTGAATTTCCAAAATGTTTAATCAAAGTGAAGAGTTTTACTGAGAAAAGCTTCAAAAAAGTTTAATTGTAGTAACCATTTAAGGATTATGAAGAAGCCTGTTTTATGCTATAAACAAACAAAAAAGCCTAAGAGAACTTTAGTGCAATGACATAATTATTTCCATAATTGTTACAAAATTATATAAGTTCCAATTTTATTGTTGATGTGGAGAGCTACTACACATTAGGCTATTTGTCCTTAACTTCTAATGACTTATTATTTAATGGACTTGGATACCCGTCAAGCGTTGCAACAAAACAAAAGTGCTTGTTTGGTTTGCTATTTGTGAGTAAAATCAACATTAGACTTAAGTTAAATGATTATCAATTATAAAGCATACCTCAGCAAGTGTATAATCAAGTGGTTGATCCCATTCGTTCAAGAACATCACAGCGGTAGAAAATATGTGTTTTAGTCTGATTTAAGCTCATCACAACTCAGCACAGATTGGCTACAACCACAAAAGACACCACTGGTACAAAAGACAAATACACCAAAAGCTTGTCTTATTGTAGGATTTTTTGGCACTTTCTAAATAAAGCGTACACTTTGGTAAATATCAGCCATGCTGCTGATAATATTTAACAAATATAAATCTTGTAAATATAAATAGAAAACGTGTATCAGTTGAGAAAAGTTGATTATGGTAGAACAAAAGTTTTAACGGCACACAAATGATTAAATACTTCAGTTAAATAACCTATTGTTTTTATGGTTTTTTATTTTATGACGAATGCTTGTTGTTTTTATATGCATATATAAAAAAAGTACCAATACCCCAAATCATCAATGGTAAGATAGAAATCCTTAAAATTATAAAGCTCTTTTACCAAAACAAATCTGTGATCTCAAATCAATATCATTCCTTAAAATACGACACCGAATGCAAAAATTAACTCTTAATTATTCTTTTTAGTAGTTTTTAAAAGTTTCTAATGTTTTGGAAGACCAAACTTTTGCATTAAAATACCAATAAATGCAGAGCAACACGTTTATTTATTTCTGGTCTTCGTATTATTTACAAATCTTTTCTTTTTATGCACTATTATTAATTTGATTCCGTTTAAAAGGTTGTTTTTTTTTTAGAAAAAATGCTGTAGTGTAAGATTGGACTCCTTGTACTAAATTTACTTTTAATAAAATAGATACTTCATTTGTGTTAACCTTTTCTTTTTAGTATTCAACCTTTACGTAAGGATGTAACAGCGAAATGTGTAAGTTTTTTTTGTTGTTTTGTTATTTTCATTATTGTTTGTATCTTATTTAACTTTATAGTTCCACTTCATCGTCACTTTCAAAGCATTCGTTATTTATATATCCGTGCGATGTTCATTTTATACCTTTTGTTTAATTTAGGATTGCAATATCATATAACTTTTAACTTTTCTGTTTTTTCCTATATTATGGTTGATAATGAGTACAATTACAATCATAAATATATTTTTGTAGTATGGTGGTGATATTACACGAAAGCGAAAGTTGCTTGAACAACAAAAAGAAGGCAAAAAAAAGTTGAAACGTTTAGGAAATGTTGACGTTCCTCATAATGTTTTTCTATCGTTGTTAAAATTGTAAATTCTGTTTTATGTTCTATAATGTAAGGATTTCATTAACTTTTAAATTTCATTAAAATTTAAACTGTCACAATTATTTTTAATGCAATGTTTGTAAAAACCTATTTTTATTAAAAAAGCATTTAGAGTAAATATAAAAAAACTTTGAATATACTCAATAACATGCTGAGTCAGCAAAAAATATGCAATTTTACCTACATTTTCAAACAGATATTTCTAAACAACTAGTCAGAATTTGAGTCTAAAATTTCGAACAAAGGTTAACAACATGTTAATAAGGGATTTGACAGAATCATCATCATAACAATAGTATTAAAATAGCGGCATTTTAAGTTGAGGTTTATAGTTTTTATGTAAAATGTGCGCTACCAACATCAATTTTTCAGCAACAGCAAACTATAAAAATCTCGTTTTGGTCAAATCCCTTCACAGTAATCAGATGATTAATTGGTGAAAATTTTAGCCATAATCCTCAAGTAGTTAAAAAGAAATTCTTGTTCAACGTTGAAAAAAACGTTCACAGAGAAAATGCAAAAAAACAAATTAAACAAATATAAACAATAAATATCTTTAAAAATTTCTGAATACATATGAGTCATCAGGGTTACAAAATCCTTTTCTTATACCTCTCAGCTTATTCCTTCTCAGTTTTGTTACTTCTTTTTTTCCATAGGACTGATGCGATTTTTGTCTTTTTTCCAAGAAAAAAATTTTTCCCTAACGAAATTTAAGATGCTGAAATGTTTCTTTATGTGAAGCGTAACCACTATTAAATGATATAAGTACTAAGAAAACAGCTAATTCGAAAATACTTTCCGAAACAAATAGTGCTTTCAAGCATTTTTTCCAAACTATTAGTTTAAAGACTCATTAGATTTTGTGTATAGTTGTGTAAATATATTGATAAAAGTTTCTCAAAACTGAGTTCCATGAAAATTAGATCCAATAAGTTTTTGAAAGCAACAGGCAAATTCAAATTGTTTTTATAGGTGTGTTCTCCAGTAATTCTATCCCTTTAATAAATTTTTTATAGAAAGTAAAGGCAATATAAAAAGGCATATTCATCATGGTTGTAAATGTTTGAATACCTGCATTACCAATCTCATTATATGCCATATCTGTGCAGTAGTTAATTTCATGTGCTAAATTTTTTCCAAGCTTACTATTTTGAGGAGGTATGAATAGAAGAGAGGTATAAAAAAACTTGAATGCTGAATAAAAACTGCATTCTATACATCACTTAAGTGAAAACCAATTCATTTAAACTGTTTTCAATTTGAAATATAATCGATTTCTTTGTGTAACTTTTTAGCACTTGTACTAAACATGTCTGATTTAGATGCACTTTCAAAGGAAATGTTTTTTTCTCTGAATTTTTAAGTTGGTTTCTTTGAAAATACTTTCTTTTCTATATCTTGTTATTTTTTTATCTCAGAATATAGCATTTAAATATAAAAAATTAATTAAACAATTCAATAAAATTATTACACTAACACTTATAAAAATCTCTACTTCCTCTCGATCAATTTCATTTTAAAAACCAACAATGGAGTTTACTTATTTGCAAAGTTGATATAAATTAAAAATTATAATAAGTGTTACATGCAATTTATAAAAAATTAGCTCAAAAGTAAGCATAGTTTCTTGTTACTATGCAGTTGCTAAGAGCTTCCTTTTGAGATTGTAATTATAAATTAACATTTTATATCAATAAATTACTCATAAACATAGTAAAAGTATATATCTTTGAAATCTACAATAGTTCTTTTTTTTAAATTTGAAAATAATAAATTCGAAAATTTTAACATTTTATGGGCTAGTACAACCTTGATAAATTAGAAGATTAAACTGGCTACTTTTGCCTTAATACAAACTACAGTAATACTTAATATATAATATTTTTAATACTGTCAATGTGTTGTGCTCATTAACTCATACATAATACTACACTAATACACTTCTCGTCTTGCGTCAAAGATTCAAATATTAACTTTTCTTTCTTAAATGTTATTTTAATATGCACAAAACATTGCAAATACTGCTAAAAATTACGGTTTTTAATGCTGGCTGAAAAAAGTCATTTGGGAAGTTAAAATGATTTACTTTTATGCTCATAAAGCTAAATATGACTAAAGAAATTGACTTTAATAATATAACAAAAAAAAAAACTTAGGTTAAAGTAAAATTTAAATAACTTAGGTTAGCTAAAGTAGGTTTAAGTTGTTGGTTTCTTTTTTCACTGCGTTTTTAGAAAGTAACACATCTTAAGCAATCTTAATTTAGTGAGGAATTTTAGTGAGATAAGAATTTAACACTGTTCTTGTTTTATTTTGTTTATTATGTAAAAAATTTTTCCGTAGAAAGTTACAATTTATAAAATAACATAAATAATAAAACAAATGGCTGGAGCACAAAGAAGAGATCAGTTTGTCTTATAACCGAACCCCATTGTGACTTCATTACAGGTCGTTTTTTACAATAAAATATATAAAATCGTGATAAATGCTTGTGATAAATATATAAAAATGTGTAAAACTACGTTTCACAATTGATATAACTGTTTATATATAAATTCGTATTGTAAAATAAATTTAGAACAAGTAAAAGTTAAAGCAAATAAAAGAAATAAATTGTGCTAGTTTATATTATTTTACTAAAAAAGAAAAAGAAAATTTAAGTCCGTAGATAATAAAAAATGCTTTGATTCAAATTTAAACTGTTCAAGTGTATTTTTTTTCATAGTAACAATCTGGGGAAAAAATTGCCACAAGTAAGGTCCGCAGTGTTGGATTGAGTATGAATTTAACTTTAATGTAAGTTTTGAGATGACAAAGTTGTTATATGAGAATCTAGTAGGGTATTTATGACTTATTTTTCTTAAATAGGGTTGAAATATCGGCGGAGATAGTCCATATTTTCTTTTGTACATAAACTGTAAAAGAAGATGTATGTTAATTTTGTATATATTTAACGCTCCAAGTTTGCATAAGAGAGGTTCACATGAAACTTTTTTACTGACTCCAAAGACAATTCTTCAGGCATATTTTTGTTTACTGTAGAGTTTTTTAAGCTTAGTATAATTTGTGCTTGCCCAGGCCATGTTACCATAGCTTAGGTGACTGTGTATTAATGAAAAGTATAAACTTTTTAAGGAAATGATATTTAGGAAAGGTTTTGCTTTATAGATTAATGAAATATTTCTTGAGAGCTTTTTCTCTAAAGTGTTTATATGGCACGGCTGTTTCAAACCGAGCTTAACGGCTTCTTGTTAATTTTTGAAAATATTGACTAAAGGGGTGTTACTAAAACTTTTATAACTTTTGAAATATAAGAGGTAATTTTGTTTTGTAAAAACAATTAAGACATCAATAAAATGTTTTACCTTATGACATTTAATGCATTAGTAGAAAAACTTCTTTTAGTTTAGAATAAATATGACATATATTGAATTTGGCTAAATTTTTGTAATTTGATGTTACTTTTTATCAAAAAAAAATTAGAAAAATATATTCCTAATAGTTATTATCAAATACACTAATTGTTTTACAATAATGAAAACAAAAAAACCTTAATTATTTAAGGTTAACTAAAACAGCCTTAATCGAATTGTGAAAGCAAACCACATTTTTCGCAAAATTATGAAAAACGTCGTTATAAGGGGGGATTAGTTGTTAAATGAGTACTTTTTTAATATAGAAGTTCTTGATTTAGAAAATTATTTTGGAACGCTGATAAAATCATTACATTACAAAATAAAGTTCTAATAATATGGTGTTAGGTAGTTAATAAATAAAAACTCATCAATTCTAATAAAATAATTCATGACCAAAATTGAGTTAAAGGTTTTGAATTAACCTAGCTTTTGGTAGTAGAATTATTTTATGGTACTTATATCAATAATCTCTTCTCACAAAAAATAAAGTGTTTAAATATACACAAATAGCTGATTTAAATCTTTTGATAATTCGTTTTTATTTTCATTAAAAACTGTTTTATAATTAGTTGGTCCATTGATAAGTTCTTCAAGCAGTAAACTATCTTTGAACACCCAGATGATACTAGACTCATACATAATTCATTTAAAACCAGAAGAACATTTGGTCAACTTGGCAATTGTGATAATAAAGTTTACAAATTCTTAATTTATCAAGCTAAATCTTTACACCAACTTGATAAATGAGACTTATATTCCATTCTTTAACCAGAGAGGAGGTATGTAGAGCAGAGGTCCTGCGAAGGTAGAACTAACTTTTGATGATAAAAATTGAACGGAGATCTAATATATATAAAAAATGTTACATATTACATAACAAAGGATAAAACGTTTTTTGAATTAACTACATAAACATACAAAATCATATCCAACAAACATACCAGTTGCTCTGATCACAAATTAAAATAGTTAGCTATACATTTGATGCTAGACTTTTATTCCATTCTTTAACCTGAGCAAAGGCATTGCATAGATATAATAAACTTTTGAAAATAGGAACAGAATGGGCATCTACCTAATATATAAAATCATTGTAATAAAAAATTATTATTATTTTGAACAAACATTACAGGCATTAAAACAGAATAGAATTCTCTTATTTGTAAATTAAGGATCTTATATAATTTATCTTAGATGTAAAAAGTTTAATTTTTTTTTAACTTTTCAAACATTTAAACTAAATTTGATGACCACAAACAAGACAAAGACCTTGTCTATAAAATGAATTTTCGCCACGCTCTGAGCACACAACACACTTTCTCACCTTAGAGGCTTGAAGCTTCCTATCAGCTTTGCTGTGCAATTCAAAGCGTTTTAAAACAAGATGCAGCATTTGCTCCTGATTTCTAACTGAATGCAACTGCCTTAATTCCTTATTTACGCTATTATGCAAACACTCTCCCTCCTCTTCACTCAGCAACCCAATAGTTTTATGCAATTTTAAAAATAGTGGCACATTGAAAATGAGTTCATGCATTTTTCGCGTGATACTTTCTTTTGGAAAGCAAGCATGAAACTCAATAGCAAATAAATTTATATATTGATGAAGCTCAGAAATTTCGGCATCAGAAAGAAATTGTCGCTTAAAAAGAATAGGTTGCAAGTTATTAAAAACACTAAACACACGTACAAATCTATTTTTAATTGCTTCATCATCAATAACACTACAAAGTTTATAGTGGTTTCTTAATTGAATTATGAAACTTACCTAGAGCTCTTAGGTTTCCACCTTGTCTATCTTCACACAAGTTCTCATTGTAAGCACTTTCCAGAGATTGTATTGTCCTCCTTAAGATGTTACAATTAGCAGGTGTGTGAGGCATAGAAGCATGGTTTCTTAGAGAATTCAACTTAACTAGGTCTGTAGAACTAGGAAAGCTAGCAGCTGAACCCTGGTGTCCCAGAACATCATCGATAAAATGAAAATCTCCACCTAAGAACAACCTGACTATTTTGCCTTTTAGCCTAAAATCTGACGACTGAATTCTTTTAATGTCGTTGGCATAATGCCCGAGAACTAAGGCAATATTCTCACGACAGTCTGAACCCTGATACATACAAAATAAATGAACATCATATAAAGACCCTTATGATTTAGAATTGACAACTTCAAAATGGAATTTCATATACTTCCCACCCTTATCCCCAGCAAAAAGGAGCCATACCTCTTCGCAAAAACCGACATCAGAATTGAAGTGGTCACGAACGTGCAGACTATTGAAAACCTCTTTAATATAAGTTATCAAATTCTTGACCATCAATACAGGAACTAAACAAGATGCTTAATTTGCAGATGGATAAAGCAACATGGACTTTACAGTAACATGTTCTTTACTAACATGCATTGTCCGCATTTCTTGTTCTTGTCTTATCTTGGGCTCAGATGGGAGAATCCTTGCACCAAGATTACACAGAATACGTCTTTGCCTACGGAATTCAGCCGTGGGCATCCTTAATTGGCTCTGCAGCTCTACAGCATCAGAAACACTTAACTGCTTAACTAAACCCAACTTATTTGCAACACAATGAAACATAGACTTTTCACAAGACACAGAATCACAAAACAACATAGAAAAATCACTTTTTAAATCTGAACAAGCTAATAATCGAAGGAATATAAAAGCAAGTTTAGATCGTCTAGCTGCAGCATGCCTACCTAACTTAGAATAAGATTTACCATCTCCTAACTTAATGTAAGTATATTTCTTACCAACTATTGGCTTTTTAACTGATATAGTCTGTGGATTACTTAATTTAAACCCACAGAATAATTCAGAGGAACCAATGTTGTCATAGTCTAAATAAGAATCAACGACAACTAAATCCTTATCACTGCTTTTTGGCACGAGCAGATGCAAATTTACGGTGCGCTGTTTTTAATTTTTTTTTTTTTTTTAAAGTTGGAACTGCTCCTCCTGTTTTAGCCTAATACTCATAGTCTCTAATTGAGAACTTAATGAGTTACAATGTGCGTTGAGAGCCTTGTTTTTAGAATTTAAATATATAACTTCAGTTTCCAACTTTGATACCTGTATTTTTAAATTATCTATTTGCTCCACATTATTTTTTTCTTTAGAAATTAATTGTTCAACTTGACTACTTAGTTCCTTATTCCTATTTAAAATATAAAAATTATCTGCATCTGCTGATTTTTTTTGTTTTTTTGTTTGTGCAGCTGGAGACAGTTGCATTTTAAAAAATGCTTCGTTTTTTGAAGCTTCAAAATACTTTTTAGAATCTTTTTTTCTTTGTTTTATTTTTCGGCACATTTTATTTAACACATCAATATTAGGCATATTAAACTCAATTGGCAAAAGAAAACTTAAAAAAGAAAACAACGCTTTTGGATGAAAAACTGTTAATAAAATTGAAATCACATTGTTAGTGATCTTACTAGTGTCAATTACTCGCTTTACAAAATTAAAGTTATACTCATTTTCCCAACCATCTTCCCAACCGATGTACAGTTTCAAAATTTCCCTCTCAGTTGCATACATCACATAAATAATGATAATGATATTATAATAATAATATAATAAAAGAAAATAAATAAAATAATATTTACAAATAAATACACAAAAAATAAAAGAATTAAGCAACTTATCTGAGATTAGTCGAATATCCACGAGGAAATAATCCACGAAACTTTGCTTTATAATCTTTATTGATATAGTAATAAAATTATAATACAAACAACTTAAATAGAATAATATTGACAAATAGATGCACTAGATAAAATCGGATTGATCAACTTATCTGAAATTAGTCAAATTTCAAAGAAAAACTTACTTAAAATAAGAAAATAATGCAAATGCAACAAAAAAACAGGTTTTCACTGATTTCTTTTGGAATCTTTTGTAATATTTTTGTAGATTCTGTGGGTTTATTAGA
>NC_061157.1:25262778-25360278 GCF_022113875.1 Hydra vulgaris | reverse complement strand
ACATTCTGTGCTGATTCTGTGGTTGAAGCTCGCACTACAGCTGCAGGAATTGCAAAGAAGATGGATCAGTTAGAATATGGAATTTTATTAGAACTCTGGACACCCATATTAGATCGCTTTCATAAGACCAGTTTAAAACTGCAAAGTCCACAACTTGATCTAAATGAGGCTGTTCAACTGTTAACTTAACTAAAAGAATATGTAAATTCACTTCGAGCACAGTTTGATTTCTTTGAGAAGAAAGGAAAGGAAATAACAGGGTCAACTTCTTATAAAGAAGAGAATCAGAGGAAACGAAAGCGAAGTGTTCAATGAACCCGTCATGATGGATCAGCTGATGAAACAGTGTTTTCGGCACAGCAGAAATTTCGAGTCATGGTTTTCTTGCCAGTACTTGATCACTTGAATTCAGCATTATGTAAACGATCAGAGGCATACAGTGGTGTATGTGATAAGTTTGGTTTTCTGAGAAACATTCGGTCACTGGAAGTCTGATTTGCGAAGAGCCAGTAGAAACTTGATAGATACTTATGTAGATGATTTGGAAGAGTCATTTGAAGATGAAATACTTCACTTCAAAGAATATTTGTTAGCTGATACGTACTTGCAACAGAATGAGAAAGAACTGAAATGTAGCATAGAGCTGTATATGTATCGGGCTTTGAGAAACAGCAGTGCACTATAAGATATATTTCCAAATGTTGCCACAGCACTTCACATATACCTCAGTTTGATGATCACCAACTGCAGTGATGAAAGATCATTCTCTGCATTGAAACGGATAAAAAACTATCTGCGAAGTGCTTTGGGTGATGACAAACTGAATTCCCTTACTGTTATGTGTAATGAATCTGACATCCTAAGAAGCTGTGACTTCAATGAAATTTTATCAGACTTTGTTGAACGAAAATGCAGAAAAATGAATTTTTGATCGTGTTGTTTTTTTCTTTGGGTCAGCCATTTATAAAATATATACTAGTATCTAATATACCTGATAATTTGTTTGTAATTTTGAAATAAAATTAGATTTTATTATAGATATTATTATTATAAATAAAATTAAAATTGTACTTTTTGACGTATTTTTTAGAAAAATATAGGTATATAGGGCCCATGAATTAGTTAAGCCTATAGGCTCATAATTTGATAATCCGCCACTGTATACAAATATATAATATATGTGTGTATGTGTGTGTGTGTGTGTGTCTGTACAATAATACACACACATAATATGTATTATTGTACACACACCCACACATACATATATGTGTGTATGTATGTATGTATGTATGTATATATATATATATATATATATATATATATATATATATATTATATATATATATATATATATATATATATATATATATATATCAGGGGCGGATACAGGATTTTTTGAAGTTTGAAATAACTAACTTCCAGACATGGAGCGAACTCAAAACTTTTATATGTTTATAGTTATATCAAATATGGATACTTTGCAAAAAATTGAGATGATAGGAGCCTGGGAACAAAAAAGCCCCAAAATTTTTGCTACACCTGCCCCAAACGTGAGAGCAACAAGTTAATAAAATAAGTTTTTTACTTTTCTCAATTAAATCTATATTCATCGAGAAATTTTTATTTTTGTAAAACAATCTTTTAGCGTTCAATAATAATGGTCTTATAAAATTTGTAACCCCCTCAAATTGAGGGGGATTCAAACTTTATGTGGCTATAACTTTTGAACGTTAAGAGATTATTGTATGAATTTTAAAAATTCTCGATGAATATAGATTTAGTTGAGAATAGTAAAAAAATTATTTTATCAACTTGTTGCTCTCACGTTTGGGGCAGGTGTAGCAAAAATTTTGGGGCTTTTTTGTTCCCAGGCTCCTATCATCTCAATTTTATGCAAAGTATCCTTATTTGATATAACTATAAACATATAAAAGTTTTGAGTTCGCTCCATGTCTGGAAGTTAGTTATCTCAAACTTCAAAAAATCCTGCATCCGCCCCTGTATATATATATATAAATAGTCATAACAGTTAAAACAAATTTTTTATATTGAAAAAATGTTGAAGCAATTACCAGAAAAATATCATAAATATAGTACATATTTATCTGAAGTTTAAAAAAAAATTATTGAAATCCTACAGTCAGATTTTAAGAAAATTGATTTCAAATAAATAAACAAATCTATGAGTTACACTAAAAAGTTGTTAATTGAAAATAATGTTTAAGTACTCTAAGATATTTTTATCCTTTTTTATATATATATTTTTGTGAAAATTTTGTAATAATATACTGATCTACATAAAAATAAGGCTACAACATTGAGTTTTTAGAGATCAAATAAAAAATAACATGGTTGCCATATAAAATAAACTCTGTATTTAAGAACCGTAGGCATTTTAAAAGTTCAGCATTTTTTCACGCATGCATACTTAAACGTAGCGCTTGTAAACGTAAGGGTCTGCGTCTGCTCGTATTCTCTCGGAAGTTCGGTATGAAACGGTAAAAAATGTGAGTATTCGTTTCGTTCCGTTTTTACGAAACAAAAATTATCATTTTGTTTTGTATCGCATTTATACGAAACACGTAAATCTTGTTTCGTTTCGTATCATGTTGTTACGAAACGTGAAATTATTTTTTCGATTTGTACCGTTATTTACGAAACACAATAAAATTGTTTCGTTTCTTATCGGTTTTTACGGAATATTTCATAACTCCCCGCCCAAACAGATATTTCACGATTCCCATGCCCTCGAGCAATACATAAACTTTTACGTTTAATACTTACTAACTCAATGTTTCGTAAATCAAAGTTTAACTAAAAAAAATGTATTAACAAAGCAATGCAATAGCATCATTTTCATAAGGCTTAGCGCATCTAACGAAGTTAAAAAAAGATATTGTCTTCTGTAGGTAGGTTTTAGTAAAACTGATGAACTTAAAGTTAAAATTTTATTACAGTAAAACCGTTTTACTGTAATAAAATTTTAACTTTAAGTTCATCAGACATAAATTATGTATTTGTTTATAAACTCGCATGAAGAGTTTGAAATCATTGTTTGAATTAAATACTTCAAATTATATTATATAACATTTTAAATGCGATATTGTTGTGTTAACTTGAAATATTTTGCAAAACTAATTAATTTATTGTTTAAAAACCATAGTAATTCTCAATCATATAATCATGCCTATAAAAGCTACAATTTTATGGAATTATTTCAATAAAGTTACTGTGTCAGGTGTTAAGTGTGGGGAATGTAAAAAGTGTCAAATCCAAATCAAGTTAACTGATGGATCCACTAGTGGTATCAGGTACCATCTGAAAACAAAGCATCCCACTGACTACGCTACGATGTTAAGAGCCCAAATTGAACTTGATCACCAAAGAGAAGAAGATATTAAAGAAATTACAGAAGCTGCCTTCGAACTGAATGACGCATACAGTAAGTTTCTAATTATTTTTCATAAAATAATGTTTTTCCTTGTATAAAGATAATTTTCATGTTTAACTTTAATTTTTATTTCGTTTTTTAGATCAACGATCACAAAAAGCTTATCTAAATGTGTTAATGGGAGAACTGTTGGGAAATATTCTTCCCAATCAGGCAGGCAATTAGAGACAGACATGGTAATCATGTCATACATTGCCAGGTCAAGTAGTCCATTCACTCTAGTAGATGAACCATGCTTCAAAGAAATGGTATAACATTTAAATCCAAAAGTAATTGTGAAACATTCCTCGACTTTTTCAAGGTACAAGCTGCCATTGCTTTATGAAAGCGTTATGGATACTGTGCAAAACCTAATTGAAAAAGAAGTTTCCACTTGTCAACAGGTGGCTATCACCACTGATGGTTGGACCTCTAGGTCACAGGATCCATACATGACTCTTACGCTTCACTATATCAATAGTCAGTTTGAACTGAAAAAATATGTTCTCAACTTTGACAATTTCGTGGGAAGACACACTGGTTACCACATTAGCAAAGTAATTTTTCTTATGTTGATATAATTTGTTCTCGTAAATATAAATTTGTAAGTGCAAAAATAATTTAAAAAAGTAAAACTTATCCTTCCGCTAGAATAGCGTTTCTTCTAGGATTTTGTCAATTATTGAAAGAATTTATAATTTATTGTAAAACCTAAAAGCTGCATAAGTTATCTTATAAATCATTAATTTTTCTTCATTCTTGTTTAAGGCTCTGGAAGAAATGATCCAAAAATATCCGGTATTGGACGCCGTGCCCAAGAAAGTCATTGTCCACGATGCGGCGGCAAACATGTCAACTTATTGAAAAAGAGTGTATGTTGCTCCGTGTAAACTATGTTAAAATCATTGCTCCGGTAAAAACCAGGTGGAATTCTAACTGTTTTATGCTGGAGTCAATCCTTAAACTTAAAGATGTGTTGATTTCTCTTAGAGAAAAAGGTGCGCTAAATAACAACCCACTACAGAACGTTATTCCAAGTGACAACCAATTTTCACTGATGGCTTCACTGATGCCAGTCTTAAAAAAAATGAAGATTATGTCAGATTGCATGTCCAAGGACACTGAACCAGTGCTTCATCATATGCTAACTATGCTTTATAAAACTGACAATTTTCTTCATGACCACATTGATATGGAAAACAGAGAAATAGTTAATGCTTTTTGTAAAAAACTAAGTGAGCATTTACACCTAGCCACGCGATTCAATGAACATGGAAGATACAACCAACACTATGCCTTGGGAAACCTTCTTCATCCGTACTTTAGAGGTTATAAGTTTTATTTCTTGGTAAAAAAAACATTCTTTAATATTCTTTATTTGTTAAAAGACTAAATTTAACAGTTATTGTTTATGATTTCAGGATATATGCTTAGACATTACGGTATCTTCGAAGAGTTCACCAGAAAAGTCATCAGCGATCATCCATCGTCGGACGCTGTTTCGATCAGTGAAAAAAATAATCATAAAGCTACACAAGTTAAAATGCCAGTTGGTGTGGATGAGTGCGACGATTTACAAAATATAGAGATTGAACAGGGTAATAATAACCACACCATCAGTCAAAATGTACCGGAAATTGAAAGGGAGTTTGAATCTTTCCACGCTATGCCTCGTGTTGAAGAAAAACATAAAGTTGATGTGCTGAAATGGTGGAAGAAACATGCCTCTACTTTGCCATTGTTAGCACAATTGGCAAGAAATTTGCTCTGCATTCCAGCTGCATCAAGCTGTAGTGAGAGAGTGTTCAGCGCCAGCGGTGGAATTATAAATGATAAAAGACACAGTCTTTCCACTCAGACAGCAAAGCAATTGACTTTGATTAAAGTCAATTATGATCTTGTCTGTCCTCACATGACCTTGAAAATTATAAGCGACGCTGAAGAAGCCCTGGACCCCCCAGCATTAACTCCAGTTAGAACACCTCCCAAAAATCCTATTCCTAAAGCAGTTTTTTCAAATAACCAAAAAAGGTTATTGTTCAAAACAAAAAACGTTTCAACAACGCCATTACGTTCTTCTTCTTTACCATCAACACCAACATCTTCAGGAATCAAAATAAAAACAATGGAAATTCCAGAAGAATCCAAAACAACATCATTCGAAAAAACATCCGAATGTGACACTCAACAAGTATTAAAATAAAAATGTTTTACTTTTTATTGTGAAATTTTAAAATCGTGAAATATAATTGTCTAAATAAAAACTGATTTTTCGTAAAAATCGCAAATGTGTGCTTAAATTGGTACAATATAAAAGTAAATTACTTTTTTATTTCATGCTAGCCCTATCTGTCGTAAAAACATTAGTATTTCTCGTAAAACTCAGAAATTTCTTGTTTGTTTGTTTCGTTTTTTACCGTTTTATTTCGGAAAAAGTTTAATCTTATTTCGTTTCGTACCGGTTTTTTCAAAACAAAAAATGTGTCCCGTATTTATCACGAAACCAGAAAATTGTATTTCTTTTCGTACCGTATTTTGCGAAAAAAGATAAAAGTTGTTTCGTTTCGTAACGGTTTTATCGAAACGATATTTTTTATCGTTTTGTTTCGTTTCGTCTTGTACCGTTCTGAGACGCAGACCCTTATGTAAACGACCGTGTAAAAATAAATAATACTAATATAAAAAGAGAAAGTTTTTGAAAGTTTCTCTTTTTATATTAGTATTATTTATTTTTAGATCAGGTATTTTAATAGGAATATTTTCATTTTTATTTGGTTTATGAAATAGGATGAATTTGGTCTTTTTGACATTCAAAGAGAGTTTGTTACACCTGAACCAGTCGTTTATTTTATGCAATTCTTTGTTAACTATGTTAAAAAGTGTATTAATGTCTTGATGTGAGTAAAACAAATTGGAGTCATCCGCAAACAAGATTAAATTTAATAAGTTTGATGTTAAATATAAACTATTTATATAGAGTAAAAATAATAATGGTCCCAAGATCGAGCCTCGGGGAACCCCGCAAGTTATGGCGCTATTTGTTGTTTTTGTTGTTTCATACTGAATATATAATGTTTTCTGTTTGATAAATAATCTTTAAACCAAAGTAAGTTATTACTTTTTACTCCATACACTTGGCATTTTTTTAGAAGAATGTCGTGATTTACGGTGCCAAAAGCTTTAGAAAGATCATTACCCAATAAAAGACGTCTTTAGAACGTTATAATGACGTCCAAAACGTTCAAACGACGTTCAAAAGACGTTCAAACGTGTATAAGACGTTTAAAAGACGTCTTTTTTACGTCCGTGCCCACTGGGTAAAAACACTTAACGTAAAGCAATTATTACTAAAAGCATTAGATATTTGATTAACTAGCTTAATTATAGCATGGTCAGTTGAGAGTTTTTTTAAATCCAAATTGTTTACCGTATAAAAATTATATTTTTATACGGTAAAGTATAAAAATACAATTTTAGTATATTTTAGTATATAATTTTAAGTATATTTTCCGTCAAATAATTGTAAAGTTTATTATACATGACGCGTTCTAGTAATTTGGAAAAACATGGTAAAACTTATATAGGTCTATAATTATTAGTATCAAAATCATCTCCAGATTTAAAAATAGGGGTGACTCGGGCAATTTTTAGTTTATCTGGATCAATGCCTGATTTCAGTGAAAGATCAAAGATGTGATGCAATGATGGTTTAATGATATCAAATGCTGATTTTACGACAAAGCTACTGATATTATCAAAGCCCGCACTTTTGTTGTTTTTTAAAGTGTTTAAAGCGGATCGCAATTCATTAGAATCTAGATGTGTTTTTTTCATAATCTTTTCTGAGGTAAGGTTCTTAATCAAGTAAGAATGAAATGTTGCAGAACTCGATGGAATTTCTGCTGCTAATTTGTGACCTACATTAAGAAAAAAGCTATTTAGATATTCAGCTCTTTTTGTTTTATTACTGAATAACTTACATCAATCAAAATTTTTTTCGGCAGATTGCTTGTTGTACAGTTATTATTACCGATTTTTTCTTTATTCGTATTCCATGTTTTCTAAGCATTTCCATGGGGTTTTTTTAACAAATTTGAATAATAAAGCTTTTTTGAGTATTGTTTGTTTTTTCAAACAAGTTTTTATAATTTTTGCAAGTTATTTCGTTTTTATAAGTTATATTTTTTAGGAATTTGTCGTAGAGTTTTTCTTTTTCGTAAAGTTTTCGTAGAGTTTTCATAGAGTTTTTTAGGAATTTGTCGTAGAATTCAAGAATGAAGAAATCCATATTATGACAGGTGTGACGATAAGTCATATCTATCGTAATCTGGTTAAATATTTTCCCGCGTTTTTCTATCACAAGACCATTCGATCTTCTTAGAGCATCTTAATAAGCAATATATAATATATAATATTTATATATTGAAGAATTTTTAAGTCTCGAAGTCACGACATTTTTTTTACAAGATCCGACATAACAAGTGCTTTGCTTAATTTGGACAATCGTTAAGTCGGACAATACATATATACCAATTCAGAGTCAAAGTTACGGGATTCTACTCTGTGTACGCGTGTGTGTGTGTGCGTGCGTGCGTGCGTGCGTGTGTGTGTGTGTGTGTGAGAGAGTGTGTGTGTGTGTGTGTGTGTGTGTGTGAAAACGACTATTTTAAATTGATTTTTACCTTTTTATTTAAATATTCTATTATTGACCTGAGTCATTACCAAAAAACCAAAAGTATTAAAAAAAAAGTATTTAAACTCAAACAAAAAAAAAATTATTTTCTTTTGAAAAATTAAGCAAAAAAGCTATTACCTATAAAGATCGTGTAAAAGTAGTGCATTTTCACCGGGAAGATAAAACCGCTCGTGAAATTGGAAAAATAATAAAACGATCTCATAGTTCGGTGCTAACAATCATCAAAAGATTCAGAGAGACGAAATCTTACGTTGATCGCCATCATTCTGAAAGACCCCATTTGACTACACCCAATAATGATCGCCTTTTAATCAGGTTGGCAAAGAAAAACCGAACCATGCCATCGCATGAATTAAGAAGGGAATGGAAGCTTTTAAATGGACGTCAAGCATCTGCATCACTTGTGCGTAGGAAACAAAGAGCTAACAAAATGCAATGGAAAAAAGCTGCTCTAAAACCGCGACTTACCAAACAACATATAAAAAAGCGAAAAGAATTTTGCCAAAGTGTCAAAGAATGGTCTAAAGAAAAATGGAGGACAGTAATTTTTAGTGATGAGATGAATTTCGAGGTTGATAACCGAAAAAACCGAATTATGATTTGCAGGCAGCCTTCAGAAAAATATAATCCCGATTGTATCGTTCAAAGAACAAAGCAAGGTAGCGGGTTGGTTGGAATATGGTGCTGCATGACATATCGCAACGTTAGAATTATCTTGTTCTATCTCCACATTTTTTAGTTTTGAGATAAAACGATTTAAAAAACAAAAACTTTAGGAGACGGCGTATAAATTTTTTTTTATAACTTAGATTTCAATTCAGTAGAAAGAAATTATTTTGAGGAACACAACACTATCATTAACTCAATTTTTTCAGAAAGTGGAAATAGAACAAGATAATTCTAACGTTGCGATATTATGATCTCAGTATGTTTAAACTATTTGATGGTCAACTCAACTCTATTTATCACGTTGATATTTTAAATAACAACTTATTTCCATCAATTGATGCACTTGAGCAAAGTGTTCCGTTCATTTTTCAGCAAGACAATGCACCATGTCACAGGGCTAAAATTGTCTCTGAATGGTTCGAAAGCAAAAATATTGAGCGTCTAACTTGGCAACTAAATATCCCAGATCTAAATTGCATTGAAAATCTTTAGAGTTGGCTTAATAAGAGATTGCAAAGAAAGCACCAGGGAGCTATGAGGAGTTGCGCAATATTTTACCAACAATACTTGGAAATATTCCCAAACATAATTTAGAGAATTTGATAGACTCAATGTCAAATCGTATAAATGAGAGCAAAAAAAATCTTTTTTACTATTTTTTTATTATTTTTTTTATTTTACATTTGTTGGTCGTATTACAATTATATATTGCCAAAAAAAATAATGATAATAATAATAACAAATATAAAAAAAGGTATCTGAAAGAAGATCAAAGGATCTGGTCGTCAGAACCTTAAATAAGTTCAAACAAGCATTAACAAAGGTAACAACAGTTTTAAATTTCTACAAATTTCCTAAGTATAATTATATAATTCAAAGAGAGATGACGCGGATCTACTCACCCATATTTTATATAAACGTATACGTACCAAAATATAATAATATGTTAAGTAAAGGATATAAAATAAACAAAATAAGTAAGAATAAACTTTTTTCAAATGTAAAAAAGAAAAGGCAAAGTTATTAATTCATATTACTAATAATAACATAATACGTCATCTAATGAAAAAATTAGGGTTTTTAATTTACTTTTAGAAGAACGAAATTTAATGGGTAGTTCGAAGTCAAAATTCGGCATAACAATTTTATTCTAAAGGTGTGGTGCCCGATAGGCAATACAAAATTGATTAAAGTTCGTTTGACAAAAAAGTTCATTTAAAAAATCAGCGTTTCTCAAATTGTATTTGTTGATGGGTTTCGGAGTAAAAATATCTTTGAAGAGAGATTGAGACAAGTCATTTTTCCACATGTATACAAAGCATAAAACATTATATATATTTAGCTCGTATATATTTAAAATTCTCATTTCAATAAAATAATGTTTTGCGTGAGAAAAGCGATTTGCAAAGCAGGTTAAACGGATTGCATGTTTCTGACGGCGATAAAGACGTTGCAACTTACTTTTTTCTGTGCTACCCCAGGCGATATTAGCATAATTTAAATAACTGTGTATAAATGAATAATAAAATTTGATTAAAATTTTCTTATTGAGGTTAGATTCGTGCTTTATATAAAACTACTATGTTTTTTGAAATTTTAGTACTTATGTAGTCGATTTGATGATTCCAAGTGATGTTTTCATCAAGATAAACACCAAAAAATGTTGTTACGGAATTCCTTTTTATTTCAATTTGATCGTTAAAAATTTTAGGTAAGTTTAATGGCAAATACCGTTTTTTGGAAAGCTAATGGAATAAGGTCTTTGTTTTATTAGTATTTAGAGTTAACTTATTACATTTAAAACAACTAGATACATGTCTAAGCTCTTTGTTCATTGTTTTAAAAAGTTCAAAGATATCACTGTTAGTTAGTATCATCTGCAAACATAATACTTGTTAGTTTAGAGGCTTTATTTAAATCATTAATATAAGTTAGGAAAAAGAGTGGGCCAAGAATTGAGTCTTGTGGGACTCCACATGTTATAGAAAGACAATTGGTGTGATACGTCATTACTCGTAAATTTTTGTCTTAACTCAAATTCATGGTAGAATTATGCTGTATTAGGTACCATTTAATGCGGTTTTGCCGTTTTTTAAATTTAATTTAACTTAATTTAATTTAAATTAATTTAATTTAATTAGCAATTAACGGCTATCTAATTAAAACGCTGTTAAATTTTTTGCGTTGTTAAAGTAATATCACCACGCATGAATAAATCTGTGGCGCGAAATATTGGTGCTAAAATAAAAAACATTTTTTTTTTATAAAGAAAAATATTTTAGCTAAAAATCCAATTCATTTTTGTTTGAAAAACAATGCATAGAAAAATTTAGTTTTGACTTTACTTAAAGATACCATTTTTGTGTTATATAAGCATGCTCAAATTATCCAGTGTTTTTCATTGAAATTACATAGTTTTAAGTCCTAAAATTGCAGTAGTTTTAATTGCTTTCTGAATAAAAACAAAACTTAGTAAAAAATTTTTAATATTTTAATAATACTAAATATTTTCTATAATATAAATTCAAAAAGTATGAGTTTTTATCGTTCAAAGGTTTGAGTTAATAAAATTAAAAAAAAAATAACGAACCAAAATTTTTTTTTGGTATTTTTTTCTTAATTATTATTACTTTTTTGAGCTAATTTAAAGTGCTCATATTACCAAGGGGTCTGGGTAAAATGAACACTTTTGCTACTTTTTTAGAACCTCTGTGTTTTCAAGATAAAATTTCGGTTGCGCGAATATCTAAGTGGATTATGGTAGGAACCCCTAAAAAATTTTTGTTCGCAAAATTTTTGGATCCAGCATAATTATTTCTAAAAATATTCCAATTTTCGCTAAAAGTGCTCATATTACCCTTAACTGCCCTATAAATATTTTCACCAAACTTAACCGACAGGTTTTAAGTTTCATTCTATAATTTTTTGACGTTCAAAAGTTATGACCATGAAAAATTGTTCATAAATTAAACAACACTAAAGGATTATTAAATGAAACTTAAAATCTGATATAAATATATATAAATAATATATATATATATATATATATATATATATATATATATATATATATATATATATATATATATATATATATATATATATATATATATATATAAATGATATATGATATATATATATAAATACATTTGGGATGTTTTTGTTCCCAGACTCTAAAACCGTGATACAACAAAAAATCCTAACTACGCCTCTGTGAACTCTAACCCAGACTTTATCTATGAATAGTTTATAACTCTATCAGGGTATGATATTAAACACTTATTGAATAAAACTATACACTAACCTAGTTTAAAACTTTATTTTGTGTTAACTACTTATGGTAGAACTTACCTTTCGTAAATTAATTTTTTATTTTTATTTTCACTGCTGTCATAACTTTTTTTATTGACGTCATACTAAAACTACTAAAGTTACTGCTCAGAAAAGAAACTTCATATCAAATAGACTTTTATTTTAATCAGGCGAGATTTTTAAATTGTCAATACAATATTTAATCCTTAACTTGTTATGGTGATATTGGTAATACCATAGTTATAATTTTAGGAAAAAAAAAGTTTTTTAGTAGTTATATCTGTAAGTATTTTGTTTGTTATTATGTCTTATTATTGCTTGTAATATTATCAATAATTAGTCATCTAATATTAGTAAAAATCAATTATTAGTAAAGTTTATCTGTTAATATTTTACATGCATTGACGTGTTTCGTTGTTAATTAGTATAAATGTTTGTCATTAATTAATTAGCAGTGCATATTTATAATAAATTAATCCGTGTTAGTTTATTTCAATTGCGTTATAAGGTATCATTTGATGGGCAAAATCAGTTTGAACTCTTTTTGATTTGATTGAATCAGTCAAAACGAAAAACACCACCATGTACAACATCTTAAATCTTAAAGCTGTTTTTTGTCCATTCACTTTTTATCTCACAGTTAAACTATATTTTGAAATTTTTAAGAGTAACATAGCCAACAACATAATTAGTTTTCTCTCTGGTTCGCTGAACAACTCTTATTTGAAATTAACTACTTTTCTGTCAACGAAGAGCAATTTACAGAAGTTTTAAAAAAACTCCGAAGATTCAGTTACAACAGCTAATTATAGTTCTAAAATAAATATTTACGTTTTTTTGGTATAGTAGCTTTTCGAACTCCGTGCTTTTCTTTTTTGTGAAAATCTGTCATAGTAGAATTAATGTTAGAAGTTTCGTTTTTTTGTTTTAAATTTACGTTTTCAAGTTTAATATTTAAAACGTTATTTACGGTTTTGTTACGACTCCCTTCATTAAAAAGATGTTCGGTTTGATTAAAAACGTTAACTAAGTCGTTGTTAAATTTTGTTAAATCATTTTTTATTTCAGGCGCTAAAACAGTATCGTTATCAACATCCGATAAAACCGTTGTATTGTCGACGTCATTTATCAATGTACTTGAAGAGTTGTCATGTAACTTTTGAAGTACATCTACTTTTGTTAGCAAAGTTTGGTTATTGATATTTTGAAATTTTCTTCGTGAAAGAAGCTGTTCTAGACCAAAGTCGCTCATTTGTAACCCTAAAATTTTGTAATCGTAGTTAGCTTGTTTGAGATATTCACCTAAATGCTCGTGGTAATAGTCAGCATAGTCTCTGTTACTCAGTTCAATTTCTTGACCGTTACTCATTCTCTGTCTAAGTGTTTGACCACCTTTTCCATAGTTTTGTAATGTTGCTGTCAAATGCGTTGATTTGCTCAAAGGATGATATTGGTCACCTGCAGTTGGAGGTTTATCAACCATTTGAGAATAATGCTTTGAAGGCGGATAAGGGGCGGAATCATAAGAAGTGACATCTGGGTGTAAATGATTTTTGGGACTAAAGTTTTTTAATAGTTTTTTTGTGTTAAGATGATTATGTGGTTCTCCATCATACCAATTTTTCTTTTCATTGTTTTCTCTAAAGTTGTTTACATCCAAATGATTATGAAAGCTTTGCTCTCCTCTGTTATTCATTTGGTTGAATGGGTATATTTCTTCAACGTTATTTTGTTGTCCGAAATTTTGTCCGAAATCTTCTTTATAGTAATCATCTTTATTAGTTTTGGTTGATCGCCGAGATCCAAGAGTGTTATCCTTACTATCAAAAGATGGTTGGTGAAAATCAGATGATACTCGCTTATTGAAAAACGATTTATCATTGTTACCTAAAAAAAAATTTGAGAAATAAAAAACATAAAAAATTATGTAATTAAAATTAAGTATAAATTAATTTTGTTAATTCAATATTTTATTAACACCATGTTACTTGCATCAATATTTTATTATTACCTTGTTACTTGCTTTAATATTTTATTAATACCTTGTTACTTGCATCAATATTTTATAATAATGTTTAATTATTGATATTTAGTTTATTATTATTTTATCAATAATGTTTTACAAATAGTTTTTTTAATGATATAAATAAAATTCGAATATTTCATAATAAGCAGATCTCTTACTCTCAAAATTTTTTGTACAATTTAAACTAAATATTTTTATACACCAATAAAACAAGTAAATTAAAAATAATATATGAAATCAGAAAAGGTTTCAACTTTAATTAATTTAATTAAACCTAGTTTTATTAAAACTAGGTAGGTAGGTCAAACAAAGGCATTTTAGAATAATTCAAATTTGGGTAAACACAAATTTGAATTATTCTATAATGCGTTTGTTCGACCTCTCAAATACCCAGCATCAATTTGGAATCCATCAAAGGAATGCAATATATCAACTCTTGAAAAAGTTCAAAGAGAAGCTACTCAAACGAGAAACTTCTTACATCTAATTTATGAATCACTGTGAATAACTTGATTAAAAAAGTTTAACATTACAATGCTAGAAACTTGCAGTTTAAGAGGAGGTTTAAACAATTGCTTCAGAATTGTCCAACAGTTAAATGGTATGTATCCATATCAACAGTTAAATGGTGTGTATCCTTATCAACAGTTAAATGGTGTGTATCCATATTAACAGTTAAATGGTGTGTATCCATATCAACAGTTAAATGGTGTGTATCCATATCAAAAATAATAATAAAATCTAAAGAGTTAAGGAATAAATCTACATACAGAAGAAATTTTATTCGTTTGGAAAAGAAACTAATAAAAAAAATGCTGTCTATTATTATAAAACTTTATTCCTAACAGAATATCTACTATACAGAACCGCCTTCTTCCATCCATCGTATTCTCTACGTCAGTTAATATTTAAAAAACGTTTAGACGAATACATTACAAATGAATATGAAGTTACCGGCTGATAAAAAGTTTGCTGATCACACACTCTAGTTTATCATTATTTTTTTTTTTTGAATTTTAGAATGCAAAAAAAAATCTTATATTAAAAAATTGATCAATTGTTCGGTCAAAGTGCCATAAATTGTATAATTTTTTTTTAGACGTTTTAAAGTTTTAAATAAAGCTTCAAAATATAAAAAAAGTGGTTTTTAATTCGTTTTCAACTGTTTCTACCTTATTTATCATACTGAAAAGAGTAGTTTATAAAAGCACGAGTAAAAATAACTGAGAAAAAAAAAAGAACTGTGTACGACGTTAGTTCAAACGGTAACTTATATGTTTAATATATTTAACATATAAAAAGTATTTCCATGTTAAACCAAATCAGACTTAACTAATTTTACTACCACTGGGTTAGTCGTTTATCGGACGAAATTTAAAAATGTTTTTCATTAAATGTGCAAATATATTTTAATTTAATCTAATTTATAACCCGAAAAGAATTTTAAAAAAAGATAAACGTCCGAAAATCTTTTTTTAATTTGTATTTAATTACATAAACAAACATTGTTTTTTTGTATATTTGTATTTCTAAACTTTTTGACAATTTTTCTAGAAATCAAGCAATTCTTTAGCAATTCTTTTAAAAGACAAATATTGTTTGATGTTTACTACCTATCGATATCGTATTATTGAAAAAAAGATTGCTTTGACTAAGGATGGATATTAGGTGATCAAGTAGCCTGGTAATCAAGTAGTCTGTTGATGACTAAAGAACAATGAGCAATTCCATAATAACTTCAAGAACATTTGTTTCATCAGAAGATCTAGCAAAGAAAGGTTTACACAGGTGTATTATTGTTTGTTTTCTTTTTCAAAAATAAAAACGATTGCTTACATCGGGCACAAAGTTGAATTTTTTATCAGAATCATAATTCTCAATAAAGTATTAAGTCTCTTCTAGTTGGTACCATTTTTTATCATTTTTGAAAGCTCAAGATTATAATTTTGTCTCAAGCACAGACTGCACTGGACACTTTTGCAATATTCCAAGATGTCTTAATTGCAAAGAAGTTTAAGAATTTCAAATTCAAAGAAGTTTAAAAATTTCAAATGCAAAGAAGTTTAAAAATTTCAAAAAGAAATTTATGATTTATAAAGTAATTAAAGCTTATTAAAAACACTGTCAAAAATCAATAACCGCTGTCAAAAATCAATAACCGTTGTCAAAAACCAATAGCCTTTCTCAAAAATCAATTACCGCTGTCATTCGGCTTGTTGTGAAACCGCTGTCAAATGTTGTAAAAATACAATGATACATTTTCAAAATACAATGACACATTGACAAATTGAGTCAGAAAACCCTGCATTGAAAATGCTAAAATGGCTGTAGCTTTCTCGAACGTTACCTAATATTTTTTATTTTTTCTAAAGTTGCGTTTAAATACAAAGCTAGAAGCTAGTATAAAATTTTTTCCGTGTATTTTTAAATCTTATTCGTAATTCCATGCTTATAAGTTACTAAAACCCCTGATTTTGAATAGAGCGTCATTTATAAAAAAAAATTGGAATTAAAGTTTTGTTAAGTATTTACCAACATTAAGCAGATCATCTGAGTTGCTTGCTTTACTCTTGATTTCTGAAAAAGCAGAGACTCCATCTTGATAAAAATCGTTATTAGAAGAAACTTTTTGCTTTTCTTCTTCTATAGACAGATCTTTTCTAAAAATTAATTTTTGTCTAACAGTCAAAACTATTATTATCATTTATTATTAGCTTATCATTGTATTGCGGTAAGCGCTAAGTTTTATTTTATGATTAAAAAAGTATCGAAACCTAAGATTTTTCAAAGACCTTATCTGTTGCATAAAGGTTTGGTTTGTTACCCAAACAGTTATCATTTTTAATACCGCGTTGGATAATAAGGCATTCATTAATTAAAATAGTTAAGAAAAAGACCTTAAAAACAGTGCTAAAATAAATGGAAATAACAAACTTTTGCGCACCTGTTAAAAGTTGGAGTTTTCATTCCTGAAATATCATTGAGTGAATTTATAGAGCCTGCAGGACTATGGACAACGTCATCAACTTCATTAAAATTATTATTTTGGTTTGCTAATAAGGACAAAGTAGGTGCTACAATATCATCATATTTATGACTTTGTTTTCCAATCAAACGATCATCTTTTAAATCACGAGCATCATTGTTTACAAGTTTGGCTTCGCTTAAATTTGGATCAGGACCTATTTGAACAATATCATGATGCGATCCTATAGTTGCAGGTCTCTCTGAAATGTCTGAGTTTATTGAGTATAATGAGTCACGTTGGAACTGTAATACTTGTTCGTCTAGTGATGTCATAGCTGAGTCTTGTGCTGTCATTGGTACGCCTATTGCGTCGTTGCCTACAAAACACAACTATAACTTTTACTATTATATTAATAAAAATATTTAAACCTTTTTAAAATTAGTTCACATATTCCAGTGGGTGTAAGACGTGGTTAGAACGTATTATACAGCATTAATGCGTTTTTTAGACGTATAAAAAACGTCTTGTGCCTACTGGGATATATTTATCAAAAATATTTAGCAGGAAAGGCATACCAAGAATTAAAATATATTTTTTAAAAAGCCAATTTTTAAATATATAAAAAATGTAATAGTTAAAAATTATGCATTTTTTGAGCCAGTTACATATTGTAAGTTAGATTATTTGTAAAACAATAAAAAAAAAATGAAATATATATGCATATTCCATAATATTATTCAATATATCATCAATAAATTAATAAACATCTAAAGGAATCATATTTTTCTCTGATAAGCGCTTGCTTAGAACTATTTGTTAGGTATATTTAATTTTTTAGATCAGGTTTTACATAAATATATATATATATATATATATATATATATATATATATATATATATATATATATATATATATATATATATATATATATATATATATATATATATATATATATATATAGTATATATATATATATATATATATATATATATATATATATGTATATATATATATATATATATATATATATATATATATATATATATATATATATATATATATATGTATATATATATATATATATATATATATATATATATATATATATATATATATATATATATATATATATATATATATATATATATATATATATATATATATAGTAATTTTTTAAATTGACTTTTTGTTGACTGCATAGAATAAAACACAAAATAAAACATGGTACTTTACAAATCATTGTGTTGTTTTAAGATTACAGAAAAAGCTTTCTTTTACCGTTTTAACAAACTTAATGAAAACTCCATTACTAGTTAAAAAAATTATTAGTTCATAAGTTGTGAGTTTATCCTATTTTATCTATCATTAACACGACCATTCTACCTACCAATTAGCATCTACCTATCAATTAACATCTACCTACCGCTGTTTCTACATATGTTATTCCTTTTTTCTTTGTCATCGCACTTATCTTCGTAATAATTATTTTTGGCCTTTTTGTTATGAAAAGATTTATCAGAAATATCGTGATAATCTTTTTCTTTGTAATCATTATCGCGATAATCGTGGTCTCGTTTTCTTTCATTGTAACTGTCGTCGTCAAATTTTTTTTGGTGATCACGATCATCATCTTCGTGATCATTGTTTTCCCGATGGTAGGACATATCATTTTGAATACGTTCTTCTTCTTGATTACTATTGTATTTATCTCTATTATTACTAACAGATTCTTGGTAATCATGCGCATCTCCTTTATCTCTTGTATGAGGGTTATCATAAAAACTTTCTTTTGAATCTTTTTTACGGTATTCTTCATCGCTATCAGGGTAGTAATGTCCTTCTTTTCTCTGTTGCTGACTATCTTCTCTGATATAATGACTACCTTCATTAGCGTTGTCTTCGACAATTTCATGATCTTCATGGTTACCATCATGATGACGGGAATCATCTAAAAATTCAAATAAATAAAAGTTCAAATAAATCATTTCCATTCAATTAAAGTAAATTACTTTTAATACAACAATTTAACTCTAAATGCAAGTATTTAACTAGATATAAATCGATTTATAAACCTCGTTTTCCATAGTTTGATTCGTGACCTCCTTCAAAAGGCAACCCATATTTTCCTCTTGATCTATGGTCTTGTGTTTCCTCATTTGGTGTTTCAGAATCTAATCGCAATTCTTTAGGAGATGCGGATGATAATAACGGAATAAGAGCTTTATCGTTCATTTCAATTTCAGCTAGTTAAATAAGCGTAATAAAAAACTATTTATACAAAAAAATGTAGAACCTGTAGAAAATGTAAAAAAATTCGTTGTAGAAAATTGTAGAGAATTTTAATAATGTTTTTCAAATTGTTTGTTTAATAAATAATATGAATTAGTATAACTAATTAAGTTAATTTTGTTTTTCTTTTTATAAAATTTACAATACCATAAAATTGGGTGGCTTTGGCCCTACGGGATAGCCCAACATAAATTTTTGTTTAAAAATGATTTAAAATTGATACCTTAAGGTATGCCGGTTGATGTTTAGTAGCAAATTGTTGGAAATTTATTATTTATTTAGTTTAACTTAGTTTACTTAACTCGAGTCTTTGTGATATTATTTTAAATTGCACTTTAAAAGAAGCACCTTAAATCCGAATTTTTTTAGGTGTGTAAACTTTTACATCGATAGCAGTACCTGTAGAAGGTTTTTTATTGGAATATACACTGACTTAATTTTAAACCATTAGTGTTTGATTCTATCTTGTTTTGAAAACTTAATAGTTGATTACGTTTTTGTAATTGAGGTTAAAAAAAAGTAGGTTGTCTTTGGCCCACTACATAGGGTGACATTGGCCCGGGCTAAAGTCACCCCATGTATTAGAGTAAACCTTTTTTAGTGATCATTTATAGATATTATGGTAGTTACTATGTTGGAAAAAAGTTTTGTAGTAGTAATGCAATTTTGAAAAGTATGGTGGTAAAAATATTAAAAAGTATGGTGGTCAGCAAATATTTACATCAAAAGAAGAAAACATGTTTAAGGCATATGCAATAAAATCATCTGAGTTTGGTTTTCCTGTTGATAAATATGATTTAAGATGCATAGTAAAAGGATATTTAGAGAAAAAAGGCGTCATTATACCTAAGTTCAAAAATAATTCTCCTGGTGGCGATTAGATTCGATCTTTTTTAAAAAGAAATCCAGAACTCACAGAAAGATTTGCAAGCAACATAAAGCAAAAGAGAGCAGAAATAGGAACGACTATGATTGATAACTACTTTATAAATCTATCAAATGAAATAAGTAATATATCACCTGATAATATATGAAATTATGATGAAACCAATCTCAGTGATGATCCAGGTAAAAAAAAATTAACAAAGCGTGGATGTAAGTATCCTGAACGCATCATTAATTCTACAAAGACCTCATTCTTTGTAATGTTTTGTGGCAATGCTAATGGTGAATTGCTTCCACCTTATGTTTAATTACCAGCTTAAGACCGTTTAATTACCAACTTAAGTGAACATGGGAATAATAGCCTTAGAGCTGGTTTTCGCAAAACTGGAATTTTTCCATTAGACAAGTCTCAAGTGCTTTCAGGACTACCATGTTGTAATGTAGGTTTAGACTCAACTACTGATTTAGTAAGCCAATTGTTTTTAGATCATTCATGTAAGTCACTGGATGATCCCTCAGATGGTTCTAAAAAACCAAAGCGACGCAAAGTATGTGTTGTCCCAGGTAAAAGCTTATGTTCAACAAATATATCACCATGTGTTATAAATAAAAATAATAGATTAAATTCAAATAATGTAGATATACCTATCAGTATTATAAATACAACTGAGACCAACAACATTGACTTTGCTGGTCCAAGTACAAATACTGGAATTACAGAGACTTCTAATCTAATTTTTGCAGATGTAAGTTTAGTTGTAGAAAGTCATACAGAATCTTTAGATCATTCAGCATTAGGCAAAAAGAATTTTCAAAATATTGATAAAACAAAAAATGCTTGTAAAAAGGAGAAATTATTAAATCTTGTAGAGAATTGTTATGTAATTGTTAAATGCGATGGAGAGTTAAATCCTGGACAGGTCTGTTTATTTATTTTGAGTTATTTATATTTAGCTAATCAATTAGTAAACTTTATAACTAATTAATTTAATAACTAATATTATTTAATGAAACTTTTGAAATTTTTTTTTTCTGCAGTTGAAAAAATTAAGAAAAAATGGACCAGAAATTACTATTATGAAAAAAAATGGACTTAACTGGAAATGGTCACTACCAGCAGAGCAACTTTTTTTTCTCCAGTCTGAAATAGTCGATTTTATTGAGGAACCAAAGAAAATTTCGAAAAGAGAAATTTATTCAGTTCCAGAACTTTTTCACTAAATTTTTTAAAACATTATTTTTATCATTTTTGTTTACTTTATACCTAAACTGTTTTGTTTACTTGGTACCTATACTTGTTTAGTTTGTACCTATATTTTATTAACTGTATACAAGAACTTCGTTACTAAATCTTTTTTTGTCACTTTATTTTTGTAAATTTATTTTCTTTGCCTAAATATTGTTGTTTTTATTGTTGTTTTGATTCCTTTAATTCCTTTTTACAGGGTTGGGCCAAAGTCACCTTAACACATAGGGCGACTTTGGCCCACCATTTAAACCACCTAAAAGATACTTCAGGTAAAAACAGATAGTTCTAACTTTCCTTTCTATGCGCTTCTAAAAGTACTTAGTGTTTAAGGAAATAACTTTTGTGGTTTTTATGCAATAGACATTAAGATGCAAAATGGGCCAAAGCCACCCAATCTTACGGTAATACATGTTTAAAGAGAAATAATGGTTACGAAAAAGAAGTCTGAAAGTAATCGAAAAAGAATAAAGAAAACGAAGGCAGAATAATGATAATAATAATAAAAAAATGGTAATAGTAATGATAATAAAAACTTGGCGATAACAAAGAACAATAGCCGTGAAGATTCAAGTGAAGAAAACAAACAGTTAAATTCTTATTAAAACAGTTATACCTGCCACATCACTTGGATTTTTTCCTTTTAACATGAAATTTCTTTCTTTCTCTATTGGATAATTTTCTCTTTTCTCAATTGGATCGTTATCTCTTTTAACACCAACAACATCAACAGGATCGAGGGGTACAAACTTTTCTTTTTTATTTGGTTTTGAGTTTGATTTTTTTACCATGTAAGTATGAACAGAATTTTGTATTGAAAAATTAGCATTTTTTAATGCATCACTTAGTAAACCACGTTGTTGGATTGAACTACTTGGCTTTAGATGAATGTTGGATTTGAATGTTGCATAGCTATGTACAGAATTTTCAATGGTCAGATTGGTATTGTATGTGGTTGGTAATGCTCTTGGTTGTAAAACGCCTAAGTTTGTTTCGATTATGTGGCTTGTTATTTCATTTTTTCCTTTTATCTTCGAATTTTCCACCGCTTTATAAAAGTTGTCTAAAAATACATTTTTATGATCGTCTGAATAATTTTCAATTAAATTTTTTGCAGTTGTTTTTATATTTTCATTTTCATTTTCCACGTCATTATCTCCACTTTCATCTCCTGAACCACTTTCAACATTACTTTCGTCATTTTTTACTTCAATATTTTGTTTAGCTTTCTCTTTATTGGCGTGTTTCAAAGTAGTTTTATTTAAAATAGAATGGTTTATTGTAACCAAACTGTCATTAGAAGGCTTGTGGTTGTCCAATTTATTTAATGAGCTATGATTCTGGTGAGAGCCACTTGATGAACGTGTTTGTAATACTGGAAATGGTTTCATCGAAATCTTTTTAAAAGTTTTAAATTTTCGTAGCTCAAAAGGTTTCATTTTTTTTGCTTTAATTGATGATGGTTTTCCTTCGATGTATAACGAACACAGGAGAAGAACTGCTAAATAATTTTAAAAATAAATATGTGTTAATGTGAGCTTTATATTAACTTTTTTATAAGTTTTATCACGTAGAACAACAGCATAAATTATTTTATTCGTTTTCTCTTTTATTACACATTTATCAAACATTTTTTATTTTTATTTATTTATTTTTTTTCTTTATCTATACTTCTCATTCTTAATTGATTATTCATCTTTTATTTTTCATCTATCAGATTCTTTTTTTTCTACTAATTTTTCTTCATTTTTTGTAATTAAACTTCGCGGTTCTTCTTTGGTTTTCCGCTTTATTTAAAAAGTTTTCTCATTACAAAGATTTATATTTAAGAGTAATATCTAATTATTATACTCTCCGGTTAGTTATATACATTTACTACAAATTCAAAAAACCTTTTTTATAAACATTTTTTAATTTTATTAAACTGTATTTCTCTTACCTGCTATACAAAACGAAAGACAGGAAACGGAATTCATTTTTTTTTTTGGTTAAACACTAGTCTTGCAATCAATTTAAGTTATTCATTTTTTTAATGAAGCCGAGACGTATTGCTAATTTGCCTTCGCTCCGAAAGTGTAGCGCCTCCGCCATGTTCAACTCACCTTCTCAACGCATGACTGAGTAACATAAACTTTAATAACTTAAACAGATCTAAGTGAAGTTGTGCCGGTTGTTTGAATGAATACTTGACCATACCTTTGTTTTAAATAGCTTCCGTTTGAAAAAAAACAACCCAGTTTTTATTCAAATTACTGCTAATATATATATATATATATATATATATATATATATATATATATATATATATATATATATATATATATATATATATATATATATATATATATGTATATATATATATATATATATATATATATATATATATATATATATATATATATATATATATATATATATATATTTAATATTTTATGCCTTTTGTTCAAGTGTAAAGAAAATTTATCTCCACAGGTATTTCAATATCTTTATTCTTTAAAACCGAAAAACAAATATAATTTGCGAATTGACAACAATCTTAATGCTCCTTTTTGCAAAACTAAATACGACGAATTTTGTATGTCCTATCGTGGACCTCTTCTTTGGAGCAAAATAGTTTTACCTAATTTTGACTTTTCAATCAAACTAAACTACTCCTCATTCAAAACCAAAATTAAAGAAATTATCTTTTAAATTGAAAACATATTTATCTATTTTTGAGTTTTTACTTATGTATTTAATGGTTTTGTTAAACTTCATATTGTTTTTGTTATTTTACGAATTTTTATAACTTCATTATAATATTACGTATTTATATTATATTATACTCGATACTAAAAAGCATTGTAAAGGGCTTCATGATAAGATCCTCATGATCTTCTAGAAGTCCTGCCGCTAAATTTGTAATATGTTAAAAGTTGTATTATTAATATTATTATTTGCCAAAAAAAGAAAAAAAAAAATTGTCATTAACAATATTTTAAAATGTAAGTAATAATGTCGCAAAACTTAGTTTGCACTAGATCAAATTTAATTAGCCCTTAATTCAATAAAATTACTATCGTAATACCCTTATATCACTTATTTTTGCCTGAGAGTACGAAAATGTTTTTAAAGAAATAAACTTTAAAATAGTGAGTATTTACCCCTTTATTATCTCTCTGAGGCATAGGTAGAGTAGCCGTGGCGCAGTGGTAGTGCATTAGCCTCAGAAACGTAAAATCCGTGGTTCAAACCCCACTCCGGGCAAATTTTGCTACATCAGTTGGCAGGGAGGCGTGAACTACTATTAAATGCTTTTCCACGGTGCTCTGTGATAAGACCGTAAGGATTTCTTGGAGCACCTAAAAATATTAAAAAATTTAAAAAAATTTAAAAATTTGTGATATTTATAAAAAAAATCACTAAATATAGGTTGAAATATTAGCAGAGCTATTCCATGTAGATGTTAAGTATATAAATGAATTACAAATGTTTATGTTGAAATTATGATATACTTATTCGCAGATTCTTTTTTAAAACAAGAATTAAATTAGGCCAACCAGTTTTTAATGCTATTAATTGTAAGAATTGGGAATACTTAAAAAAGTAAAAAGATTAGTAAACAACAAGAATGAAGTCCACATTAAGTATCATGTAGGTCAGGGTTGGCGTAAAGAAATAATTGGAGGGAGTGGTGGTGGTGGTGGTGAGGTAGCTAAAAAGATTTTGCAAATTTTATAAAACTAATTTTAATTTTCAGTTAATTTAAAAAGAAAACCACGTGTATCCATTTTCAATAAAATATAACATCAACTATAAACATATTTTTTTTTAAATTTAACGTCGTTTCAAACTATTTCACGCAGACTTAAATTAAAAGAATATATTAAAACATAAAAAGAATTTAACGTTTACCAAAATAAGAAATTGTGGTGTCTTTAATTTTTCCATTTACAAAGTCTTTCGCTATAAATTTTACATCTATTTATTAAATTGAAAAAGTAGAAGATGATTCAATCGCTTTTAAGTCGAGGTCGATCGACTATATGAATTTATCATTCTTTGATAAGAGAAAAATCGCTCAGCTGTTCAGGTTGTCAATAGTATCGCCAAGTAAAAATTAAACAGTTTTGATATTTCAGAAAACATTATTGAGATTCCTTTAGTTTCGTTCAAGATATCAATAATAATTGTTATTGATTTTACTTGTTTAACATTTTACATGTAATATTAAAAGTTTTCTTAATAGATTTAAACAGAAAAAGTTAAGCTTTTAATCATAAATTATAAACTATATAACTTTTGTGGAGAATTTTTATAATATCTTGATATGTCCATATCACCACTGCACCATTTGCAGTGGACAATTTGTTTTCCAAAGCAATGAATAATTCCATTAAACTTTCTGGAAACCGTTAAATTCTATAACGTCTAGTACCTCGTAATATTGGGCTAGGTAACAATCCATCATGTCCCATTTGTGATTGTTCATCAAAGCGAGAAGGACATAAATGTTGGCAAGGCAAGCAAGCATGAGTTAAATTGTAACCAAATTTATTAACTCCTTCCTGAACATAAGGTTTATAAAATGATTTAAAACGAATTTCTGACTGCATATAGTTTACTTGACAAGTTAATATCATTTCAATTATATTTCTGAATTAGATGCTCAAACAATTGCTTCATCAATAATGTTATTAAAAGGTCATATATCATATACGACCTATTAATAACATTATTAATGAAGCAATTGTTTGAGCATCTTATTCAGAAATATAATTGAAATGATATTAACTTGTCAAGTAAACCTACTTCTTTAGCTCTGTTAGGATAATTTGATTTTGAAATTTCTTGAAATTCTGAAACAATTACTTAAAAATTTGTCAGAATTTGGTTCTCGCGGTAAAAAAAGTTAGACGAGGAGCACTTAATTGATTTGCTTGTCATTCTCATCAAATATAACACATTTTTATTTTTAAGTTCCACCAGTTTCTTTGGAGCTAAATAAATAAAATTATACAACAGTTTGCACAACTCCCTCAGTCATCCAACTAACTTGTTTACTAGAATCTTGAAAAACAATGTTGATCCGATGTGCGTACCTAGCCGGCATTATTACGTTGTTTCAACGTTGAAATTCGGTTGAAGCGTTGTTTTAACGTTGTTCAACTATGTCACAACGTTAAATCAACGTTACCGTTTAAACGTTGGTTATTTAACGTTATTTCAACGTTAAATCATTGTTGACAAAAAATACGATATAAAATTTATACGCGCGCAGAAATGGAAGTAAAAACGTAAACATTATTTCAACGGTTTAAGTTATAGAGATTTATAATGGAAAAAAAATGTAAATAATGAACACTTATACCATATAGAATTTTCAAGAGATCAAAAATATGTTCAGACGATTTTCCTGAAAGAACATTATCCTTTAAAAATCGATACTTTTCGTTTAACTTGGGCTACAATGCTCAAAGACTGATATTATTAAATGTAAATATAATACAACTTTTTCAAAAAATGATCCATTAAATTATGTTGAATTTAATGCTAAGCGTTGTTTTTTAATAGAGCATCAAGAATTAAAAAAGGAAATTAATAACTTTAAAAAAGAACTTCAGCACGAAATAAGAAAATAAAGATTTATATGAAAAATTAACTTCAACCACATCAGTTATTACTATGAAAACAGACAAGTTTGTATATAAACATAATCCAAAAAAATCGTGTTATTGCAATTTACTTGTATACAAAAATTTATTTTAAAAATGATAGATCTTGCGACTTTTATACTGGCCTTACATCTGTCAATGTATTTCATCAGTTAGTGCATTAATCAAAGAATCGCCATTAATCAAAAGAACATAAAGTGATATTAAAAAAACATTTACTTCTGTTTTTTGGAAATTTAAAAAAATCCTTTACTACTTGGACCAAAATAAATGTAATGCAGCAAAGATGAATTTTTAATGATGCTAATACATGGATTATTGACAGTTGATTTTGCTGACAGGTTTAATATATTTTTAGGATTAGCGAATGCAATATTTTCTTTATTGTTGAAAGCTTCTAGCTCACTTTTAAACCACATGGTTTTTGTTCCAAGTAAAGATGTTATAAGACAGGCAATGCAAAACAGATTTTAGAAATTAAATTATTCAGACTTACACTAAATTTCAGATATAACAGAATTTATTATGGAAACACCTTAAAATTTTGACTTACAGAAACTAATAGGTAATGAATACAAACATTACAACAATATAAAAACATTAGTACCTGTAGCTCCAAATTCATCAATAACTTCTTTAAAAAATTTCTAAAGCTTACAGAAGCTAAATTTCGGATAAAAAAAATTACATATCGCAACAACTATTTAGATTGTATTACAAAATACTCTTGTATAATGTATGATTAAGGCTTTTATATTAATTTTTTAATACAAATGAAGTGATTTTAATTAAATCCATTTTTATCAGTTACTTAAAAAATTTGATGAGTATTTGTATAAAGATAATTAAAATTTCGAACAATAATATTAGCTTTACTTGTTGTTTTTTTTTAGGTGAATCAATTGCAATTGATGGAATATCTTTAAAATGCTGAGGTAATTAAAATAATTTTTAATTATTCAGGAATTTTAAGGATTAAATTATTTAGCAAAAAAATTGTTTGATAATGAGTTCAATTTAAATTTAAAAAAAAAAAAATTAATATTAGTTCTCGCATAATTAATATCAGTTCTCTTATCTATTAAAATTTAGAATATTTTCCAACAATTTTGTGACCTCCATGAATATGAAGAGGAAAGGAGGAAATATGCTTTAAGAGCACTAATTATATATGGTGTAGTGAAAGGTATACCTTTATAAGACATGTAAAACTTTTTTTATTCTCATTTTTTATATATTCAAAAATTTCTCCTTGTGTTTTTTTTTTTTTTTTTCCAATTCTTTTTTATTAACAGCTTCTTCTATTAAATACGATGGAGCGACTGAAACTTTATTTGATGGCATTTTGTCTAACTTCTTAAAATGCTCTCCATTTCGAAAAGGTGGCGGAAAAGAAAAAAATTTAGATTGATTGATATAAATTTATATTTATAAAAAGCAATCTAAAATTTTTTTATTGAAATATTTACATATATTTTAATAAAGAAATATTTTCTTTTTGTCTGCTAATATTTTTTTTTCAGTGTTAATTCAACATTACAAATTAAAACTCAATTATGAAAAAAGCCTAGAATTGAGTTGATATTTTAAGTAAAATAAGAAAAGCCCAAAAAGTAACTGATGTAATATTTTTATTTTTTGATAAAAAAAAAATTATAATAATGTTTAAAATTGGTATTAATATTAATGTTTATTAGATGAAGATGAGTAAAAAATAAGTAATGTTTATTAGATGAAGATAAGTAAAAAAATAAGTTACAAGTTATTTTTTGGTCTTGAAAATTGTTTGAATGATAATTTATTATTTATCAAAATATTTTCTTTTTTAATTTTTGTTGTTTTTATATTTCAATTAAAAGTAGATATTATTGTGTCATATATTATAATATACCTTATATTATACTATTATATTTTATATTAATAATGAGTATTTTTGTTTTTTTGTATTTCTATTTTTTTTCAATATTCCATAGTTATCTTATGTAGATGTTTATGTTTTAGCAACCTAGTATTCTTTCATTATTTGTCTTTGTTATTGAGCCTTAAGTTATTTGAACATAATATATTCAGAACTCTGCTGAATAATAGAGTAATAAATAAATTAATAAAAATGAGTTTAAAATATAATAAATTTATAAAAAAAAGAAAATCTTATCTTTGCTAATAATGTCTACTAATATTATTGTTTAGCAAGTATCTTGGTTATAAAATGTTCAAATTTAGCTAGTTTGATTAGGCTTTTTAGTACACTTATATTACGGTTTCTTCATTTTATATTAGTTCATGTAATTTTCTCAAAATCGAATATGCGGAAAGGAGCTGTTTGGAATGAAGATTTACAAAAAGAAGTAATTCCATCTAATTGAATTAGTGATAAAACTGTTTGTCGGCTTCCAGGTACCAAAGTATTGACTGCACTAAAATGCAGAGAAGAATTGGCTTAAGTTTATACAAATAAATACTAAATTCTCTTCAGGTATTACATCTATATATTACAATTTTTATTTTTTAAATAATGTGGTAAGAAGAGTTATTTTGTTGATACAAAATACATAACTATTTGTATAACTATTTCAATTCTAAAAGAAAGCAAACAGTATTGTGAAAATTTTAAATTCACAACTACAAAAAAAAAATGTCATAATGAGAATGTTGACAAGTGGATGCAAGATTTGCACACAAGTGGAAACTTGGATGCAAATTTTCCACTTGTGTGGTTTGGATGGTTCTCCACAATATAATATCTCTCCACAAGCATAATATTAGATTTACTTCATGTTTTTTACAGATAATCAATTACAGTTAATTGGTGGAACGTCTTCTAAAGATAGAATACACAAAATTATGCTGAGGTAATCAAAAACAGTATTGGACTCTTACCTCATTTATAATCAGAGTGTCTGCAGCTCCTCTAAAATCCTCTAAAGTCCTTTTTTTTTTAAACCACTTCTAAAATCCTCTATTATCCTCTAAAGAGGTAAAAATTTGATCAAAGCTCCTCATTAATTCTTCCTTTTTTAATTTTTGATGGAAGTATAATGTTCAAAATACCCATTCTCGGTCTGCAAAACTGGTTAATGCCTTAAAGTGCATGAAATTGTAAAAAATTGCTTTAGAAAATGCATGCCATTTAACATAATAAATGACATTATTTGATCCCTGTCCAAGCCCCATAAGTGTATAAACATGGACGTTAAACCATTAATAAATGGCCACATAAAATTTCTTATAAAAATTTTATGTGGCCACCCCGAAAATTATTTTTAAATGCTAGAAATGTTTTATATTTTGATTACCAATTTATTTTTAATATATTAAAAAGGTTGTTTTACTTGATTTATAGCAAGCATATAAGTCATTATTTTTAATAATGAATTTTTTGTTTTTAGCGTTTTGTTAATTCTAACAAATCGCTAAATGTTCCTCAGTGGCTTGTAAAACGTGATTCAAAACAAGCGCATAAATTTCAAATACAAAACGCTAGATAGTCTTTATAATTTGTAATTAAATTTATTATTCAAGAAATTTCGCATACTATTCAGTTCTCCACGTATTGACATGTTAAGTAAGTTTTAAAATACTCTTACTATTTTTGTTTAACCTCAAATTTTTAATATTATAATATTAGTTCTAACATTTTTAATTTTTTTCGTTTAGAATCGTTTTAATCATGGCGTTTTATAGAATTTTTTTTATCATGGCTGATTTAGTGTAAAAATATTTTTCAAAAGAAAAAGGAGACGAAAAAGCCAAGCGTTTAAAATCTCAAAATAAATTATTAAACTGAAAGGGCTCGTCAATTAATGCATTAATAAGACATTTGCAACATGTTCATAACATTAATATCAAGAAAAGAACATTAAATGACGATCAAACTGCTGGTTCAAATAACTGTGAGACAACCCCTGCAAAAGCAAGAGAGTCTCTAGCATTATTTTTTCAAAGAAATAGTCCTTAGTAGAGTCAGTGACCAGACTTGCGGCCTTTGATGGATTTTCAATTCACGGAATATGCAAAAGTGAATTCATTCGTCAAGCATTAAGTGAAAAACAATATCATTTTCGACGCGATCCACGTATTATCGGAAAAGCCTACACTACATACATAAGTCCGATCTTAGAATATTGCTCTCCGGTTTGGTCGCCAAACTGCACAAATGAACAAAGTAGTGGAAAGAGATCAAAGACGTTTTACAAAGAGAATTGCTAATCTAAATAACTTTTCATATTTTAATAGACTTAGAATTCATGGTTCGGAACAACTAGAAATTTGTCGCCTTAAGCAAGACATAATTACATGTTACAAAATTTTGAACAATTTAGTTTGCCAAAATAAATCAAGCTTCTTTTTAATAAACAACTATATTTACACTCAAGGTTACAATATCAAATGATGCATCAACCAATGATACTGCCGCAGTAATCAAATTCGGTAGATTATCTGGTTTTATACATTAATTATGGTATAACCACGACATACACTTGGCTGTAATGGACGTTGTTTATAAAAGAAATGAAAATTCCAAAGTTAGTCTCACATTGATTCTTTAGAAAATAAATCTAGATTTTCCAGTGATAACTCTAGCGAACCTGAAAATGATAATCTAAACAATTTCGAACCTCAATTTCAACGATTTCGAACCTCAAGATCCAAGAACAAGATCCTCAGGGGATCTTGTAAGTTGCAACAATACGTTTTAAATAATGGTTTTTACATATTATTCCTAATTTTTTTTAACATTATTATTAACTATAATTAAATATATATATTAACTGTATATTAATAATTATATAGATATTAACTATAATTAAAACACATCAGCTATAAAAAACTTACAGTAATAAAATAAAAATTTCAAAAGTTATTGATGATTTTGTTTTTTCAATAATAAAAAAATGGTAAGTTAAAAAAATATTTTTCAAATAAAAAAAGATTAAAAAAATCAGATTTATTTAATGTAAATAATTTAATGCATTGATTAGAGTAATCATGATGCCTACAGGGTAAGTTGCAACAAATTGCTTCGGGTAAATTGAAAAATAATTACCAGTTTTATTGATTTTACGCACTTTTCTAGATATTTCTAAAGTAATTTTAACGTCGACTTTTCTATCTCCTTATAATTCTACATCAATTAACAAAAAACATTTAAGAGATCTAATTGATGAATTGAAATGTGATTAGTTCTTTTGTTTCTTTAATACTTGTTTGTTTTTTAATAAATGTTTATTGGAAGGTTTTTAATAAATGTTTATTGGAAGTTTGTTGTTATAGTTTTTTTTTTAGTTTAGTTAATTAGTATATTTCGCCGTTAAAAATATTTACAAAGTACAACAATATAAAAAGTACAAATGGCTGGAGCAAGAAGAAGGCATAAAATAGCCTTATCACCGAGCCCCAATAGTAACGCAAATAAATATCCGTAATATATAATAATCCGTAATATATAAGCAAAAGCATTTAAAAAAAGACAATTTTAAAATGTTAAGAAACAAAATTAAAAAGAAAAAAAAAAAGTTATAAAATAATTTAAGAAAAAAAAAAAAAAAAAAAAAAGAAATGATTAAAATATAGTAATAAAAATGACAAAAATTTTCTGTTTTTGGTTATAAATTGGATGTGATTCGATATATATATATATTTGTATATATTATTTTCTTTCAAAATAATTCAATATTCAAATAAAAATTCTGTTCCAATATTATAAAATATATCAAGAAAATTGTAGGTAACTTTAAGAGAATATATATTTTCAATGAAAGTATGATAAAGACATTGAAATTCTTAGTATTGTTAAATGGTCTAGATTTTTAAATTTATGGTGCTAATTTAGTTTAATAAATTTTAAAACTTCAAAAGTGACATAGAAGATCTGCTATATTAAAATCCGTAAGTACTAAATAACGTCTTAATTTAGATTTGAATTGCGGAAATTTTTTTTCTTTAATATTAACAATATGCTGAAAGTTTTTCCACAAAATTGGACCCCGGTACTAAATAGAATAAGAACATAACTTTAGATTATACTTTTGAGTTAAAAAGTTATTTTCTGAGAACTTGGTGGGGTATTTATGGCTTACTTCTCTAAAATAAGGATAGAATATCGCTGGAGACAGTCCATGTTTTATTTGATACACGAACTGTATGACGAGGAATATGTTAATTTTAAACACATTTAATGCATTGAGTTTACGTAAAAGTGGCTCACAAGGCACAGTTCTTTTTACTCCAAATACAATTCTACATGCATGTTTTTGTTTAGTATAAATTTTCTTTAACATAGCGTAGCTGTGGCTTGCCCAAACGATATTGCCGTAAGTTAGATAGCTATGTATGAAGGAAAAGTTTAAACTTTTTAGAGATCTTATATCCAAAAATGGTTTTGCTTTATAAATCATTGCAATGTTTAATAAAAGTTTTCTTTCAAGAGTGTTTATATGTTTCCTCCATGTTAAATTTTCGTCTAAAATAATACCTAAAAAGTTTACAGTTGTTTGCCTAGTAATATTTATATTATTGATTTTAAGATTGGGTAATTTTAAAGGAAGGTTTCCTGTTTTGGTTGGTTTGTGAAATATAATAAATTTAGCTTTGTTAACGTTAAGTGAAAGTTTATTACAAATAAACCATTCATTTACTTTGTTTACTTCTTCATTAACTACTTTAAAGAGGGTTTTAATATCCCTATGAGAATAAAACAGATTGGAGTCATCAGCAAACAATATAAAGTTTAGTAAGAGATAGATCATTTATATAAAGAGAAAACAATAACGGTCCTAAGATTGAGCCTTAAGGAACTCCACATTTTATTATACTTTTTGTCGTTTTAACATTTTCATATTGAATTTATTGCTGTCTGTTTGATAAGTAATCTTTAAACCATAGTAGATTATTATTTTTTATTCCATAATGTTCAAGTTTTTTTAAAATAATGACATGGTTGACTGTGTCAAAGGCTTTAGACAGATCAATAAATACTCCTAATGTAAAACGGTCATCATTAAAGGCATTGGTTACATGAGTTACTAACTCGGTCAAAGCGTGGTCAGTTGAATGATTTTTTATAAAGCTAAATTGCTTGTTGTACAACATGTTATTTACTGTTAAGTAGCTGTTTAGCCTTTTATACATTATATGCTCGAGTAACTTAAAAAAAGCATGGTAAAACTGATATTGGTCTATAATTTGAAGAATCTGTGTCATCGCCAGACTTAAAAATAGGCAAGACCCGTGCAATTTTTCATTTTTCTGGAACTGTTTCAGATTGAAGAGAAAGATTTAAAATGTGATATAAAGGGGTTTCTATAATATGAAAAACTGATTTAACAACATTTATGCTAATATTATCAAAACCTACACTTGTGTTGTTTTTAAGATTATCTAGAGCATATCGTAACTCATTAATATCTAGTTTAGATTCGTCCATGACCTTATCATATGTTTTTAAATAAGAATCAAACGATGATGAACTTGAAGGAACTTTTTCAGCTAAGTTTGGACCAATATTAAGAAAGAAGCTGTTTAGATTTTCAGCTACTATCGACTTGTCGTATATTATTTTATCATCTACTAAGAGTTTCTTTGGTTGAATACTTATTCCATTATTTTTTCTGCCAATAATTTCTTTAATTATGCTCCACGTACTTTTGGCATTTCCGTTAGTTTTTTTTAACAACTTTGAATAATAAATTTTTTTTGATTGTTGTTTAGTTTTTTCAAATATATTTTTATAAAGTTTGTAGTTTGTTTCATTTTTATACGTTTTTTTTTAAAGAATTTTTCATACAACTTTTTTTTTTTTTTTGAAGATTTTAATAAGCCTTTAGACATCCATGGAGCTTGATATGACTTGGTATTTTTAACAATTTTTTTCTCCGGAATAGCTTTTTCATATTGCTCACAAAAAAATTTAAGAAATAGTTCATAGGCATTATTTACCTCTACCGATTGCATTATAAGATCCCAATCAACGTTATATTTTAAAAGGTGTTGAAATTTTTGTAAGGAGTATTTATTGATCTGCCGCCTGTATATTATAAATTTTGAAGAAATATTATTAATTGTTGTATTATTAGTTATTAAAAAAGTAGGAAAATGATCTGATAAGTCTGTTTTGATTATACCTGTGGAAATATAGTTGTTATAAAAGTTGTTAGTGATTATATTATCAAGTAAAGTAGAAGATTTCTTAGTTATTCTGGTTGGTTTATTTATTGTTGGAATAACATTATGTTGAAGAAGTTTATCGATAAAATGCTTAATTTTGTTTGAACAAGTTCAAATTGTTTTAACAAGCTTGTTTTAACAAGTTCAAATTGATATCGCCGACAACGTAAATATGCTTCCATTCTTTATTGACTTTAGTTAAAAATGTGTTTAAGTGAGTCTTAAATTTTGTTAAGTCACCAGATGGCTTTCTATAAATAGCATTAATATTTTATATATTTTTTGTGGTTTTATTATAAAGTTCAATGCACAATAACTCACAATCTATTTCATTAACGCATAGGTCATTACGAGAGAAAAAATCAATTGAATTGTGGACAAAAATACTAACGTCTCCGCCACCATAACTATCACGTGGTTGATGAATTGACGTGTAATTAATTAAATCAAACTGTGTACTTTGTTTAATTGCATTTACACCACGTTTCTGCTAGATAAATAATGCTAAAATCATGTTTTATTTCGTCCAATAAAATATTTAAATTTTCAAAGTTTTTATTTAAACTTCGGATGTTAATATTTAAAATTGAAAATGCGTTTTTATTATTTTAAAGATATTGTGCAGATTAGTAAACTGAGTAGTATTTGCTTTCAAAATTCAATTTGTCAAAACAGTCTATTTCAGTGTCATTATCATTAATATTTTCATTATAAAATTGAAATATAGAGTTTTGTTCCATTTTTATACATGGTTTTATATAAAATTTTGAAACATAAATAAAAAATAAAATTACTTATTTAGCTTTTAGATTAAACTCTTTCACTATTAACTTATCGAACTAAATAATAGCATGTTTTCCAGCGTTACGCTCAATCTTCATCTTTTCACTTCGCGTCTTATTTTGTTAGTTTCAAATGAAAAATCTTCATTAATAAAAATACCTGTACCTTTTTTTCATCTTTGAGTTTTCCAAAATTTTTTCTTTGTCTTTATAATTTAACAATTTGAGTATGATTGTTCTGGTTTTATTCTTTTTGCTTCTCTGCGTTAAAGCGTCTTTCGATACGGTGCGCTCGTTCAATAATAATGTTACTTTTTTTTAACTGATCATTAAATATTTGTTGAACTTTTTTTTCAGTTTGATCCCTTGTTTCTTTTTCATTTTCTTGTACACCGTCAATTCTAATATTGTCTCTTCTATTCCTATCTTCTAGTTTTCTTATTTTTTCTTGTAGTGCATCATTTAATTTGCTTGCTTCGTTCTGCGTTGTTTTTAGCTTTACGGATTTACAACTTTACAACTTTAGTAATTTCCGTATTCATTAACTTTTTAAGTTCTTTTTCGACGTGTACGAGTTTTTTATTAATTAAGTAATCTTGAGTAAACTCGATACTTTTTTGTAGATCGTCAATACACTTCTGCAAGCTTGAAATACAATTTGTTATATTTTCTATTGAATGTAAAATTTTATCCATTTTGTCGTTTTGTATTGAGGCATTTCCTGATACTATTTTTAAAAGCGAACTTTCTTGTGCTTTGAACTTTTCCTCCATTATAATTTCAATTTCTTTTTTACTTGCCATTTAATAGATTATGTGTTAAGTATTTTCAGATAATTACTATTTACTAATTAATTAACAGCGAATTTCTTCTTTTTTTATTTATAAAAATACGCTATATTTAAAAATGTGCGTCCGTTCACTCTGAAAGCCAGCTTGATACGAATGAAAAGTGCTATTAGCGTTCGAAAGCATTATAGATAACTTCGATCTAAGTTTAATTTTTGGTTTGTTTTTATGAAACTTTATTTAACATTTGCTTTATTTTTTAACAATTTAACTTTTTTTTAAACATATTGTTAAAACAAAACTTAAAAATCCTGAAACCTTATTTGGCATTTTTCTAAACAAACTATCGTTTATTGACTAAGAGAATAATTTTTTTTCAGAAACACTTTGGAGTTAAAATAATAAATTAGTTTAAATAATAATTCTTCTTATTCAATTTCTTCAGTCTCTGAAATCTTTGAATACAATTATCAGTTTACTAAACAAGTCAGATGTATGTGAACTCTCTCATAATAAAAGTATTGCAGTTCAATGAAAATACTACTTTCCTTTAATGTAGTTAGAGATTAACTTGTAGTATTTCTTTGAACTCTGCGAGGCTTATACTTTTCAAGTGTTGTGTTGCAACTTACATCGTTCGCTGTTGCAACTTGCCTCGGTGCGGTGAAAGTTGCAATATTTTTTTTCATTTTTATTTCACTATCGCGGAACAAATAAGTTTTATATTATATTTATCAATGTTGGTTTAGTAAGTCACTAAGATCTATTTTATAACTTTGATAAAAACTTGAAAAAAAAAAAAGAAAGTTATGGGAGATAAATGCAGTCTTTTAAATTTTGCTACAACTAGCTCCGGTCTCCCCTATGTGAAAGAGAAGATATAAATGCGACTTTAAAAATAATTAGAAAAATAGTTGCCTAAAAGAAATTCCGATTTACAAGATTATGTAAAATTATAGCACGGAATTGAACTCAACTTACTGCTAGATTTCCGGACCAGATGGAGTAGCGTTGTGACAATGGTTGAAAAAGTTTATGGTTGAAAAAAGTAATGGACGCAGTGAAAAAAAAGCATTATATGAGTTGAACTATGTAGAGTTATTTAACGATAGAGCTATTTAACGATACTTATGTTTCAATTTTAAAAAATGTTTCCAACTCTATTCAATCAATCAAAATAATTGCAGAAGCATTAAGTAAACGTGATGCAAGTTCGCTAACAGCTGATGCAATTTTAAATTTTTGCTTGATTTACTGGGTAGCAACAATGATGCAATTTCAGAGGAGATATTGTTAGCTCTGTCAATTTGTGTTAAAGAACAAATAAATCAAAATCTTTTGACTTAGGGCCGATAACACGGACTTCGAAGTGGGGAGGGGGGCACAATCGTCATTTTCTAAAAAAATTTCTCTATATCTAGAATTTTTTTTTTATAAAAAAAAAGTCCTTTAGAAAAAAAGTTCAAAATATGTTTCGTTTAAGTAAAATTAATTTTTCTCAATACATGTATTACAAATTTTAAATATGTATATTTTATTATATTAGGGTTGAGCAATTTTCGTAGAAAAAAAAAAAGTTCGAAAATAAATATTCCTAAAAACGCGAATCGATGTCTGTTAATTATAAGAAAAAAGTAAATTTTTTTTTTCGATTTTGATGAGTTAATGAGATTCCTATTTGGATTCTAAATTCATGACAGTCCTAGTATTTTTGAATTTTCAAAAGACGTCCACGTTTTGGGCGTCTTTTGAACGTTTTGGATGACTTTGGGACGTTCAAAAGACGTCTTTTTTAGGTCCGGTGCCCACTGGGATCCTAATGCATACATATACAAATTTTGTATATACATAAAAAATTTTAAATATAACAACATTTTTGAAATAAATACCATTTTCCTATTAAAAGCTCAATGCCGAAATATCTTGAGTTTCATCGCATATTATTTCGCTTTTAGCTTTGGAACTTGATTTGAAATGAGATGAGTTTCGTCTTTTTTTCGCTTTTGGGTTTTGAACTGACAAGACGCGTTTTAAGACGCATAACCAAAAGGTATACTGAGAAAGAATTCTTACTTAAAAAAAATTAATCAATACTACGCGAGGAATAAATGTTTAAACTAGATTTTTTTTCCGTAAATTGGAATTTTGTTTTTCTCGAGACATGTTCTAATAACAGCTACAATCTTTTTTTGGAAATATTTGCAATTTGTACGATAAGCCTTTTTCTTAAAAATCAAACCGTATTAAAACTAAAACACTTTTCAATCTTTGTTTCTCCTTTAAAAACTTTTAAAGTCTTTTGTTTCAAAGACTATAAAAACTTTTAAAGTCTTTGAAACAAAAACCAAAGCTATATATGCGTTTTATTAAATCAAAGAAAGATCGTGACAAGCATAATTACCTAGAGCACAAACGTCTATATGAAAGAACTAAAAAAACAGCCAGAATTACATATTTCAAAAACAAACTATTAGAACTGAAAGGTAACGTAAAAAAAACATGGGATGCTATTAAAGAGATTCTTGATAAACAAAAAATGCATAACAAAATCTTACCAAGTGTGATTATTGCCGACGGCTCACAGATCTCTGATGTAAAATTGGTGAAATTAACGATTAATTAATCGATTAATCGCTAATTTATTTAATCGATTAAAATTTCTTTATTCAGTAATATTTCGATTAATTTTTGCCGGTTTTCCGCTACTTATTTTTTTTTTTTTTGCTGTACATATATATATTAACAAGTTTCGTAACTTATAATAGTAATATTTTCAAGTTTCCTTAGTCAAAATATATAAACGAGATTATAATTATAATTAAAATAGTACAGACCGGACTTCAAGAAGATTTTTTACTGATCTTATCACGAACCCCTTACAAGTGAATATATATTATGTTCAATATAGGTAATATATTGAACAAAATATATATTATGTTCAATATAGCAGGCAAGTGTCTTGTTTTTTAACGTTTGTGAATACTGTAGTTAGTTAACGTTTACCGATAACAACTTCACCTCACCAGTGGTGAAAAGCAGGTTATTCTGTCGACTTAAGAATTAATCGAAATTAATCGATTAATCGATTAAAATTTTAGACGATTAATCGAAAAAAAAAAAGTTAATCAGTACCAACTCTAATATATATATATATATATATATATATATATATATATATATATATATATATATATATATATATATATATATATATATATATATATATATATATATATATATATATATATATATATATATATATACATATAGATACATTTTTTAACATCTTCGCTTCCAACAAGGCTGCAAACAACAATATTAGAGTTGGAAGTTATTGAAATAGAAAAGATGAAGATTGTAGAACAAGATAACGATTGACAGACGACTAAAAGATTGCAAATTATATGAATCAGAAAAACAAGATGAAGGAAGTGAATTCTAAAGAACTGATGTTCGAGGAAAAAACCATAGGATCAAGAGTTTTTGGAGGATTTAGGAACAGTCACGGGAAAAGGATGAGACTTATTTGAATTACGTGTAACACGAGAATAAATTTTAGTAGATGGCACAAGAGACGTTAGCTCTTTAGAGCAGTGTTCATTATAGTATTTACAGAAAAGAGAAAGAGAAGCAACGTTACGACGATGTGATAATAATTGGAGGTTGGCAGCAAGAGCAGCTAGAAACTATGTTTATAACGCGTTTTTGCACCTTGTCTAAAAGAGAAAGGGCATCATTAGATCCGCCCCAGATATGGTAACAGTATTCCATACAAAGCCGAATTTGAGATTTATAGAGATAGAGAATAGAATCCGGAGGCATATTTTGAAACCCTATTCAGGCTCAAAATAGGCAGAAATATGCGCAATCTGATTGGCTAATTTTGAAAGAGAGGCTTTAGCGCGTATGTTAAAATCAAAACAAATGTCAAAAAGCTTACTGAATAATTAAAAGAAAATTAAATAATTGCATAAATAATCAAATGATAATAACAAAAAATTTATGATTTTTCTATCAAATTTTGTACAATTTAGTACTTATACTTTTACAAAACTTTGCAACTCAAAACATCCTTGATTTTTATAAATCTTTTTAAAAAAAAAGAATTAAAAAGTAGTTTGTTTTCCTAATGGTTTTTATAACTCTAAGACAAAAAAGACAACCATTGTAACAAAATATAAACCAGATAGTGAAACTTGCTAGTTTCACTATCTGGTTTATATTTTATACAGTTATAAAAATCTATCGTATGAGAATGACATCAAAGTCAAGCTTGACTTTGATGTGATTCTCATACGATAGAGTTTTATAACTGTTTTTTCATAACAACTACATAAATTACCTGGTAATATCAATAGAATGTTAACAACTTAGTATGATTTTTTTCACATTTATCCAATCATTCAGCGAGAAAAATATTTTTAAAAATTCCCTAATTTTTTTCAGAACTTTACACTAATTATTCCCATATATAATCATAATTATATAACTTACTAAACATTTTAAGTTTGAGAATATTGCTTATTGGTTGTTATAGGTAGACTAGGCAATTTGCAATACTCTCAAAATAAAAGCAACTGTAAGTAAGAGCTGATTTGGATTATTTTAGTCTTTGGTATTTAGTAATATAAAATAAGAAAACATTGTCACATATATAACATATATACTAAAAAGAATAACTCTTAACTTATCACACCTTTATGAAGAACTAAGAGTAAAAAGGTAGAAACTAGAAAAATTGAAAACATACAAATTCATGTTTATTTCAATTTCAAGAGTCAATACATATTTAATACATATTATTATTCAATACATAGTTTATTTCAATTTAAAGAGTCAATACATATAAAACACATGATTGTTGATATATAGCAGTTAACCTGAACAAAAAATTGGTTATTGTATTCTATAATTGGTACCAAATGCCTAATAGCAACTGATGATAAATAATATTAAATAAAGCAACAAATTTTGATAAATTTTATGTTTATTATGCTATTAATTTATTTCACATTAGATATTTCTCAAAGAGAAAAAAGTTAAAATATCCTGCCAAACTTTTTAAAAATTTTCACAAAGTGTTTAAAGGTGATTTATTAAAGGTGATATATTATTAGAGTTAAGTAATGAAAACTTTTGATGTACTCTTAATCAGCCTTAAAATTTAAAAGTGACATCTTCAGAGTTCATAGAATTACACGGAACGTGTAAGCTAATTCTGTAAAACAGCTGTAAAAATTTTCTTTCTACAAAAACTTAAACGTTCAACTTTTTATTATTAACAAGTTGTTAAAAAAATGCAGTAACCTTAGAACAACCTCTACTACTCTACCTAAAATTTACATTTGCATGAAAACAAAATTTCCTTGGAGTTCATATATTGACATGGAACATGAAAGCACTTAAAACTTTTGCAATCAATACAAATTTACTTCTTTAAAAAACTTTAATGTTTAACTATTTATAATTAACACATAAATCAATTTATAAATAAATTTCTTCACCAGTAGTCTGGTAAAACTGCATATAATCTGTGTATGCAAAAGTACTCCACCATTAGTCTCGTACAACTGCATATCAACTACATATAAACTTTGTATTTAAGTATGCTTTAAAGCCAAGGACATCATGTTTTACGAAAAACAGATTTATAGATCTTTTCGAATTTACATTAACAGATTTTTTTTCGATTTCTTTGAATTAACAACAGATAAAATCCCTATCGCCAACATAAACTTTATTAAAACTTTAAAAGATATCAAATTCTATATGTACAAGATAATTTTAATTTGTAAAAAATGAAATTTTTACAACTTAAAATTATTTTGTACAAATAGAAGTTGATATCTTTTAACAGGGCCGACGACACAGAGGGAAGGGGGGCAGGAGGCACGTGCCTCTCCCCTACTTTTTTATTAGAGGCCCTTTTTTTTTTTAAGAAAAGATTTTTTAAAGAATTTTTTTTTAAGATATAGAAGACTATTTTCACAAACTGATCATTGTGCCCCCCCCCCCCTCACTTCAAAACCCGTGTCGTTGGCCCTGTTTAAATGCTCTGAAGAGAACTAAAATAAAATTAGTAGTACAAGACTTGTAATGATAAACTTAGTTGATTACATTAAAAATTATTTGCTTATTTTGATTTTAATTACAAAAGTGCACTTGCCTCTCTTTCAAAATCAGCGAATCAGATTGCTCATATTTCAACCTATTCTGATGCAATCCAGAGTAATAAAATGTCGAGCTAGATAAAGAGATGCAACCAAATTTCTCTACGGAGTATGCATTTATACAAACAGTTGAAGTTATCATCAGAGCATCTTCTTATAACAAATTATCTTTAGGTATATTTTCTAAAAATGCCATGAATACCAATAATGGTTTAACTGATCGAAAATAGTTTATATCTCTAAATGACGTTTTTCCGTCAAAAAAAACTTAAAATATTATGTGGGGTTCCACAAGAAACAATCTTAATTCTTCTACTGTTTTTAATTTATGTTAACGATCTATATAAATCATCAAATACTACTATCATGTTTGCTGATGACGCCACTTTATTTTATTCTCACAGTAACATTATCTCTCTAATTCAAGTAGCAAACATAGAACTAGAATCAATATCAAACTTGCGAACAACCTATCTTTAAACACTGATAAAGCTAAGTTTTTCTTATTCCATTCTAAACAAAAGTTTCAATATATTCGTACACCCTTACCAATCCTATATATGTATAACATCAAAATTGAGCGCTCATTCACAAGCAAATTACTTGTTAATGAGCGCTCAATTTAATAATTACTACTTTTAAATAGATGAAAACTTATCATAAAGAGATCATATTAAATATATTTACTTAAATTTTATACAAATTAACAATAAATTAATAAATGACAAAAATAATATTGCATTTAAATTAAACAAGTTTTTCCCCACGACACAGTGGTGGTGAAAAAAAGCCTGGTGGTGGATAAAAGTAAAAAAAAATACATTCTCAAAAACTATATTTTTATATACCATTTTATAGCTTAAACATTAAGCTTTTATAAAATGTATATATTTTTGTATAATTATTATTCTGTATGCTTCTATTCTGTATTCTCAGAGTGTCTTATCAGGCCAATTGCCACAGACTTCTGTATTGACACTGAGACCAGTGGATAATTAGTGGGGTTCAGTACAACTTGCATACAATTGTAAGTAATTTTTTGACATGAGCGTCATTAAGTACAGTGGTTTGTCGCAATGTAACGAGGGTCAGTGAAAGTTGTGAACTTTTTTAAGTTCTTATAGCTGTCTATGTAATGTAAATAGTCAATGTAGTGTATGTTTGTGTGCATACTGTAGTAGCATCTCTTATTAGTATGAGTTATTAGTACAAAATTGGTTGAAAGTTATTAAAACTGGTATAATATAAGCTAGACGTGAATACTAGTAGTCCTATAACATGTATATTAAAAATAACAAACTATTATATTTGTAACCTAACAGGTAAATGTAAATATAAAAGTGTGTTTTGTATTTTGTATAAATGACATGATTAACTGTGCATACGTCACGTGACTTTTTTCTTACAAGGAGTATATTAATGTTGTGAGTACATGTGGTTGTCAGGAAGATAATCGTTGCTTCGCAGTACACGCAGAAGTTAAATACTTTTTGTAAATGCAATGCATTTTAGTAAAGCTGCATTATTTGTTATGCTACTAAACTGTTGTTATGATGCATAGACAGTATCAGTGATAGAGCAGCATTATTCGTTTTATAAGTAGTTACCATGTGGTCTGTATTATTAGGGTGATAAACATACATTATAGATATATGCATTTCATGGATGTCTCGAGAATGCTATAGATTCGTGCCTTATGGAACAGTACGAAAATAAGAAGAACTCCAGCTTTCATCCGACACTAGTGTCCCATACGAAGTTCCACTCTAGACATTTTTTAGTACAACTTCATCAATATATTATTGAAACAAAACTGTGTTGGCTGACACACTGACAGCTTTGCAGTGAATAATATTTAAACCATTGACGGTCAATATCATCGAAACGTTACGTTGCCTAGGGTAAATGATCGGGTTTGGTGTTACTCTTCTTCTTGACCATGAATGACTGCAAAACATGTGTAAATTAAATGAACTTTCATCAATAAAAACAATATTTCGATAGCGATTAATAGGCGAGATAGAAGTATACCACCTAACATATTCAATACGAAGATTTTTTACATCATTGTCGTTTCTTCTTTCATAAATTGGTCGAGTAATTTTATATGTGTATCCAAGATTGGTCACTCATCTCCAGACAGTTTTAATTAACACATTTACATTTAAAGCATATTTAATTTCAATTATAGTTCTCGTTGTGTTATCGTTTATAAGCTCTTTAATTCTTCTTCTAATCTCTTCATTATAAATAACGTGACGAGCGCCACCTCTAGAACCAGGAAGTGTTGAATTCGTTCGATCGTACCTTCTTAAAATTGATTGTATTGTGTTTCGACTAACTCCTGTTAACGATGAAGCTTTAGATTGAGTTTTTCCTTGATCAACAACTAGATTTACAACGAGATCTCGCATGTTTTGGGAAACGGAATTTCGCGGCATGAAGATTCAGATTGAGTTTTTTGTGGCAATGAAGTTTCAGCTTGAATTTTTCTTTGATCAACGACCAATCTCAAAATAAATTTTCGCTTATTTTGGCAGACAGAATTTCGCTGCATGTTTTAATGAAAATCTAATATCCTCATGCTCTAAATATTTTAATAGGAAATCATATTTGTTTTAATTATCATCATGCATGTTTTAATTGAACAACATGGTTGTTATGCCAATACAGTATGTGTATAAAAAATATGTAAAAAATTATGGCTTTGCATCCAGTTAAAACAAACGTGACATTCATTCAAATTTAAAATAAATTCCATTAAATTAAATTAAATTGATATAATATTAATAAAAATAAATTTATATAATATTAGATAAATAAATATATAAAGAAGACCTTTTTTTTAAAAAAAAAAAAAGAATGTTGAGATTGCGCATGCGTTAAATGTTTTAAATGAAAATCACGATTGTTTTAATTGAAAATCACATTGTTTTAATTGATTGTCGCGATGTTTTAAATGAATGTCATGGTTGTTTTAAATGGTTGTCATGATTGTTTTAAATGGATGTAAAAACCGGTATGTTATTTGCTTGAAATCAACTTTTATTTCTCGTAAACAAATATACATGTTATTTTGTTTGTTATTCAATTCAATACAAATTTTACAGTTTACCTAACATTTTTTTTATTTTTTTGTTTGGTAATAATATAAAAATTGGTGAGATTTATGGACTTATACGACAAGATAAACTAGTTCCTAATGATATACCAATCTTTTCATAGAAATTAACTGTTCTAGTTTTTGCAGATATTAAACTAAAGGACTCTGAGTGAAAAACCTTATAAAATTACAATGTAAAAAGTTGATAGCTGCAAACAATGACAATACTCATTTTGAGAGGAGTAATGAAAATTGGCTGGCTCAAGATTTTCAATACACCTAATGAACATTAAATGCTACATTATTAGTTTATGAAGTTGGGAAACCATGTTGCTCTTTTGAAAAACCTTGTAACAGAACAAAAAGAATAAGCTTGAATAATATTTTATTTAGCCATAAATTACTTCATGCATCAAAATTGAATCTAAGAAGTGAGTTTAAATACTAACTGGCACAAAAATTTATGTTACTTAAAATAAAAACCCCATTAAACCTGTTTAGATATATTCATCTAATGAAGCTTTAGCATTCATTCTTAATGGTGATGCATCAAAATTAACATACTAACTTCTACGAAATGGTGCTAAAAAACGACTGCCACATATATTCTTTGTATAATGGTATAGGATCTTCAAAAACTAAATGCTATCCCAAGAATATTCAAATAGATATTTCAGTACAAATACTGATAAAAGATCTTCTAAAACACACTCTTAAAAAACTATTTGGTATGCAAGCTACTGTGCTAATCACAATGCTATGTAATTAACTAAACTGACATTTAGATACAAGGCTGGTTTTGATGGTGCTACAGGATATAGTGTTTGCAAACAGGTAAGTTAAAAAGAAAATAGTGATGAATGAACTCTTCATTCCCCTGTTGATTATTTGCATAGTACCTCTAGAACTCAGTAGACTTTATAATAATAAAAATATTGTAATATTATTCATCCAGAATGTACGGCCTAGGATTAAAAATAAAAAAAATACATTTTTATATATAAAGATGATACCTAATCTACAGACTAATTAAAAACGTCGTAAGCATATAATAATATCAATAATAGAGTTTCAAATCTATATATTCATTTATATTTTCTACATATTTCTATATATTTCAAATCTATTATATAATATTAATAATAGAGTTTCGAATTTAGAGATTTTCATTTTTTCTGAAGTGCGCATTTTTATTTTTAAAATTTGTTGCATCAATTTTTTTATTAAGTTTATTGCACAAGAGTTTTTTATTCAGTTCAACGATTTTAAAAAGTTATAGAATTTGAAATTAAAAAATTGCAAATCCACGTTTTTAAAGTTTAAAGTTTGTTAAATAATTTTTAGAATTGGCAACTATTTAACTAAAATTTATAATAAAAGTAAATATATCTTAATACAAAGTGATTATCTGGACATATAAAGGGTTTTAATAAAAAAAAAAGATCAAAATAATTTTGTCCACCATATGTCTAATATCCGGCCCACTGTGCATTGATAAGAATAACTCTGCTCTTATTGAACTGTAGTGTCTGGCAGACTCCAGGTGAATTATGATACTTCAAGTAATAAAACAAAGAAAAGAAGATTGGCACTATTAGTTGCATCTTTTTCATCTTCTGAACTATTGTTTGCATCTGATTGAAGTTTGCGCCAAGATGGTGAAAAAAAAGGTTTTATTTTCTTATTTTCTGGTCTCACAAACATTGCATAACTATTTAGAACTCTTTTTGTTCCATCACAAGCATAATGAAATTAAATTATATCTGCAGTTTGTAAAATAGAATAATTCATTCAAATCTAGAACTTTGGCATATGCAGTAAACTTTTCTACTATTTATTGCTGATCGCTTTTTCTTGTTACAAACTCACAAACTGACACTAAAAGTTACAAACTGACACTAAAATGTTTTAAAGTATGTAAAAAAAAACTTATCTACTTTCTAATCTTCAAAACTATTTTAATATTCATAAGGAAGCTCTTGGAATTGCGGAAAATTATGTCGGTAAATAGTTGCCGACCTAAACTGTTTTGGATCAGCATCAAACCAGGACAAAATTTGTAAACAGTGTTTGACAAATCAATGAACATTTAGCATAAAATTTGAGAAAAACAAACGCCGAGTTCTCCGATTTTTCTTTCAAACATCGACGTTCAAAAAATAAAAATAAAATAAGCAGCATTTTTAAACTTAGTTTTACTAAATTTATTATAATTATTTTATTTAGTGGTCGTGGCGCAGTGGTTAGAGCGCTTGCTTTATAAGCAGGAGATCAAGGTTCGAAACGAGCTTTGGACATATTTCGCGTTACGGTAAGGAAGGAGGCGTGAACTTCCTGGTTAAATGCACTTCCGCGGTGCTCTGTGACAAGACCGTTAGGACTTCTTGGGGGACCTAAATAATAACAAATAAAAAAAAAAAAATAATAATAATTTAAAATTAATAAAACATTCAATTTTTTCCGTTTTTTCTGAACAAAAGGTTCATTTTTTCCGTTTATTTTAATTTTTTATCAAGGTTTTATTACTAATTTTATTACATAATTTTTATTAATTGTTTTATTACACTTTTATTAATTGTTTTATTGCATACCCCTTTATTTTACAGAAACTGAAAAAAAAAAAAAAAAAAAAAATTATTACCATATTTGACGTAAAGTTTAACGAGGAATACGTTGTTAAAGTTATTTTTTTGATATTTTTTTTACAGAAAAACTGATTTAACGCCCATATTTTTGAGTAAAATCTTTTTATACGTAGCAACGCTCTTAGCAACTATCACTATAGTTTTACTGTTCGACAAACTACTAAAGTCAGAATTATTGCAAGTGGGATATAACCTAGAAACAACATTGTTAATAACAACTTATAGAAACAATTTAAGAATTAATTCTGGAACTAAAAAGAGATTATTTTATTGTAACCAGTTCAAACACAAAAATGATGATTTAACAGAAGTTAGCATCTGGTTCTTTACTGTCAACAAGTAACTCTATTCGGGAAAAATAAAAACAAGTATGATTGTTACAATAATTTTGGTTTATTGAAATTTTTTAGTGAAAGAGCTACTTTCTCAGACTGTTCAAATAATGTTAATGTTAGAAATAATGAAGCTAAGCAACAAGAAATTAAATTAGAACTACACCTATCATGGATTTGAAGTTCTTGTCAATGGCATCAAAGTTCGAACCTTACAACAATCCTATTGCAATATATAAAGCAAAAACAATATCACAAAATAGTAGTGAAAAGTTCTTTGCTACTAATGTTTATGTAGTGATAGCATTTAGAGAAATTTATAGAGCTCATTGAGCTAATAAATCTTTTACCTATATTTTTCAAAGCTTACAACAATATTACTAATGTTTTGCATGGTATACATACAAGTGTTTGTTAAGCATTTATAACTAGAAATGGTATAGAAAACAGAAAAACTAAGGAAGCAGAAAAGTAAAGAAATAATAACCTGTACAGTTTCTGTAGATGGTTAATGGCAGAATAGAGGACACAGCTCACTAAATATCCTAAAGAGAAACATTAAGAAAATTCTTCCAATAAGTATTTATTATGCAGTTATTGAATTTAATAATGTAAAATCTGGTTTAAGAGCAATAATACAAAAACTTGGAAAAACTTGGAAAAAGCCAGTTTCACAGTTTATACTTAATGTATTTAGCAATAGTTATACAGAGCGTATGTATAATTGATAGTATTTTTATCAGTTTATTATTTTTGTGTTTTTCTTAGTGTTTAATATTTAGCGATTTTGTAAAATTAAAAACATGGTATTGCAAGATCAACATAAACTTTTAGATTGAAATTTTCACGTATATTCTTTATTTATAATGGCAGGAGTTGAACCAAAACTGAAGTTTTACACCAAAAAATTGAAAGTTAAAGTTTAAAGTATAGAGAAACACGTAAAATCTTGGCCTGGCGCACTCTGACTTAAAGCATTAGTCATATTATTAGATTTATTTTTAGAAATAAGGCGCAGCACAATTTTTCTAACACTGACTTAGGTGCAAATTCTTTTCAGAATTTCACCCGAGAAAAAACTTTGCAAATTGCTTAGCAAACCTACCTCGATTTGTGCTAATATAGTTTCTCACTTTCTTTTAATTTTATTTAAGCTTTTGCACTTACGCTAATGTTTTTTGATTATCGGGTACACGTAAAAAATTGTATATACTATATCTTATGCTGCGTTTTTTGGTACATAAAGTACAAGCTGCTTAATACGTAAAACAAATAAATTCGCCGTAAATTAAATCATAAATAGATCAAAAAACATCATTTTACAGATTCCATCTCAAGCATTCCTTCTCTGCTTTTCCCATCTTTGAATTCTCTCTTTAATATATTTAGATAGCTCATTTGATTTACTTAAAGTAACACTAAGAGTACTTACTTCGAATGTTAGTTGAGAAATTTTTGTACTTTCCTCTGATTTTTTAGTTTTTTTTAATCTTTTTTTTTACTTAGAGAACTGCGTGTTGAAGAGCTACTAACTTTTATCTCATCAAAAGGAGGATAATATCCTTTTACACCAATATAAGGGCGAACTACTTTTACTGTTAGTGCTTCCAATCGCATATAGTTTTCACTAGCAGGTTTCGACTCGTGAATGCTAGCTAGAACTATAAACATTTGCTTTATGTGCGGTGAAATGTTTTGCCCATTTTCAAGCACTGCCTCTATTCCTGTTTTTAATAAAACTAAGTCTCTGAAGGCAAGCAATGTAATATTTCTTACTTCAAAAACAAGATCTCCCAATGGAATGAAAATTGCCATTATCTCATGAAGGGTTGTTGAATAAAAATAATCCCAAGCATCAGATAAACAACATAAGATATCTTTTAGTTTCTTTCGTTTCTCTTCAATTGAAAATCGTAGAACAATCATTCCTAATTAAATAGTAATTAAAAAACAAAATATAAAAATGAGTACAAAAAACATGAATTATAGCAGACGCAGTTATATAGTAGAATATTTCAATAAAACAAAAATCACAAAAGTTAATTACCTAAATTAAGAATTGTGTTTCGATAGTAATCCAGTATTTCTTTAGGTTGATCTAATTTCAAAAGATTACGAACTTTTTCGTTGGCCACATCAAGTTTAAGAACGTAGACTCGTTTGTCATTGTTGTTTTCGTCATTATTGACTAATACGTTAACGTACTTTTGTATATATTTCCAACTTTCATTGCGGATTGCAGATGATGATTTTGCTTTAGAACTAGCAATTTTTTTTGCATCAGACATTTTGCTATGAAATTTAAAAACTGAAATTTATTTTCAATTTATTTTTTTTCTAAAGTTATTTTAAAAACCAACATTGAATTTACTTTATTTTTGTATTCCAATTTTTCGCAACAATAAATACACTTTAATAATCTAAAAATGATAAATCAGATAAAGTTAATCGCATGATTACTTTAAATACCGCACTATAAATTTAACCATCGCAAAATTAAAGTTAACTATCGTTTGACAAAGTTAAGATTAAAATTAACAAATAACATTATATGCAGTTATCAATTTAAAAATATAAAATAAATGAAATAATTATTATTTTATAAAAGTTTTAAGATATAGAAGACTTTTTTTCAGAAATTGACAATTGTGCTTCCAACCTCCTCCTCCTTCCCTCCTTCTCCTTCTTCCATTTCGAAAAACTGTGTTGTCGGTTTTCAAAATAACGCAGTTAGAAAGTAAAAAAACACAAAAAAAAACAGTAGTTGAACATTTTTAGATAAGATAAAAAATATACAAAAAGCGTTAGTAGGAGCGTAGAAATATTCTTCGCCAAAAATTTAGTTATGTTATTAGTCTTGAAGCAAAGATAAAATCAACTATACAAATCAAATATTAAACTATAAATCAAATACTTATTTAGGAAATAGATGTTGCAATTTAACAAATTCAAATGACAATGTAAAGTTTAATTTTTAAAAACTTAAAGTTTTAAAAACATTGAATTGTTGAACCTAATTTAAGCTTCATAATCTTAACTCAATACCCATCAGCCAATATTGTTTTTATAGTTTGTGAGTAGCTTATTTGAATAAATTATTATAAATCTAATAGTGTAAATATGCCATGAATTTTGTACATAATAAATTATGTACAAAATTCATGACATTAATTATGCCTTGCTGATTACGGCAAATGTTGAAAAATTGAGAATAATAAGTATAAGAGAACAGAGTTCAACAAACTCTTTACCATCTTCAAAATATTAACTCTATTTTTTTTTTTTCAGTTATTGCATAAGGACAAAAAAGTTTCAGTGTGTGTTTTTTTCCAATCATTTTTTCCATAGATGTCATAATGTCGTAAATATTATTAATTAAATTATTAAAAAAATATAATTAATTAAATAAAGTAAATATAACACTCGTTTTTACAAGTTATTTTGACATTATGACATCTATAGAATTAATAATTGGAAAAAAACACACACTGAAACTTGTTGTCCTTATGTAGTAACTGAAAAAAAAATTAAAGTTAATATTTTGAAGATTGCAAAGAGCTTATGGTAAAGCAACTGATTTAGGACGCATGTACGCACATGTATGCTTTCGACAAACCCCTTCCTCTGCGAACGTACAAAATATTTACTACAAAACCAACCCCCTCCTTGTTCAACGCATAATGTTAAAAACAAAAATTTCATTAATTTGACATATCTCTGTTGCGTAATATAATACTGATTTCACCAAGAAAAATTTCAGTGAAACTTTTATATCGTAGTGCTTCTTCATTCTATTATCGTACTTCTTAATACTTTCTCATGATTAGACATTCTTTCACTTTAACGTGTTCCTTTATGCTTTATAGTGGGAGCTATAAGGATAAAATAGTTCAAATTGTGATACCAGCATGAAACTTGGCGGAATTGTTGGTAATAACTATACAAAATGATTTAGAAAAAAAAACCACTTGTAGATGTCTTACTTTTTAAGTTACTGATTCTTTAATTTTTAAGGAAATGGACTTAAAGAACTTCATTTTATTTAGTGAGGGCGATAAGTTTAAATAGTCTAAATCAAGATGCCAGCTTGAAACTTTCAGGAAATTGTCTATGAACTAAAATAATTAAAAAAAAAACACCGTTCTGGAAATATTTTTTTTGGCCTGGGCATCGGGGTTTAAACTCGGGGACCCCTGAGTTTAAACTCCTTCATTTTATATAGTTGGGGTAATAAGTTTTAATAGTTCAAATTGGGACAAAAGCTAAGAACCTTCAGGAAATTATCTATGAGCTAAAAGAAATAAAAAAAAAGGACGATGTTCTAAAAATATCTTTTTGGTTCTGGGGCGACCCCCGAGTTTAAACCCCTTCATTATATATATAGTGGGGGCAATAAGTTTTAATAGTTCAAATTGGGATACCACCTTAGAACTTTCATGAAATTGTCTATGAACTAAAAATTTAAAAAAAAAAAACGACCCCGTTCTAAAAATACTTTTTTGGTCCAGGGGCGACCCCAAGTTGTCAGTAAAAAACTATATAATCTTCAAAACTGACGATTTAAGGTTGAGTTAAAAGCTAAATTTAAAAGAGAATCTACTTTAAGTAAATAACTATATCATATTATATAATAGAATAAGGCTAAAGATATAAAACATGGTATAAAAAGAGTGGATAACAGAATAAATTTCAAATTTATCCTACGGATGAAGGTTTTAATAAAACTGAGTTTTTCAAATTTCTTCTAAACACTGACCAGAATACTCGCATAACTCTGTGCAGTTTAACCCTAAACGTTTGCATTCAATGCATGATTTTGATTAAATGCATGGTTTTCCAGGGCAAAAAGTTCTATAGAATTTTCTATAAACTTTTAAAACATATGGCCTATAGAAACTCAATAGAATTTCTATAGAATGTTTATTAATTTCTATAGAAATTGCTATAAAACTTTTTTCTCTATAAAAAAAAAAGTAGAAAAAAAAATTTCAGTAGGATTTTTTCAGAAGTTAATAGAAACTCTATAGAGTTCTATAGAATTTCTATAGGCCATATGTTTCAAAAGTTTATATTCTATAGAACTTTTTTTCCTGGTTTTAATGTCTCGGGTAGTGTCATCCATAAAGGTATCATTGCGTCATTTATTTTCATCCAACCCCATTTAGTAACGTCAGGTAAAATCTGTTGAGGCACCAAGGATTGTCCCCATATGATACTAAATAAAAATTTCAACGTAAATTTATTTTTTTAATATGATTTACTTAAACTGTTTTGATAAGTCTATTCAAATACTAAAAAAATACTTTCCTTGAAACACAGCTTTTTTCAAATGCTGAAAGAGTGCATCTTTTATTGGTGGTAACCCCTCGCTCTGTTGTGACTTTTTAGTGAACAGCATTCTTCGGCATATGGCGAAATCAGTAGTGGAACTTGTCCTATCATAAAGTAAAATAACGTAGCGCTCAAACTGCAGCAGTACTTCAGATTAAATAACTCTAGTATTTGGAGATGACAAGCTAAATAATAATAAACAAACGTATACACTAAAATTGCACAAAACAGAAGCCTATAAGAAAACATTTTTAAAAGTAGCAGCAAGCAAAGCAGCTAGCAAACCTAAAATTTTTATAACTATAAAAACATAAGTTGCCAGCAAAATGTTGTATAATTTCATTATCTCCATTGTTCCAGAGATTCAAAGCAAGTTTTTTCCCCCGTCCTGCAAATGAAGACACAGTACCTCAGCCAGTAAATCCAAACCACAATGACACAGCTTGTGCTTTTTCACCTTTTGAACGTAGTAGTGTATGGGAAGCCATCGTTTGAGCTTTCCAACTCCAAATTCTATTCAAAGTTGGTTGATAACTGTTTAAAAGCGAAAATTGAGATTGCAACAATATCTGTGTTAACTTTTTAAATAGAGACAACTTGATGCCCACTGTTAACGACGTTTTTAACGTGTAGCAAAATCCGAGTGTCAGCTTCCTCGTAGTTACGAGTGTAAGCTTCCTCGTAGTTACAAGGTGAAATTTTTCGTTAAAATCTTTGGAAATGGATATAACAGTTTCATCAAACGTTGCTATTAAAAGTAAGTCAATTGTCGGTACTTGTACAAAGCTTGTTGCAAGCATTTTAAACAACTCATTTTTGTTTTCATCCAATCGAAAGAACTGTAACCAATTTTTCCAAATTGGAGTTGAATCAAAAACACATACTCTCACTCCATAACCACGACTGTCCCTGGTCTGAGTTTTTAAAACTACTTTGAAAATAACGGTCAAACACAATGTCAATTCTTTGTACTTCTTTATGTTTTACTGATGATATGTTGATTATTTTTTCTCGGAATTCAATTTCTGAATACTCCTTGAATGTTTTCGAATTTACTGGATGAAGTATATGAACAATTGCACCTTCAGGAGAATTCAAAGAATGTGCCAAGTATTTTTCAAGGCAATTAAGATAATCCGATTTATTAGTTTTACAGAGTTTTCCGTATTCAGATATTACTGGTTGATAAGCATAGTTTTCATGTCGAAAAAATCATCTAATCTCCGTCTCTATATTGAGATGCCACATAAAGTGATGCAAACATTTTGCATTCTTCTTTGAGCAATACTGTTTTTAACTTTCCTTTTTGAGTGGCAAGAATTTTTTTTCTCTAAACAGACTTAAGTTATTTTGGGGTTTTGTCTTATATATTGAATCCCTTCCAGTTGTTAAACAATTCTGAAAATAACATCTGGATGACTCAACACCCATTTGCTTAGCTTTTTTTACGGATGCCCTAGCTTCTGCATCAAGTTATATTCTTCGTTATGATTTTTCCTATCGTCATCTTCTTCTTCTCCAAATCTTTCTAGAAGTTCAGCAAATAGTGGTTCACACCATCCATTTCATCAAAGCACTTGGGTTATCTAAAAATCCAATTGAGCCACCGTCTTCTTTTATAACCTTAATGTTTTGTTCATAGGCTTGATCTGTAGCCATAGATGAAAAAGGCGTCTTGTCTTTTGAAACGCAAAAAAACCTTTGCAGAACTCAGTCTAAACCTTAGGGTGTCTATATGGGAGCATCTTCATGCCAGAAAGAAATATTGGAAGCCATCTAGAGTAATGCGTGTGATCTAAAGCAAACATCCAAGGAATAATTTGTTCCAAAGCACTGATAAACATATTGAAATTTCCCATTCTAAAACTCTTAAGAAGCAACAAGACTATTGCTTGTAGCTCCATAGCAGTAAACTAATAATTAAATTGCGTGTATACTGTTCTTTGTTGTTGGATTCACAGTTCAAAGGAAATTGTAAATTTTTTTGGTATGTTTCAATCAATAGTGAGTATAAACCAGCTAATGAAACTTAGGCTGCATACCTTGAGCGCTTTACTTTTCAACCAGTTAGCATAAATTCGGCTTAACCAAAAGTTGTTATGCTAGCTTTAGTTATGGCATCACACCAACTACTGTCTTCTAATGAATCTCCAACCAAAGATAAGGAGGCCATTTCTATGTGTAACCCACCCATCATCATTATTAATTTATCTTCACCATAGAGTTCCGGATAGTGCCACTAAACTTGTTTACCAAACGCATACACTGGTTGGTCACCTTTTTTAAATTCTCCTAATTCTGGTATTTGGTTTAGAATTTTTCTTTTAATTTTGTTTTATTTTCACATTTTGAATTTATATCATAACTTTTCATACGATTGTAAAACAATTGGTGTAATCCTAAAAGGTAAAACACAGGAACAGCTGATTCATCTTCATAACATTGATAGATATACTCCATTATCTCTCCAAAGACTATCCCGTAAACGATGTTGTTTTCACTTTTCATTACTGGTTGGTCTTTTTGTAACGAACGCAAGCGCAATGTATAACTGACTAAGACAAGCTTTTTGGTAAGAAGCCTCAGTAGCTACAAGATCACCTTCAATCAGCTTTTCGATTAACTTTGCATCTGATAGAAATTCAGCACAGTTGCGAACCTTTTTATCAAGCTTGAGAGTCATCACTTGATTTTTATTATCTACCTTCTTGCACAAGAAACAATTTCTTGATAGTTCTTAGCCTGAAATTTTGACCTTGTACCATGGCTTGGGATTGGTAATTCTTCTGTAACGTTTAATGTCTTTCTTCGTTTAGACTCTCTCTGTTAGTAATAGTTATCAAAATTTGTATAAAATTTTTTGCAATATACCGCATTGTTGTCGCAAAGCTGTTGCAGAAAATCTTCACATTGAAATCTGGAAGTTAAATTAGCTGTCAAACTACCTGTATAAAATAAATCTCAATATTCAGCAAAAGATTAATTACTAGATCTTTGAAATAAATAATATAAAAAAGTAATTTTAAGTGATAAAAATAAACTCTGTTTCGATACTTAAGAAAGTATGACAGTAGAACATGATTATACCTAATAAGAAAATATTATCCTCTATCTGATAAATTCAAGTAACTTATCCTCTGTCAAAAACAAATGACAAAAAAGGTGTATTAAAAACTAATATATTACTATTTAATCAAACCTATTCCTTTAAACTTTTCTAGATTACTAAGTAATGCTTTATATCCAGTGTCTCTTTGTAGGTTTTTTAATTTAGAAGGATTAATAATGTTGCGACTAGTTGATGATTTTTTTTGACATATGAAGCATTTATCCCACTCAGTCACATTACTTGTTGTTAGCAATTAATACCCTGTTGCAGCATTTACAAATTTAAAACTCTTCTGAGACATTTCAAAAACAAAAATAGCCCCGGGCCCCAAGAAGTCTTAATCCGCCACTGCATTTGATATTAACTTCTAAGGGTTAATTTTGTTAAATGGTTATATTGATTATTATAGGTCTCATTTATTTTAAGTATGGTAAAATAACATTAAAAACCATCTGGAAATAGTTAGCTTAATATTGACTTGCTGTAGTTGATAAATGCTAATAAATAGTTAAACATTTAAAAAATTCAAATTACAAATATATCAGTTTATTTGGTAAACTATAATAGCTCTGGAAATACCAAAAAACGTAATGCATGACGTTTGTATTCATGAAAGTTATTTATTATAAAAGATATATTTACAAAAAACAAACATAACTTCATTTTTTTTATTTACATACATTGTTTGCACTTACCTAAATAAATAAATCAACTCTATTTATTATAAAACTTTTACTATATGACCATGCGCATTGTTTTCGTCTATATTTCAAGCCGATTTTACATTATAAAATGATTTTTTAAGTTTATTTCTCTAAAATAGACAAGTGAGGTCTTTTTCTAAATCATTTTGTATATTTATTAAGAACAATTTCACCATGCTGGTATCACAATTTGAACTATTTTGCTAAATATTTAACTTTATAGCCCGCACTATTATTCATTTAATTTTATTTTTTTACGCATAAATGTTTTGGAATTCTCTCACGGCTTCTTGTTTTCCTAAGTCAAAATTAACTCTGAGTAATATTTTACAGTTAAGTCTTTTATCAACTGTTTTCTTGATTTTTAAATTTTTTCTTTGCTTTTAGTTAACTCGTAACTTAAATAGTATAAAAAGGTTTTAAAAAAATACTAAAAACTATTTTGTTCAAAATCCTGTACTTTGTGGTCATTATATGTATGACAAAAACAATGCTGTTTTTGTCATATGGCAACATCAATAATATTGAAATAATGATATTATTTGTCAAATTTAACTAGTATTAAACGACTTAGAGTGAAATTGTTACGTTCTTTGTTTCAAAACCTCGTTCAGTGCAATATTAATAAAAATAGTGTTTATCATACTTTTGTTAACATATTAACCAAAGCAAATATATTACTTTTCTATTCGACTTGTAATTATTAATTTGTATATTTATCATGTTTTAACTACTTTTTTATTAACTGTCATTAACTATCACAATTGGAGTGAATAGGAATAAGTAGTGGGGTGAATGGGAAAAACAAATTATAATAATGGTAAATATAACTAATATATATCTTTATTGCATTAAATATATCTTTGTTTTCTAATTTATTATCTAATATATATCTTATTTATTATGGTAAAGAGGAAATGCAAATACCCAGAACGTATCATTTATAGTTTAAAGCACTCAACACCCATAAAGTTTGCAACATCTGCTAATGGAAGACTACTCCCAGTGGGCACGGGACCAAAAAAAGACGTCTTTTGAACGTTCAAAAGACGTACAAAACGTTTAAAAAAACTTTTAAATGACGTCTAAAACGTTTAAAGACGTAAAAAAAAAACTTTTTATACGTCCTGTGCCCACTGGGCTTCCACCTTATGTTGTTTTATAAGGCTCAACATTTGTACGGTATTTGGAGAGAGAATGGATCTTCAGGAGCACATTATAACTAAACTTATTCTTTCTTAAAGACTGGATGATAATAATTATATTACCATGTTTTAAAGGAAGCCAAATGAAAAGATTAAAATCTGTGGCGGATGCAGCGTTTTCGATGTTTGAGATATATAACTTTGAGACATGGAGCCAACTCTAAACATTTATATGTTTATACTTATGTCAAATAAGGATGCTTTGGGATGATTAGAGCCTGGATTTTAACAAAAAATCTATAAAATTTTAACCACAACTGCCCCAAAAGTGAGAGCCACAAATTAATAAAATGTTTTTCTTTTATAATTCTTAACTAAATTTATATTCATTGATAAATTTTTAATTTCATACAACATTCTCTTAACATTCAAAAATATGAAATATGAATACTAAATTTATATTCATCGATTAAATTTTTAATTTCATACAATGTTCATAGAGTTTTTGAAAATTATGACCTATAGAATTTGTAACCCTTTCAAATTGAGGGGATTTAAACTTTATATTCATTTATCAAGCTCTTGGTGGTCTTTAATCATTAGTTTGTTTCAGAGTACTGTGTATTAATTAACTTTAACAAAAAAATTTACCTCAAATTAACTACTTAGTATTCTAGAGATAACCTTCCAATTCATTTATTCCTGAGATTACTTTGTAATCATTTATTTCTGAGATTACTTTGTAATCTCAGATGCGGATTTTTTAGTTTTGAACTTAAAAATAAAATCCAAACATAAAGTCTTATTTACCAAAATATCTAAAAAAATAATTATTTTTTAGATATTTAATGCTTTTTTGCTTTTTGTATATACTTTTTGTTATTATATCTAAAATTGGTGAATAAAAATGCTGATGAAAAATGTTATTTTTAAAAATTAGACCTAAAAAGCATTTTCTCTTTTAAAAGACTAAAAATTAATTTGAATGTTTTTATCTTTATTTTAGTCATTCGTATGGTATGGATGAATAAGAAACGAATAAAGAAACGGATATAAAGATGATATATAAAAATAGAGAGGAGCTCAAATAAGATGCTACCTTTTTTGAGCCCATGTCTGTTTTTATATATTATCTCTATATAATGTAACCGTTTCCTTGTAATTTAATCTTTTATTATATGAACACAAAATATATATTAATAATAAAATAAAAATTAGATAATTGAATATTATTTCTTAGAATTTTCAAACAAAACTTTAAATTTTTTTTACCCAATGTTTTAATTTGGTATATTTACACTTTTCCTTGGTCAAAACGACCACTCTGTCTCACGACTATAACGTTCAGGGGTCCTCCTTTTACGCGTACTTCTTCGCAACATTGGTGTCTTGTTTATTTTATTTCCCGGCAGCACATTGTATAGTTTTTCATCATCTTCTGGATCCTTATTCAAATCATTATCACCTCTTACTTGTCTAAGGTCTTCAGTCGAACTGTTGTTAACTCTTACCTGCCTCAGGTCTCGTATATGTCGGCACATTTTGTCCACTTTTTATCCCTGTAATTATTCCAATCTTGTATTGAGAGTCACATCGGTTATCCGGGGGTTTAACGCATACTTTATAGTCAGGTTTAAAGTTATTGGTTATATTCTTATAAGGATTATGTGCGTTCTTATTGTTGTCAATTCCTCTCACTCTAACTTCGTATTGATATAACTTATTTGCAAGTGCAGTAGATGACTTACAACTATCTTTTGGACTAACGTTATAGCAATAAACTGCCTCGAGTATGCTGCACGGAACTCTCTTAGCCGTTCTTTTGATAGTTGTTGTCCATTTACAGTTATCACGCTAGCTTCTTTCATCGTAATATTTGTCGCACATTTTTTATAAATAATGCAGCAGGTAAATTTTTTATCATGTCACCCATTTTGTATAAATGATGCAATAGTCAATCAATACATCCCGAAGAACGCCACTAATGACAAGCGTATAATAGGTAACACAATTACTGATTGTTTAAGGACGTCTTCTCCCTCGTTACGTTTTTTGAACACATTCTTGATACACACTCTTGACACGAGTAACACAGATCATCAATTGTCTCCCGTCATCAACCTGACTTGTTTTAATTACTATTTATTTGTAGATAACAATCTCTTGCAAAATGATTGGTGAGTTAACACTCATAGCAAACTGATTGTGTTTGATTTTCAAGCGGCCTTAGTTTAGCACATCTTCTCGTTGCAGCAGCAGCAAAATTTTCGTTCGTTTCATTGTTTTGTTCTTCAATTATGGGTGCTCTTGCAAGCACAAGTATTTGTATGGTAGTAATCATCCATACGAGAACTTGATCTCAGCAACTTCCAAAACCTTTCCCAGCCATTCTGCAACTGATTGTTGATCGTTTCTACTAAACTCTAGGAATTAACTTTAAATCAATTTTAGTTGACATTTTTACCGAAATAGCATGTTGTTTCGCATTAAAAAGATCTTTATAAATTAAGCGTAAAACGAAAAATATGATAACTGCAAAAATATAAATAATACAACTAATGGATTAAAAAAAGTGGTTTCTTGAACTATGCTATAATATAATCTAGGACTTAGTTATATACTCTATAGTAAATATGGTTTTGAAACCTTAAACTTGGGATTTTGTTCAAGACCCTCAGATGGATTCCTGATAATACCGAATATTTATTCAAAGAATGTGAAGTTAGGTCTCAAATGAAATAAGATTATTTTAAAATTTAACAAATAATAGCCATATTTTTTAAAAAATGTATTATAAAAGGTCTGAATTAAAGTTTTTGAGCAAAAATATAGTTTTTAAAACTTAGTGTTAATACGTTAACATCTTTTAAAACCTTAAACTTTGGGATTTTTTTAAGACCCTTAAAATTTGGACGCAGTTATTCCTCAAAAAGGATGTTTTAAAATTCATATTAAGTATTTAGTCATGCTGCTTTATTACATAAATTATTTAACATAAACAAAATAAACATAATTTATACATTATTTAAATGTTAAAAACATAAAATAAATACTATTTATTCTTAAAGGACTGTAAGAAGGAAAATAATTTTATATATAAGGAATTTCTCCTTATATTAGGTAAATAATTATTACCAATTTTAAACTTAACACAAACAAATGTACTAAATTAAAGAAAGTAAAGTAAATAAACTTTCGAATCAATAAAGTTGAGTTTTAGTGGTTTTTTATTAAAAAAAAACAATTTTTTTTTCATTATTCTATTTGACTAATTGAGTATCCTCATTTATTTTAATGGTTTTATGTTAAAGATTTAAGTTGTCTTTTTAAATGGTAAAGATTAGCAGTTGTTTTTTTACGAGTTGTGGCATATTTAAGAAAATATAGATTCATTTCAAATAAAAGTAATTAAAATTATTGACCTAACAATTTTTCAAAAACTTATTTTCTCGTAGATCTCTATTTTATTTACAACTTTTTAAAAATAGTTAAAAACTACCAATGTTTAAAATAATATTTTTTGATTAAATTATTTCTAAAAAATAAAATTAATTTTAAAATTTCCAGTTGTATAAAAAGTTAAAACTTCTAACTATGGCTACGAGTTTAATAGTTTCTCTCTATTGATCAACATCAAAATTGTTCTCAATCTTTCGATTATGTCTAAATACAAAAAATGTTTCATGATAATGCTTTTAAACAAACTCTAAATATGTGGAATTACTACATTAAGGAAGACATGCTCATCATTTCTTTTATTGCTAGGTACAGCTATCTATTCACTTTAATAGATTAACCTACCTTTAAGGAGACGATAGAGCATTTAATTTCTTAAGTAAATGTGAAACATTCCACCAGTTTATAAGGTACAAATTGTAATTGGTTTATAGGAAGACACATGACTCAGCGTTTCTATTGCTAGTACAGTTAGTAACAAAAAATTGCGCTGTATTCTAGCTGCATCAAACTGTAGTTTTCAGAGAATGAACTATTTGTGATAATTAGAATCTTTCCACTTAGCTAGCAAAGCAATTGACAATGATCAAAGTCATTTATGTCCACCTTTTCATGATCTTAAAACATTTTTTTAAAAAAGCTTCTCAGCGCTAATACCAGTAAGAACACCTGCAAAAGATTTAATATGAAACTTAATTAGTTTCTTCAATAAAATAAGTTTTCTTCTAAAACAATAATCCTTTTATCTAAACCATCAGCCTCGTTTTCATCACCTTCATTACAACCAACAAGAATCAAAATAAAGCCAAAAAAATCCGAAAGAAATATCAGAAGCTAACGCTCAGTCTTTTTCTACTCCAGATTTGTCAAGATTTTCAACAAAAGAGGGAAAAGAGATAAAAATATGCCACAGACTGAAAACTGAAATCCAGAAACTGCATTTACAAATGTAAGTTTGAACAAAAAACAAGTTTAAGCGCTGGAGGTATTAAATTAAACTAATATAAGTACAGTAGAATCCCGTTAACTCGGACCCTGGATAAGTTCGCTTAACTCGGATATTCGCTAAGTCAGACAAAATATATATACCCGTTCAGAGTCCGAGTTAACGGGATTTTAATAAATATTATAGGTATTACTAATGACGTACCATTGAAACGCGTATAGCTAATGACGTATAATTCAAAATTGTATTACTAATGACGTATAATTTAAACAAAAATTGTTTGCGGGTTTCAGTAAACTAAAATAGAAAACTTTTAAACGACAGTTTATTACAAAAACAAATAAATAACTTAAAGGAAAATAAATCAATTAGAAAATTAAGTTAAATTTATTAAAATTAAATAAAAAATTATGCAAAAATAAGTTAATTAATAATAACAAAAACAAAAACAAAAAAAAAAACAAAAATAACAAAGTATAACAATAAACCAATAAGTAATTTAAAGAAAAATAAATAAATGAGGCAAGCATATTTTTTACTTTACTAGTTCATAAATATTCTTTTATAAGTACTACTTTAAATTCATAACAAAGAAAATTAAAATGAAACTAAAAAAATAAAAAAACAATAAACATCGTTTACCTTTACTATTGACAACACCGAAGAAAAAGTTTCAGAAGCTAAAAAAAAAAACAATTTTTAATTAACTCTCTAACAATAATCAAACGCTTTTAGTGTTCTTAAAAAGTTAAAAAGCTATTATTTAAACGCCAGCGATTTATTACAGCTAAAGAATAAATTGTCAAAAAAGCAAAATAGTTCACAATTAGAATTTAATTTTATCAATAAATAGTGACTTATAATCTAAAAGGTTTATTAATGCAGTTTGAAAAATTAAAAGAAAAAAAAATTAAAATCTATCATTTTAACTTAATCAAATACATCGTGTTTAAAAACTGAAACGTAGCTATCTACATAAAGAAGTTTACGCAATATATAATATGTTGACGTAGGGTCATCTCACAGCAAATCTTCTCAGTGCGTGCCTGAACACGCAAGTTATAATAAATATCTGCGTGTTCCGCAGTGGTAAAATACAACTGAATTCATAGGTAATTGAAAAAAAAAAAAAACTAACAATAATAAAAACAACAACTTCAAATTGACTTCATGAAGTCAATTTGAAGTTGTTTTTTTTATTATTGCTAGCTTTCAATAAATGTGTATTAATATAGACGCAAGAACGTTTATCAATGTCGTATGATAAAAAAAACTTCGTTGTAAAATATTATTTTCGCTCTAAACTTATTTGTATAAACTGAATTTTTACTCTCGAAGTAGTGGTGATATCTTCAATTTATCGTTGGTAAGTTATTTTACTCTATTTAACAAATAAAATTACACAATTCTTTTTGGCATTTTTACGTAACGTAAATTAAACAAAATATGAAAAAGTTGTTTCTTCAAAATTTTAATAAAAAGCTGAAATAAAGGTTACCTTTTTGTATCATATATGTTTGAACATATTAAACCTTAAGATGCTTCATTAAAGCGCATTTTAATTTAGAGCTAAGAGTATTTACTTACATGTTGCGACGAAAAACTTAGTCTGCAACTTGTAAACAACAAAACCTCTAGAAAAAACGCTGCATTTTTATCGAAATTCCCTAAGGGGTTTTATAACTTTAAAATCCTACTTTAAAAGTTTTACACGCAGAAAGTTGCTTTTCTTCGCAATTCCCAAAGTGTATTTTTGTTCTTTAAATGTTGTTAGATAAGACTTGATTTTTTGACGTTAATTTAACGTAGAAAAAGTTGTATGGGCACCTTAAAATGTAATATATGAGGAGCCTATCTGCAAAACGCGCAAAGTCACAAAAATTTTTTTTTTTTGAGTTAATTCCATTTCTATATTTTTTATACTGAAATCTATCATCTATTTAAACCTTAGTTCTATTAAAAGGCTCTTCGTCCTAAAAACAGGTGAGGGAAATATCAAAACGTAAGGGAAATATTCAAAACACGTCAAACTGGGTCAAGCTTCAAAACATGCTAAGTCAGAAGCTAATTAGATGAGCGGTAAGTGACGTCATGTTTCTTTAACAATCAATGATCATTGGCTGTTTTTCACATGAAAAGTCTGTTTAACTTACTATTAGTGCAATTTTTTCTTGGCTATAGTCATAAGAATGAATACCATAGTCATAAGAATGACTATATAGTCATTCTTATGACTATATAGTCATGCATAGCTATGACTATGACTTTTATGACTATGGCGTATCAAATTATTTAAATTTTTTTTTTTCTTTTTTCAGTTTACATTATTTACATCGTGATTTAAAAGTAATATAACGATATAAACTTGGAATCTGGAGAAAGATCATATCGATCTTGTTGCCAGAACCATATAAAAATTACAATATAAATATAATATAAAATAATACAGGTAGTTTATAACTAAATATTAATCAAAAACATTTAAAATAAGAAATGGTTAAAATCTCAAAAATATTTTAATATATATTATCCGTTGAAAAATTAATATTCCTTAACTTGTTTTTAAAAACAGAAAAAGAGATAGATGTATCGAAATTAGGCTGTACAATTTTATTCCAGATATAAGGTGCTCGATAATCTATACAAAATTGATTAACCCCTTAACTGTGGCGTAAATTTAAACATCGCGTTGTTATTTACGGCAAAATATTTTTGTTAATGATCGCTTTAAGTTGTCAAATTTAGTTTCGTTTAGTACGCTAAATTTGTATAATAAAAAAAAAAAAAAAAAATGCATTTCTAATTTTTTGATAACAATATTAATGAAGAACTAAAATTTTTACAAATTTTAATAAAAAGATAAAACTCAGATTTGTAAAACACTAAGAATATAATAACAAAATATTAATTATTTACAAAAACCTTTAAAGTTTTCTTTTGTATGGTAATACTTAAAACAAGGCACAACACATAAACCAACATTACAGTCTACACACATATATCGGGTATCTGATCTAACTTTGTTTTCAGAACAGACAACACACCTTCTACATGGTTTTATATTTTTTTCTGTTGCTGGTATAGCATCGACAAAATGACGTTCTACTAATCTTAAAGGCGATGGTAATACTCGAGTTCGACTTCTTTTTTTCTCAACTGATTCATGGTACTTGACAATACTCTCTTTAATAATGGACTCTCTAAACTGCAAGGATGTCATATTAGGTGATATTTTATTGTTTATAATATTTGCATTGAATGCACTAACACTAATCAAATGCATGAAAATCTTTTTGTACCATTTTTTCACCCTTTTTCTTTCGGATTCGTATGTTGTTAACATTTGATCAGATCGGTCAACACCACCCATGTTTTTGTTATACTCATGTATCACAAGAGGAATATTTTTTTCTTTACCAGCTCTATTAACAACGACTGTATCATTTTGAACACAGGTACTCAGCATGTGTACATCTTTTTTGTCTTTCCATTTGGTACACATTATATTTGTTTTAGTATCAAAACGAACTAAAGTATCGCCAGTTTTAATCTTAGCATTTTTTATATCTTGTGGTAACTGTTTTCGGTTAATACGTAATGTGCCAATGCAATCAGTATTATGATCCAGTAATACCTTGCAAATTTCATAAGATGTATACCAGTTGTCAACATGTAAACAATAGCCATTACCAATTAAATTATCCATTAGCGTAATAACAATTTTAGTAGCTTGATACTTGTATTTGTGCATGTCAAGAGCAAAACCGTCAGTCATTTCCTTACCAGTGTACAAGAAACAATTCCAAATATACCCAGTAGCTGATTCACATAATGCAAAAGACTTCATTCCAAATCTGGAACGTTTGCTTGGAATGTATTGCTTCCAGCTTAGGTGACCTTTCCAAAGCAGCAACGATTCGTCGATCGATATATTTTTATTTGGTATGTACAGAGTTTTGAATTTGTTTACTAGGTAGTCGTAGATGGGTTCAATTTTTGCTTTTTTACAGGAATGTATTGGTAAACTACTGTTATCAACAAAATGAAGAAACTTCTCAATAAGACAAAACTTATCAAAAGATAACACTTTTCTTATTAAAGGTGTGTCAAACAGAGGATTTGTTGAAAAATACATTGCATTTGTTGGTTTCCATAGGATTCCACGATATAAAATGAATGCTATATAGAGTCTGATGTCAGCTCTGACTAAAGGTGTCCATTTTTGAACTCGAGATCTACCTTTAATTACATTATTTTTTAGATATTGTACTGCGAAAAGGTTACTTTGCTCGACAATAAGATCAACAAGGTCGTCTGTTACAAATGCTTCAAATATAGTAAGAGGACTGCTATTAACTAGAAAACTTGGATCAGGTCCTGGATTACCTTCAAATTTAGCAGAACTTGCTTTATAACCATCTATTTTTATCCAATTTGGTTCATCGTTTGTATTTTTTTGATTTAATTGCATAACATCAATGTCAACAAGGCTAGTTTCACTATCATTATCTGCTGATGTACACATAATTTCTTCTTCTGTAACAGATATAATTGAACCTTCATTAGAAGAAACACTATTAGAACTGAGATCAGATAATTCATCATTTTCTCCTGTATATTCAACTAGATCTTGAACAGAATATTTACTTCTTTTAGGATAAGATTTTCTTGCCGCAGCCATGCTTACTTTTTCACTAAACTAAAGCATTGTTATATCAAGCTAATAGCTATACTTTGAAAAACTCTAGAGTACAAAATGAAGACCATACTTTTGTTAAAAGCTATAACATAATAGGAATAAACAAAGAACCATTTAACATATCATATCTGATCTGTTGTTTAACTCATATAAAAAACGGATATATCCGTCAGTCACAAACGGTGCAACAGTTCCAAAATGCGGAAATATCCGTCAGACACACATAGAGCTACACCAATGAAAGACGGATATATCCGTCAGACACACTTAAGGGGTTAAACTTTGTTTGACAAAAGGGTTTTAAATAGTTATTATTTCGCAAACTACCGAGCCAACGACAGACGAGTACCATATGGTTTTTGTCTGGGTTACGAGAACAGGATTTTGACGGGTAAGTGTTTTGGTTTCCAGACGGGTCCCATATGGTAATAAAATCAAGCATATTTGCTCGTTTGGGTTTTATCTGGTTTTTATCAGGGCCGAAGAATCTGGGTATTTGACGGGTTTTCCATAAGGTTCCCAAAAGGTTTAAACTGCTAATTAAAAAAATCATAACAAAACTTACTCGATGGTTGCCAGTTATAATTCGTATTGTGCGTGAAATGAGATTAAAAATTCAACTTTTATGCATTGTATTTTTTGTATACATTATATTTACATTGTAATTAAAGAGATTTTTTTTTTTTTTTTGATGTATTTTGTCACTGTGAAACTCCATTAAAAAGACGTTGTTTTAAAATTTCATTTATTTATTACAATTATAAAAAAAAAAATTTATATATATTTTTTTAATAAATTTACAAAGTTTAACATATTTGTTAAACATATATTCCAGAAGCTATTAAACGTGAAGTAAATATTCCATTAGGACACTGTTTGTATTTTTAAAATGATCAGAATATAAAGTTTTGTTTCTGCTAGTGATTGTAATAAATGGTTTGAGTTTAATAAGAATATTGGTTTAGTCAGAAACATTTAAAAAAAGCAAACAGGCGAATGTTATGATGGATAGGTTATATTTAGGGAATTAAAAGCTTTTAAATCCTTTTTACAGATCCACTCTTTTCCATTGATTTTTCTATATTTTATGCTAGCAAAATGACTGATGTTAACGAAGTTTACCTTCCGTTAGATATAAATAAAGATATAATCAGATGTTTAAATGCAAAAAAATGGCTTTATTGTTATGCATCAATCTCATTTTTTAATCATTGATATTTTTTGATTCTGATTTAAAGTTGTACACTTGCAATATTAACAATAATTTCATACTATACATAATAATAACTTATACTTACAATACCTATACTTGTAAATACTTGTAATATAATACTTATGTTTATAATACTGATGAGTATTATAAACATAAGTATTATTGCAAAAGTTCATTGATATGAACTTTTGCAATAATACTTTATTATTGCAAAAGTTCATTGATATGAACTTTTGCATTCAAACTTTAGTTATAAAACTTTAATTTAACTTGATAACTTTAACAGAAATAACAATAACTAAAAAAAGATAATAGTTATTATATAGATTATAACCACATGCTTATTTATTATAGTTGAGTTATAGTAAGTTAAACACCATAAAATGTTAGGTTCCAGGTAATAGGTCTTATATGATATGTATCTTATGTATATCTTGTATTTTGCAGCATGTTCAAGAAAATTTCTGCATGGTGCACTCTGACTGTTGACAATATTTGCATACTGATATGAGTAAAAGTAACTTCAACAACTAGAATATATTTTTGATAAATATTAGTAATAACAGGTTAGTAAATATAATTATAATAATAATGGTAATAACTTTTTATTATTAGAATTAGTGAGAGACTTATGTATAATAGAACTGCATTAACTTTGGGGGACAAATATAATGATTTGAGTAAATATTACCGTTGTTTATTACCTCGATTAGAGTAATGTGAGAAAATATTATTTTTATCTAAAGAATATTTGGCAAAAGTCAGTATTTCTTAAGTATTAAATATTATAAAAAAAAACATGTGTTTAAAAAAAATGTATCATAAAATAAAAAAATAAGTATTTGAGTATAAAAAAAACACATTTATTATTATAATGTATATACATCACATTAACTATGTTGTCTATAAAGTAGGGGTTGCAGCTGATATTTCAGCTTCAGCTATAAACTCATTAGCTTCAGATTAATGCTGAAATGCTGAAGCTGATCAAGTCAGTTTAATCAGCTTGATAGCTGATAGTAAAAGAGAATAATATTCCATAAATATTTTATATAAAATATATTTTTATATAGAAATAAAATATATTTTTATATAGAAAATCTAAAATAGTAACAAAATTTAAACATACATGTAAAAAATTTTAAATAAAATTTGCCAAAAGTTGTTGCTATTTATAAATGTTGCTGTCAGAGCCTAGGTCTAGGACTCACAATATTAGGGGACCCAAATTAGGTTTTTAGAAATTTTTTTAAAAAGTGGTGCCCAAAAATCTAATTCTATTTTTAATTATCTTAAAGGGATCAACTATCTTTTGTTCAAAAAGAGTACACTTTGCAAGTATTTCATAGGTGAAAAAAAAAAGAAAAAACTATAAAAAACTCTATTTTATTTTAAAAACATATTTTTCTTCAGAGTGGTTTTTTTTTGTTAAATGAGGATGTTCGTCTAATAATGTAGCCGCATCCGAACATATTAAATTGCATATTAAATCTTTCTATTTAATTAAATAAATGGATAAAAAAACTTTGCTGTACGTACTACGCATGCGTCAAGACAGTCAAGCATGCCATACATACTGCTTATCAAAGATCAGTCTGGGAATATACTGGAGAGATAGATATATCCATCTCTTTTAACAAATGTAATTTTGGCATTGTTAGAAAAAGAGGTCTGTAGTATCTATCTCTCCAGGTACATTATATGACCTCTCAATTGTGCTGAAAAATATGTGCGTGCAAAATTTAAATCACTGTCAAACTTGTGTTTGGTGTTTGCCCTGTCCTCTGATGTGCCGGAAACCGCAAGCAATATGCGCCCATGAAATTCAAATCACTGTCAAATAAGTTTTAAATATTTAATTAATAAAATTGAAATGAAATAATCTAAAAAAATGTTTTAAAAATACAAATGAGTACAAAATTATACAAATGAGTACTTTCAGAGTACAGGATTCGAAAAGAATGCGGTTTGTGAAAAAAGAGTACAAAACTCAGTAAACGAGAATAGTTGGTCACCATAATTATCTACATAATTTTTTGGTAGTTTTCAAAGTTCTTGCAAAAGATGGTTTTATCTATGAAAATATTGAATTAAAAATCAATCTTGCTGTTATGCACTAGCTAGAGCGTTTGTAAAGTGTATTAAAGGACACAATGGTTATAACTGACGTGAGTGTTGTGTTTAGAAAGGAGAGTGGTGTGGCAAGATATTTCTCCTACATATTTCACTAATTTTACTGATTCAGACTTTTTGTCATCAAAAGCATTCTGAACATCTTAGTGGTGTGTTAAATTGAATTAAATTTTGACATGGTGACAAAGTTTCCTTTAGACTTAATGCATCTAGTATGCTTAGGGGTAATGCGAAGATTTGTCAACTTATGGTTAAATTGCCCAAATGTTGTTAATTGTCTCAGATTACTGTCAATACTTTATCTGGCAGATTGTTCCAGACATGTCATTACATTCCAAGAAATTTTTCTAGAAAATCAAGGTCTTAATTAGATATTAAAAAATGGAAAGTAATTGAACTTAGACTATTTCTAGTATACACTGGATCAGTTGTTTAAAGGGAATGGTTTAGCCAAAAATCTATTCCAACTTTTTAGATTTTTCAGTTGTAGTTCTAATTTCATAATGTTTTATTTTGTTGAAAAAAATATGTTAATTTTGCTTTTCAGCTACTTATTTTGTGCAGTTTTATATGTGAACTTTATTGCAAGGATCAACTAGTGTACATGTCCATTCATTAGCACATATACGAAATAATACAGTTAAATTTTAAGTACTTGATAGATGTCCTCTTTCAAATACAAAACTTTTTCAGGTTAATTAAAAAAGCTTGTTCAAAGACCAAAAGGTTGCTCAAACACGTACATGAAAATAAACAGAAGTTTAATATTCCTTATTTTGATGGTAGTAATCATTGCATTGAGACGCTGTTTACAGTTTAAAAATTATCATGGTTTAGATTGTTTTGTTTCAGCTAATGAAAGTGATAATTGTTTTGAAATTACAAAAAAATATAAGTTAAAAGGTTAAGGTTAAAAGGTTTTAAAAAGCAGACAAATCTTATGACAAATAGGTTATGTTTGGACTGCAAGGACTCTGGGACTCCAGGACTCCGGGCTTAAAAAAAAATAAGTTCCATGACATTAAATCACATGAATTTTTTTCTTATAGCAATCATAAGTTAACAAACATATTTAGAGCTTTTGGACACTACAGACCTAGAAAAAATAGAAATGTAAATATATATATATATATATATATATATATATATATATATATATATATATATATATATATATATATATATATATATATGTATATATATATATATATATGTATATATATGTATATATGTATATATATGTGTATATATATATATATATATATATATATATATATATATATATATATATATATATATATATATATATATATATGTATATATATATATATGTATATATATATATATGTATATATATATATGTGTATATATATATATATATATATACATATATATATATATATATATATATATATATATATATATATATATATATATATATATATATATATATATATATATATATATATATATGTATATATATATATATATATATATATATATATATATATATATATATATATATATATATATATATATATATATATATATATATATATATATATATATATATATATATATATATATATATATATATATATATATATATATATATATATATATATATATATAAGCAGAGCTTTGTCTAGGGGGCTCATTTGCAAATTTAGGGGCCCTAATACAAATGTAAAGATTTTTTATTTAGTATTTTTATTTAGATTTTTTTTTATATATTTGAAAAGTTTTTAATAAATTTTGGGGCCCTTATGACAGGTTTTTTTTTTTTTTGAATGGGAGGGGGGCTTGTATCTAGTAGCCACGGCACTGTATAAAAGGTATATACAATATATATCAAATTATGTATAATATAAATAAAAATATATATTTATTTAATAATTTTATATAATTTATTTATCAGTTACTAAAGGAATGTTATCAATTCATTATATGAATCATAAGCATGTACTTACCTATTACAAGTACATTTTAAAAACGTCGATTATAAAAAATATAGTCGACGTTTATTTCAACGTTTTAAAGTGTACTTGTTTGTTTTTCTACCTTCGATGGTAAAAATTACATTTTTTATCTGAAGGGTGTTGGGAGAAATCGTAAGAGTTTTAAAACATTATAAATAATATGTGTTACCTATAAAACTTAAACTAACAGTTAAATTTAATTTTTTTACAGTTCATATTGAAACGAGATATTGTGTAAAGAGGTTTTCAAAGAAGTCGTTTTAACAACAATGGAAAAGCTTCCAATTCCCAAGATTACCGTGAAAGCATTCGATACATGATTAAAGAATCGTTTAAAAGTTTGCGACTGTAATTTTAATTACTATTTTTTTGAAATAAACCAATCAATTTATATATAAATTTGCTTTTTCTGTAAATTTTAAAAATTTAAACGTAGTTTCGCAAGATTTGCAATGGGTAAACCTCGTGGGACCCTCACGGGATACCCGGCGGGCATACCCATATGGGCCCCAGAAGAAAACCGCGGCCAAGATCCGGGTAGTTCCCGATGGGTTTCCCATATTGGTCCCATTTGCAAACCCAAATGGGTCCCTTACGGTTTTAAAGTACGGGATTTGACTGGGACCCAGACAGGATACCCGGCGGGCTAACCCATATGGAAACTGCGGCCATCATCCGGCGGAATACCGTTGGTCTTCCCATACGGGACCCAGTTGACGACCCGTATGGGCTCCGTACGGTACCCGTATGTCAATGTTGGCTGGGTATATTTATTTTTTACTTTAAAGGTAAATAGATCTTTAAAACATGAAATAAGGAGTTATTCATACAGCAAAACGTAAAACATAAAATATTATACAAGTTAAGTTTATAAACGTTTAATAAATTTATATCTTTAAATAAAGGCTCGAACCTTTATTTAAAGATATAAATTTATTAAACGTGCATAAAACATGCAATGCGAATAATATATTTTTTAAATCGTTTTTCAAATACAGATCTGTATTTGAAAAACGATTTAAAAAATATATTATTCGCATTGCATGTTTCTGATGGCGTTAAAGACGTTGCAACTTACCTTTACCTGACTACCCCATGCCATATTTGCATAGTTTATCTAGCTATGAATAAATGAGCAGTATAGTTGTTTTAAATTATTTTTATTTAAATAGTTTCTGGCCTTTAGAGGATTCCAATACTTTTTCCAACTTTTGTTGATATAAAATCAATATGAGCTTTCCATGCCATATTTTCGTCAAGATAGATACCTAGGAATTTTAAAAAAGAATCTTTTTTTATTTCTACTTCATCAATATAAAGTTTAGGTAAATCATAAGGCAAAAAAAATGTTTTTTAGTTATGGAGTGGAAAAGGATCCACTTTGTTTTGTCAATATTTAAGGTTAATTTATTGCATTTAAATTAAGTAGAAACTTGATTAAGTTCTTTATTCATATTTTAAAAAAATTTATTAATGTTTTTGTTTGATAAAAATAAATTGGTATTGTCGGCAATATCTTATGATGCTCATAAGATTCGAGGCTTTATTTAGATCGTTGACGTATACTAAAAAAAGAAGTGGAACAAGGATAGAACCCTGTGGAACACCACATTTTATTTCAATTAATGTTTTATTTTGAAGATCAATAGGAAGCAATTTTTCTCCGTGATAGACGAATTGCTTTCTATTTGACAAGTAGCTTTTATACCATTTGATCAATTTACCAGTTATTCCGTGATTTTATTCCGTGATATTATTATAAATTTGCTGTTTAAAATAACTGCAACTCTCGTATTTGTAAAATATACACAAGGCGGGGGCAAGAAGAAGACAAAATAGTCTTATCGCCAAGCTCCCAAATCCAAAGAGGTTTAATAAACCTCCTTGAAAATTTATCACCTAATACAAAAGGGCTGAAATTAAAGAAAGTTTTATAGCTGTTGGAGAAAAAGCAAACAACCATTTTATTAAGGGAAAGAAAACAAAAAGAAAGGTAGCATTTATTATTTATTTCTAAATTATAAGTCATAAATCTTTTAATCAACGCAACTCATATATTTTTTTATATCTACTCTTAGGTGTCTATACACGGGAAGGAACTTTCATTAATTTTTGTAAACTTTTCCCATCCATCCAAGCTTATTAAGACCACCCCCACCCTCATTTAATTGATTTAATAGTTTATTTCTCTTTCATAAAAAGACCCAGAAGAGGAGGAAGATACTATATGCAATTGTTTTGGAGAAGATGCTGCTTGTAATCATGTTTAACTTATTTATTGTACAGCATTTTTTTTGGTCAAAATTTTTAATAAAAAAACTACAATTTTAACTATAGTGTTTTGTTTGTTCCCATTATTTTATACTATTGCTTTTATTCAATAATTCATGCAAATCAAAGTTTTTCCTTTCAAATTATTTTAATGCTTTTTTAAAACAAAACAAATCTTGTATTTATTTATACATATATAGTTTCTCATCAACTAACCTGTTTCAAAATAATCTAAGTCCATATAACATTATCAATATAAGCTAAGTCAATAATTTAATCAGGTTTATTTCATGATCCTATTAAATTGCATTTTTTCCTATGCGCATACTTTATTTGTATCACTACACTGAAGTAACTTTTACCAACAAATTTTTATTTTTGAGCGCAAAATATTTGTGGGTCACTTTTCCTTCAATATCTCAAAATCAATTTGCTCAGACTTAGCGCATTTTGAAAATGGGCTCCTCATTCTGAAAACAAAAAAAGTCCTAAAACTTTAGCCTCAACTGCCCCCAACGTGAGAGCAACAAGTTGATAAAACATTTAGTTTTATTTTTCTTAACTTAATTTATTATCATTGGCAAATGTTGAAATGCATCTTAGAAATAATTTCGAAAATCAAGCCAATCAAAATCAAAACAAACAATTTATATCATTTTTATTTGCATAAAAAATAGACTATAACAACAGTTTTGCATTAAAAATTTTTTAAGCACGATGAAGACATTGCATTTAAGAGTCCAAATGCGGTCTCCCATATTGAAGTCACAGATAGCAACCTAAAGTGTATTATCTGCCTTTTAAGTAACAGAAATGCATTAGTAATGCCTTGAAGACATTTTTTGAAAAAAGTAAAAACAAAATTTTATCAACTTGTTGCTCTCACGTTGGGGGCAGTTGTGGCCAAAATTTTAGAGCTTTTTTACTCCGAGGTTTCAATCATCGCAATTTTTTGCCAAGCATCCTTCTTTGACATAGGTATAAACATAAAAATATTTAGAGTTTGCTCGATGTCTGTAAGTTAGCTATTTCAAACACCAAAAAAATGCTGGATCCGCCCCTGATATATATATATATATATATATATATATATATATATATATATATATATATATATATATATATATATATATATATATATATATATATATATATATATATATATATATATATATATATATATATATATATATATATATATATATATAATAATAATAATAATAATAATAATAATGATAATAATGATAATAATAATAATTAATAAATACATAAACGTTTAAAAATTAAAAATGGATATGAAGATAATTTTTGAGTTACTCAAAAAACAGAAGAATGATATTCTAGAAGAAACAAGAAAGCTATTAATAGATCATGAAAAAGTATTCGCGTCAATAAAAGCAGCAAATATGAAAATACTTACTGAGCGGTTAGAAAAGAATGAAAAAGTCGTTAGCAAAGACTCAGCTAAAATCAATAACAGTGCAATTGAATTAGAAAAAACAAATAAAAAAGTTATGTCTCTTTCAGCTGATTGCAGCGATATTATCAAAGCTATTTAAACTGACGAAGAGATTATTACGGATAAATTTGAAGTTGTAAAGAAAAAAACAAAAGAGTTAAGCATTAAAATGAAAGACAATAGCAAAATACTTAAAATAAAAAGTAAACTTAGAAAAATTGAAGATCGCTCACGAAGGAACAACCTAAGAATAGAAGGAATAAAGCGAAAATGAACATGGAGTGTCAGTTAATCAAACTTATTTTAATGCTAAAAATAACACATTCAATGATAATGACATAAATAAAAATTAAAGCTTTTTTAATAAACAAAAATATACTTTTAGAAAACTACCCTGAATCTAATATTAGCTTTTATAAGGATGGGGGTAGGGATGGAAAATATAAGCTCTTATTGCTACAGTTCAAACGTTTCAACACTAACTGCTAACATAGATATGATAATGCACTATCCATCCTGCATCTAAAAATAAGGAGTATAAATTTTTTTTTTGATAAACTTAAGCAATTTTTATTTAGCGTTAAAACAAATTTTCAAATTATATCGTTAACAAAAATAGGAGGGGGGGGGGGGGGGGTTTGCCTCGCCCTCATTGCCCCCCCCCCCCATGCATCACTCTAAAGGAATTGGACCACAATGTGCTGGTAAATTGCAATTTGATAAGTTTTTATTTGCCATGATAAAGTGTAATTTATTTATTTGCTATTCCAGAATTATATTGCTGTTGATATGCGGCCATTTTCTTCGGTCCACAACGCTGGTTTAAGAAGTTTGCTGTTGCCGCTGGTCGACAACCTAGAGATCAGAAGTCCAAAATTTTATCGACAGCTACTAGACAAGGAGTGCGAGGAAAAGACTAAGCTACTGAAGGAAACGTTGGCAGAGGTCTCATACGTCTGCACCACAGCTGACTGTTGGACAAAAAATTGCAGATTTACATCGGGATGACCGTCCACTGGTGGTCTGATGGTCTCACTCGCCGGAGTGCTTTGAGTGAGAGTGCAGCAAGGCGAAGTCTTGAGTCATGGAACATGTCGCCAAATCTCTTTTGCAAACCCTACAGCACGGCTTTAATGAGGCTTTTGCAATGGACGATCGATGGCGTCTTTTCCATTCCCGATAACTCTTCTTTTAACAGCTGGATAGAAGGCAGCAGACATCCAATTGAGACGTTTGATTCATTTTGAAAGAGGTCCAAAACCTCATAGCTGTGATAGCGAACGCCACGTCTGCAGCTTGCAAGCAAACATTTAGTTTTGGAGGACTCATCTTCACTGCCAAACGGGGATCAATGACTGATAGCACCTTTGAGAAGTTGACTTTATACAAAATCAACAACAATATTTTCAATGATTGGAATGAGACTCCATCGACCGTGAAAAAGCGGTCAAATTACATTGGTCAAAGCTTTTGACCAATGTAATTTGGTTCACAATATTCCATTTGTCATATTAGTTATTATTTAATTAATAATTGTATAACATGTATTTGTGTTACTTCATCTTACTACTGTCGTGTATTCGTGTTACTCCTTCCTACTATTGTATTGTATCCTACTATTGTCGTGTATTCGTGTTACTCCTTCCTACTATGTGACCAACTGACAATTAAAACGATGTGAACGGGCTGCCAATAAATAAATATTGGGAAAGTTGTTGAAACTTTTTTATGAACGGATTTGTAAGCGAATGAGCGGAGCGCCCGCTCAAGAAATTTTATGAGCAGATTTGCGAGCGTCCGTTCATAAAAAGCTGCTAAACGACAAATTGAGCGCCGCTCAGAATTTTCTGAGCGAATCCTAGGTCTGTAAAAATGTTATTTAAAACTGTAAATACTATACCTACTAATACTACTATACCTTGCTAAATGGTTTGAAGCAATGGTCTGAACTACTATACCTTGCTGAATGGTTTACAGCAAACAAATTATCTCTAAATTTAAATAAAACCAAATTTACTTTTTTGGATCGCTATCATGAACGAGACAAAATTCCATTAAGTCTTTCAAATCTTTGTATTAACGATTGCGAAATAAAAAGAGAAGTATCATTAAAATTTCTAGGAGTACTCCTTGACGAAAATATAACATGGAGAGATCATATAAAATATACTGAAGGTAAAATATCAAGGAGCATTGGCCTACTTTATTGGCCAATATACTTTATTTTTCTTTTATTCATTCCTATTTTAAGTACGCTAATATTGCATGGTGTAGTACCAATAAAAATAAATCAAAAAAGTTCTTCAGTATGCAAAAACATGCAGTCAGAATTATATCCAATGAAAACCGCTATACACTGTGCCAAGCTTTATTTACTAAGTTAAATATACTAAATATCTACCAAATAAATATTTATCATCTTCTAATTTTTATGTTCAAAATTATTAAAAGTATCATTCCATAAAACGTTTAATCTCTTATTCAAAACTAATCAGAATAAATACTTAACTAGGTATTCAAAAAACACCTAAATACAACCCAAAAGTTATTTTTCGGCAACTGAGTTTTCGATTTCAATTAGAGGACCAAAGACATGGAATAAATAATATAACCATTTATTTAACCACAAAATATGAAAATTTAAAACAATATTTTATAAACTCACATAAATAAGGTTAGGCGTCACTCATATAGTCAAAAACTAGATAAATGGAGTGACACCTAGAGAAAAAAAAAAAAAAAGGAAAAACAACAACAACAAAAAAAAATGTAATTAAAACAAAGAAAAAATTTAAAATAAAATAATGAGGAAAAAAAAATAGTATACCGTCTACCGCTTGATTATCTTGCACCTGTTCTTGTGCAACATCATCATACTATAACCGAATCTAAATAGAATAAAATGAGACAATCAAATTTTTTATTGATCGAAGATATTTAGAATCGAATTTGAACATTATTTGTAGCGTAGAATTATTTATATTCGAATTTTTTAAAATCGAATTTCTTTAATTAAGTTATTAAAACTTGTTTCAATTGAATAATTTAGAACCACCATTTAGAACTGAATCTTCTATAATTGTATTAGTTAAATAAATTAAAATTTTAATGTATACAATGTATATTAAATGTATATTAAATAATACATTAAATAATAATTTAAGTAAACACATTTATAAAATCTTAGTCCTCTACATACTGGACAGTGAATAGTAGCAGAGCCGTCTCGAAGAGATTTTAAAAGGACGGGGGTGATGTGTCTGTTTTTTGCCGACTAAAGCCAGAAAAAATTCGTAGGGGGACTAGACACCCCTACGCCCCCCTCGGGACAGCCCTGATTGGTAGCACTACTTTGAATGGTTTAGTACAAAATGAATACATTGTAAAAAAATTCGATGCTAAATTAATCAGCTGTGAAAAGAAGTTTAGTTTTTAGTTTCATTGAACTTTTAATGATATTCGATTATCTCATTCTATGTTCAATAAATTCGATTATAGAAATCAATCAAATTATTTTCGATTCTAAGCAGCTTTTAGACAATTCGGTTCTAGAACATTTTCACAAATTCGGTTCTGGCATTGGACGTTATCTTCTACATTCATATCCTGATCGTCTGATTTCGTAACCTGATTTGTAACCACAAAAGACTAGGGTAAAATAGTTAGCATTTGAAATGTACATTCATAAATCAAAATTGGTTTTACACAGAGCAACTTTATATACAGAGGATTTTCTGAATGGAAGTTTTCCGAAATTTTCTGTACCATCCATATTTATTTCTGACATTAAAAAATTTGTAACGTGGCGACATAACATTTACAGTGGTTTTTACCAGCTCTGTTCCACCAATTTGCTTTAGTAAATGTAACTAAATTAAGTTAAAATGCATTTAAAATAAAAAAAATAATTATTTAGTTATTAATCCTCTTGATTATAGCAAAGATGAATACGTACTGTTACTCAATCATACTAGCGTTTACAAAACTGTTTATAAAACTTACGAAAAAAGTTCTTGCTGCAGGACTTCATAACGAAAGATCAGCAACTCATATTTTTTAACTGTGTCAATGATGCCATCAATAATTTCTAAAACATCGGAGTTCATTGATTTGTTGGAATTTAGGAAGGTAGATCGTCGCGAAAAAAGTTTTTTAACTTCCATGAATTAAAATGGCGCGCCCGAAACTTGTTTATTATTTATTTATCAGTTGTTTTGCTTTCAGTTGTTGTAAGGAAGTGAATCTTGAAAACGCATTTAAGTCTATTTTAATTATTTAGCTAATGAAAAATAATTATTTTTTTAATTATGTTAAATTTTGTTTTAATTTGTTTTTCGAATTCTCTAGAATATTTTTTATAAATGGTTTTATTTTCAACTGATTTGGATTTCAAGTTCTTAATATATAAATTTTGTTTAATTTTGGAAGATTTTCCTAGTACATTGGTTATCCATGGGGATGTTATTTTTTTTTATTTTTTGGTTGATTTCAATTATAGGAAAATTTGCGTCCTAAATATAGTAGAATGTTTAAAGAAATTTGCTATAAGCTAAGTTTAGGTCCTGTGAATGATTAACATGTTCTCAGCGTAGTTAAGTAAAAAAGTTAAGTAGAGATCGGATCGATTTGCATTTCTTAAAACAAAGATTTACATTTTCAAACTTCAATTTTTTATGTTTTCTACTTATTTTCGACTGTTACTGATATATATTTTTAAAAAGTAGAATTTAAGCTTTTCTTATATAATTTATTATTTTTTTATAAATCTTTTTTTAATCAAAGCATCAAGCAAAACAAAACTACCATTAAAATACATAAAACGCGACGGAGCAGCGTCATAAAAACAGCTGAGAAACAAATGTGTTAAGTATTTACATTCCAAAAATGTCTCTTTTAGTAAAGTAAAACGACTCCTTGTTTACAGCTTTAAAATATTCAATAAATGACTAAAAACCTCTTATTTCATCCTTCCGTAAACAGTAAAAACGTTAAAATCGAAGTTTTCACGTTAGTTTCCACTCATAGCAGTTTACTTCCGTAATCTCTTTATAGTCGTTTGAATAAACTACTAAACAGAAACGTTTCAGCTATTATAAAACTTCTGCCCCATAATATTAAGCTAAAACTTCAAGCTAGTACATAATAAAATCACCGAATATTTGTAAACAATATAAAACAACGAGCTTCGTAATTTTTTTTTTTAATAAACCAATTAAAACGCACACGAAATAAAACGGCATTTTTTGAAAACGAAAGGGCCTAAACGGAATATTTTTCGTTGGATCTCTCCTTAACTACGTTCAGTTGCCAATGAAACATTGATAATTGGTCATTAAATGATGCTAAATTTGCTTTACTATAAATGCGTTTACAAAATTTATTATTTTAATTTAGTATTAATTTAGTATCTGTATTTATGGTGAAAAATCTGAAAATAATCTGTGATATCATATTTAATGATTCTATTTTTAAGAGAATGATAAAAAATATCATTCTTTATGTTATTGTCAATTAATGAAGTCGTTGATTCAGTAATTCTTGTCGGTTTCGTTATTAGTGGAAACGCTCCGTTTTTAAATAACTCATTGTAAAACTCTTTAATGTTGTATTTGACGTGATTCTGTAAATAATCAAAATTAAAATCACCAATTAAACATTTTAATCTCTTTTCGTGGTTACTTTTTTACCCTTATTGAGTTTTTGATGTCTAAAACTTTGTTGTACTTTGTGCATGAAATTAATATCGAATATTTTCTTCTCTTTTTTTTTTCTATACTATTCTTTTTATTTAAGTTTTTTATTTATCTATGCACCTGTCAAATTTGATTGAAAATTTTATTGTAGCAGGGTATCTATTTTTTGTCGCATTTTTGGTACCTAATTTTCATTTTGCCCGAAATGGTCGTGGGAGATTAAATATTTTTTATATTTGATTTAGATTAAACAAAATTTTTAATAAAAAATAGAAAATAATGATAGAGATAAAGCTTATCGATATTGTTTTCTATTTATTAAAATTTTAAAATGAAATTATTTGCCTAACTTCAATGTAAAGTTATTAAATGAATTTTAATGTTTCCTTACTTTAAAATTGAGTTTTTAAAAAATGTAACTTGCATATAAGTAATATTAATACATATTTTATCCTACATTGTCTCTCCAATAACAATCACAATATGCAACTACTTGTTTTTGTATCATGCATCTTTTGCTAAATAAGTCTAGTTATAAACTATACATTTTTTTAGCACAATTAATCTATCAACTGTAATAAATAGTATAAATAGAATATGGCCATATATAACAAATATATATTAATAACATTACTGAAACTTAAACTTTTATGTATGATACATGAAACGTAAATAATGAAAAATTTTTGTTATATTTTTTCAACTGCTCTAAGCATTCCAATGACAGCAGCCAACAATATCAGTTAGTTATTTTATATATTCAATATCAATTAGTTTCTTTTAACTTGAGATCGGTAGATATAGTCTAGACAAATGTTTATATTATTTTGTTAAAAATTGTTTTTTTAATTGTTTTTTTAGATGATGCTTTTGAGAAGATCAATTTTTTTGTTATGCTTTTATTATTTTAGTCTTTAGACTTTTGCTCTCAGTATTCAATTATAGATCTTCATTATGCTATGTTGCTATGCAGATGCTATGTTGCTATGCAGATGCTATGTTGCTGTGCAGATGCTATGTTGCTATGCAGATGCTATGTTGCTGTGCAGATGCTATGTTGCTGTGCAGAATATTATGCTATGTTGTTGTGCAGATTATTCTGCATCCACAAAGTTTTTTTACAGTTGTTTATTTTTATATTTCTGATTGCTTCTTGCTTTTTATTAAATCGTTGTAATTTTTTTCTATAGACAATTTAGAATCAATAATGAGCAAGTAAAGTTTGAACTATTTAAGTAATTTTTTTCTGCTATATTAGTGTTATAATTTAAGTTTTTAATAAATGTTACAATTTAAAATTGTTTTTTAGATGAGCTCAGGCAGCAGATTTTTAATTTGAGTAAACTTTAACAATTTCATTGCTATTGTTTATTGATACATGCTAACTAAAGAATTAAATCTGTTTTAAAAAACTAATGCTATACTACTATTGTTACTAATTCTTCAGCTTTAATAATTGGTAAGAGATTAATGTAATTAATGAGATAAGTGTATTTTTTTGTGTATATAGAGAGAAATATAGTTTGATTTTGTGTATTGTGCAGCTATTTAATCTTTTGTGTCATTATATTATTTAATCCTTGTCATCTGTAAGGTTTTATATTATGATATTTCAAAATGATTTATATAGCAAATTAATTTCAAGATTTTTTATTTGTTTATAACACTTTTTTTTTTTTGAAGTATTATCTTTATCTGTTCAAACTGGTAAGGTTTTTTATTTTGACTTTTTAATAATATTTAAATCTTAAAAAAACTTCAAGATTTGTTTGTGTGCTATATTTTTATATATTTTATAATTTTTAAAGTTATATATTTTAAAATTTTAAGTACCATCTTTCTCTAATCTTACTGGTAAGGTTGTATATTTTGTCTTTGCAACATGATTTTAATAAATAAAATTCTTGCAATATATTTTGTCCTGATCCAACTAGTAAGGTTGTATATTTTTACTTTGCAGAATGATTTTCATAGCAAGATAATTTCAAAAAAAAAAAAAAAATTACACTTTTTTTCTTTTAGTGCCATCATCAGCTGTTTTAACCTAGGAAAAAAAGATCTATAGAATTTTCTATAAACTTTTGAAACATATGGCCTATAGAAACTCTATAGAATTTCTATAGAATGTCTATCAATTTCTATAGAAATTGCTATAAAACTTTTTTTTCTATAAAAAAGAAGTAGAAAAAAAATTTCAATACAAATTTTTATAGATGCTAACAGAAACTCTATAGAAATTCTATAGAATTCTATAGAATTTCTATAGGCCATATGTTTCAAAAGTTTATATACAAAATTCTTTAAATTTTTTTTCCTGGGAACTGATAAAGGTAAATATGTTATAACTTTGCAGCATGATTTTAAATATAAAGTAATTTAAAGACTTTTGTTTGTATTATGTTTTTAAATTTTTCAGAGACATCTTTGTCTGTTCCGACTGGTAAGATCATATATTTTATACACAACCTTTTTTATTCTGAAAAAATTTTTTTTTTAGGACTTTAGGAAACAGTAGCTGTGTTATTGTATATATATATATATATATATATATATATATATATATATATATATATATATATATATATATATATATATATATATATATATATATATATATATATATATATATATATATATATATATATATATATATATATATATATATATATATATATTTATATATATATATATATATATATATATATAAATATATATATATATATATATATATATATATATATATATATATATATATATATATATATATATATATATATTTGAGCAGCTGTGGCGCAGTGGTAGCGCACTTGCTTCAGAAACGTAAGATCCGTGGTTCAAACCCCACCTCTAGGCAAGTTTTGCGACATCGGTTGGGAAGGAGGCGTGAACTTCCTATTAATCAACTTAAAAAATTAAAAATTGTATATATATATATATATATATAATATATATATATTTTATTAAAGATTGGGGCAGGGAGCAGAGACGTATTTGAATTTTTGGCGCCCTGGGGCACTGTTCCTTTAAGCGCCCTTTTTTAAGAATAATGTCAACTTTGATATGGGGTGATCATTAAAAAAAAAAACATTTTCTATACCAACATATATTAAGTTATGTTAATCACTATAGAAAATTATAATTTTCTATGTGAGTTTTGTTTTGCAAATGTATTTATAATCTCATTAAAGTTCATATCTATGGTAAGTACAGATTCTATAGATAGAATTGCTAACCTATTAAGACGATCACTTGTCATTCGCGACCTCAAATAAGATTTAACCCTCTTTAATGCTGAAAATGATCTCTCGGCTGAACAATTGGACGTTGGGCAGCGTAGATATATTCTTAATGCTATATCTACATAAGGAAACAGCTCTTGAAGTTTTTCAGTTCTGATCATTTTATAAACATCTATTATAGTTTTAGGTCTTAAGTTTTCAGTTAAACTCATTAAATAACTTCTGAATTGTATACACTCGTTAGCAAATGAAGACGAAAGATCATTTTCATATACATTTTGAAGTACCTCTGCTTTTTTGTAAACTTCTGATGGCGAAAGTTTTATTATTTGAAATAAAAAGTTAAATTTTTTATTGGCTTCATCATAGCACAATTTTCTTCTTTCTAGTTCAGAATGAAGTTTATCAATTATAGCATAATATGTATTAATTCTTAAAGAGTCTCGAATTTTAAAATTTGTTTCTTCTTCTCTTTTTTCATCTGCAGTTAGTTTTCTTTTTCTTTTGCGTATTTTTCGATATGTTTTGTGTCCTGACTTATTTATTGCTCTCTCTTCATAGATATCAAACATACTCCTTAAATCTAATACATATCGAATTAAAGATTCGTATAAACTTACAACTGTTTCTAAATCAATCTCAACTGACTGCAATTGTTTGCTAGTTTTGTTGAATCTCTCTAGTATATCGCCCCATAATGTGGCCATTATAGCTGTTTCAAGACTATCCAGTTTTAAATATAGCCCGTTAGCTTCTGATCTTGTAATAGATTTTTCTGTTTTATCATCTTTGATAAAAGACAGTGCATTAATTATTTCAATCCAATTTTTGTTTAAACTAATACTTGCATCAGATCTTGCTGACCATCTGGTATCTGATAGTTTTTTAAGAGATACATTTTCTGTTTTAATCAAATTCTTCTGAAGTATTTCCCATCTATAAGTAGAGGCACTGAAAAATTTATAAATATTTTGAAGCAGAATAAAAAATTCAGAAGCATAAATACAACAGTCCACAGCGCACTCACCAACAAGATTTAAAGAGTGTGCCGAGCATGGTACAAATGTTGCTAAAGGATTAACTTTTTTAATGCGAGCTTGAAGTCCTGTGTATCTACCAGACATATTAGACGCATTGTCGTAACTTTGACCACGACAATTATTAATATTTAATCCATGCGATTCTAAAACTAAAAATACAGCATCTGCTAATTCTTCAGATTTATGACCAGAATTAGGTAAAAACCCTAAAAATCTTTCTACCGGACAGCCATTCTTTTGAACATACCGAAAAATGAATGACAGTTGATCTACATGGCTAATGTCAGGAGTAGAATCAATACTGATGGAAAAGTATTTAGCTTCCTTTATTTCTTTCACCATTTGTTGAATAACATTATCTGCCATTATACTTATGAACTGCTCATATATATTAAATGATAGGTATGATGTTGAACCTTTTCCTTTATTTCCAAACTTCTCAATGTGTTGTGCTAAAAAAGGATCAAACTGAGCAATAAGCTCTAAGCTCATCATAAAGTTCCCATTATGAACAGATCCAAAACGGTCATCATCACCTCTAAAAGACATTCCACGAGAAGAAAGGGATTTCACAACAGCTACAACTCTTGTCAATACATTTTTCCAATAATTTATTTCTGTTTCTACTTGATACTTTAGCTTTTGATCAACTCGATTTAATACTTCTTTTCTTTCTTTCATATTCATTACACACAATTTGTGGTGTTGTAAATTTTCATGACGCTTGATTTTTTCTTCTCCTTTTTTCCAATCTGAAAAACCAACTGTGGCAAACGATGTAGTGCCACCAAATAAATAGCAGGGAGCACAAAATATTGATCCTTTACTTTCTAAGTAAATCAAAAATGTTCGGTTAATTTTTTCACCATTAACAAGAGTAGATATAAATATACTTTTTGACATATATCGAAAACGAGTACGTCTTACCCCACCAATTATTTGAGTGTAAATTCTTTTTGACTTTTGGAAATTATTGTTCTCTAAATTTTGGTTAAATCCATTGATTGATAAATAATCTATCGTTTCTTGATTTTTTATCCAATTGGCAGGATCATTTCTAAAGGGAAAATATATTTGTTTAATATACAAAAACCAAAAAATATTATTCAAAGTTTATAACAAATTGTATAAAAAAAACATTCAAGCATTAGGTAATAGAGATAAATGCATAACATAATATAACTAGAGGATATAGGTAAACAGAAGTTTATTTCTATTCATTTTTAATTGATATATATTTTCTATCATTGTAAATTTATATTATTATTTTTGTTATTGGTTATATAAAGATGTACAACGACTAAGAAATTTATTCAAAAAAAAATCCCCTAAGTTTTTCTGAGCAGCGAGCTATTGAAAGTAATTGGCCAATTATAAAAGGAATTTTATTGAAAAGCAAGAAATTAGCTACAAATAATAAAGGTTTTAAGAAAAGCAAACTTAAATCAACATCTAGCAGATGATGTCAAGTACTTTCAAAGATATTCACTTTCTATATGAGCGTCCGATAAAAAAAATGTAAAAAATTATTAAAATAAATGAATGGTTCACTTAGCTTCATTGTGTCAAAAAATTACAAAAATCTGTTAAGAAGTTTTAGCGTGATTAACAATTAAAGGGTGCTGAATTTTATCGTGTTCAACCAATAAGTTTAAAAACGACTTAAAACGCACATGACAAATAATAAAAAAATTACTGGAAAACCAAAATCATGCTTAGATTTTTTGCCGCAGATGATTAATGTTGATAACAAGTTTATATGACCCAATAGCCATATCCTATGAATTTAATAAACTTTTAATTGGAATAGGTCCTTCCCAAACAAGATTTCAAATACATGGTTTCCTTTATTGTTTTCCTTGAACCTATGGATAATTGCATTTGTTCAGATGAGTTAACCTTAGAATTATCTTTTGAGAAATTTTGAGTTCTGTGAAAAGAAACAAAGACACAGGAGCAGATGAAATTAATGGAAACGTAATTATAGATTGTTTCAATATATTAAAACAGTTTTATGGTTCTGGGGCCGGCTAGTAGTCAGATTTCCCGAACTCTGTGGTAGCTCTCAGAGAAGCTAATTCCATCAACAGATGAAAAATATCAAAGTATTAAAAGTGCCATGTTGGCACTGTTAATACTTTGATATTTTTTAGCTGTACGTAACAGTTGTCCATGTTTGAACTTATCGTGTGGATTGCCAAGGCCACATTTGGAGCCCTTTGTTACGGCTTCGGGTTTATTAATAGTAATGATGCAATTGCTTGGGCTATTAAACAGTGTATCGAGTACTATCTATGCTTCGAGTCAAGTTCTTTAACAAATTTAAAAATAAATAAAGTACCAAAAACAACAAAACACAAAAAACCATTGTCATTTTAAACCTACCATCCACTAATATTTGTGGTTTTTGAAGTTTTTTTTTTTTCTGTTGAGCCATCTCTTGCAAAGTTCACCAGACCTACTTGCTCTTTGTGAGACTAATTTGAGTTCAGCTGTCTCATCTTGTGATCTTAGTGTTGATGGTTATCTCCCTTTAATTCTTAAAGACTCCAATAGTCACATGCTTGGCCTGGGCATTTACATTCGTAAGAATTCACCCATTTGTCAGAGAACTAGGTTTGAATCCACAGACTACTCTTTTATGTGCTTTCGTTTAGCACCACTTCACTCTATCACCTTTCTCTTTATTCTATATCGCTCTCCTTCATCTCAAGACTTCACTTTTCTTGATGTTATTTCTGATCATATTAACCAAGCCCTCTCTCTTTATCCATCAACCAATATTGTTGTTGTCGGTGACTTTAATGCTCATCACACGGAATGACTCGGCTCTAGTGTTAGTGACTCTGCAGGCATTAAAGCCCACAACATTTGTCTTTTTCAATTCCTAACTCAAATAGTCAACTTTCCAACTCGTTTTCCAGACAACCTGAATCATTTATCTTCTCTACTCAACTTATGTCTTGTTTCTGATCATAGTCAGTAATTAGTTTCTCCACATTTACCATTAGGTGCTCCTGATCACAGTTTGATCTCTCTAAAACTATTATGTCATTCTTCTTCATCATCAGAATCCTCCTATTATTGTACCTTTTACAAATATCTTAAAGCTTAGTGGGACTCTTTCCGTGTTTTCTTCGTGATAGCCCTTCGGTAGAAATCTTTCGTCTTCCTATCGTGCATTAGATAAAGGTGGAGAGGTTAAGGCCATTGCTCTTAAAATTTCTTAAGTGTTTAATAAAGTTTGGCATGCTGGTCTTTTCCATAAGTTTTCTTTTTACGGTGTATCTGGAAACACCTTTAAAAGTTCTGAATCCTACGTTTCCAATCGTAGTATAAAAGTTGTCCTCCATGGACAGCACTCTTCTTCATATCCTGTAACCTCAAGGTTCAATCCTTGGCCATATACTCTTTTTAATTTACATTAACGATCTTCTAGATATTCTCACATCTAAGGTGGCATTGTTCGTTGATGATACTACCATTTATTCTTGTCATGATAAGAAGTCAATACTTTCAGATTGCTTGGAGGGGGCGTTTGAGCTTGAAAAGGATATCATTTCTGCTACAGCATGGGGCTCAAAGTGACTAGTGAACTTTAATTAAGATAAAACTCAATTTTTTCAGCCAATCATTATCGCAATAATTTAGATCTTCCTATATATATGAATGGTAATATATTCAATGAGTCATATACCATTCATCTTCTAGGATTAACTCCTATTTCTTTCTTGGAAACAATATATCAAATCCGTTGCAAAAGTAGCATTTTCTAAGGTTGCATCTTTTTATCGAGCTCGACACTTCCTTACTCCAGATTCTATTCTCTATATCTATAAATCTCAAATCTGGCCTTGTATGGAATACTATTGCCATATCTGGGGCGGATCTTCTAATGATGCCCTCTCTCTTTTAGACAAGGTGCAAAAGCGCATTGTAAACATAACTGGACCAGCTCTTGCAGTCAACCTTCAACCATTATCACATTGTCGTAATGTAGCTTCTCTTTCTCTTTTCTACAAATACTATAATGGGCTCTGCTCTAAAGACCTAGCGTCTCTTGAGCCATCTACTCAAATTCATTCTTGTGTTACTCGTCATTCAATCAAGTCTCATCCTTTTTGTGTGACCGTTACTTAGTGTCCCAAAAACTCTTATTCCTTTAATTTTTTTCCTCGAATATCAGTACTTTGGAATTCTCTTCTTCCATCTTGTTTTCCTGATTTCAATAATATGCAATCTTTTAAGGTGTCTGTCAATCGTTATCTTGCTCTACAATCTTCATCTTTTCTCTTCCAGTAACTGTCAACTCTAATTAGTGGTTGCTTGCAGCCTTGTTAGAAGCAAAGACGTATAAAAAAAGTTAAAAAAATTTAAAAGTTGAATTTGCCAACTTTATTATTCTTTTATTCACAGTTACATAAATTTTACTAACACTGCTTGAGGAAGTACTGTAAAAATCTTATCTTCACGTGCGGCCGATATAAAGCGCTATAAAGCTTATAAAGCGCTTATAAAGCTTATAAAGCGCTTGCTTTATGTGCACGAGATCCAGGTTTGAAATGAGCTTTGGACATATTTCGCATCACAATAAGGATTGAGGCGTGAACATTCTGTTTAAATGCACTTCCGCGGTGCTCTGTGACAAGACTTCTTGGGGCACCTAAATAACAAATTTAAAATAAAAAAAAAAAAAAGTAAAAAAAAAAAACTTTTATACCGTCTTTATTATTACTTGATAACATACGCAGATACAGCTAATATTTTGAAAATTGTTATTCAACTTCAATTTTGGTACTTTTTTATTTTAGTTTTGACTTTATTTTTTAATTTGTTATACTTGTTTTGCTTGTTTGTACTTTACAAGGTTCTGACGACAAGGTCTTGTGATCTTTTTTTAGATCTTAGATAATGTTTCATTGTTAATAGTTTATGTATGTTGCGTCTATACATTTGTATATGCTTATGTATATATATATATATATATATATATATATATATATATATATATATATATATATATATATATATATAATATATATATATATATATATATATATATATATATATATATATATATATATATATATATATAAATGTATGTATATATATATATATACATATATATACATATATATATATATATATATATATATATATATATATATATATATATATATATATATATATATATATATATATATATATATTATATATATATATATATATATCTGCGTGTGTGTGTTTTCTTATTTTAATTATGCTGATAAATGTTATAACTACGATATATATGGCATATATAATTGTACTGAGACATTTTAATGTAAGCGAAATTAAAAAAAAAAGATGAAAAAGGTATGGGAATTCATAACTAGATTAATATTTAAAAAATAAATTGTATTCTTTTATAAAGCAATGACTTCATTGTAAATAAGGAAAAATATTAACTGTAGTTTATGTTTTAGTTATTAGTTCAAGAAGAATGACAAGTAACCAATTAGGAAGAATTGTACTAATATAATTACAAATACAATTGCATTAGATCCAATTTTGTCTTCTAAAGGTATAATGTCGGAAGAAGACAATACAACATGTACCTACAACTGCTGCGATATTAATAAATCAATAAACAATATTCAATAAACGAGATAGTATTTGAAGTATAATCAAATGAGGCTGTCATAAAAGATCCTGGCATACATTTGCTAAAATGAAGCTGTTCGACGCATTTCTTTGGTTAAAATTAGTACAACTAATGTTTTCTTTTGTAGAAAATGTCACTATAATTCTTTAAGCAAAAGATATAGCTTGAAGAACTGTACCGACATGCCCAATGTGTCTGCAACAGCAAAAAAACATTATGCAGACATTTGAAAACTCTTTGTGATGAAGAAACGTTTAAACATATATTGGTATAGTTAAACGTTTAACTATACCAATGTCAAATGCTAATACAGAAAGGAGTTTTTTGCACTTTGCTTTATCTTCGGTCTACAAGGACACAGGCGCGCCTAAACCACTTACTATTTCTAGAAACCCATGACAAACTTCATCAACCTTGCTAGTATTATAAAAAAGTTTTTTTATACAAAATGAATTTCCTTTATATTATTTTGGTAACATTTCAAACTGAAATGTTACCAAATAATATAAAAGAAATTCATTTTATTATTATATTATTTTAGTAACATTTCAGACTGAAATGTTACCAAATAATATAAAGGAAATTCAATTTGTATAATAAAACGTTTTTACAATACTAGCAAGATTTATAAAATTTATTTCCGATATTATTATACACACCTTATTTTTTTAAAACTGAAATTCAGTTTTAAAAAAATAAGGTGTGTATAATAATATCGGAAATAAATTTTATAAAGTGTTTTACTTTACATCTGAATATGAATCGCTAACTTGAAAATAAGGAAATGCCACATTTTTTTCAAAATGGAGATTTTTATAATAATATAAAGTATTACTATATGCGGATATTTTCTATATGCGGATATTTGCTATATGCGGATATTTTCTATATGCGGATATTTTCTATATGCGCATATTTTCTATATGCGCATATTTTCTATATGCGCATATTTTCTATATGCGCATATTTTCTATATGCGCATATTTTCTATATGCGCATATTTTCTATATGCGCATATTTTCTATATGCGCATATTTTCTATATGCGCATATTTTCTATATGCGCATATTTTCTATATGCGCATATTTTCTATATGCGCATATTTTCTATATGCGCATATTTTCTATATGCGCATATTTTCTATATGCGCATATTTTCTATATGTGCATATTTTCTATATGCGCATATTTTCTATATGCGCATATTTTCTATATGCGCATATTTTCTATATGCGCATATTTTCTATATGCCCATATTTTCTATATGCCCATATTTTCTATATGCCCATATTTTCTATATGCTCATATTTTCTATATGCCCATATTTTCTATATGCCCATATTTTCTATATGCGATATGCGCATATTTTCTATATGCGCATATTTAGACCAAAAAGAAAGCCTCTCGCTCATATTTAAACAAATTAATCTGCAAGATGAATGTATCGTGTACTGTAAAAAAAAGACATATCTGAGACATGTTCTGTTTTTGCAACAAAAATAGTTAAAATCATTGATTTATAAAAATACCTCTAAAAGCTGCACTCTATTATTTGAAAAAAATTATGGATAGTTTCTACAATATTCCTTCGAAAAATGGAAGATATTTACTTTTACAACGGATGATAGAATTAAATCTAAAAGCTGTAAAAAGGAAAAGACTGAAACACCTAAACTTCTGAAAAAGCCAAAATCAATGACATTAAATACCATTTACTCCTTGATAGATTGAGAAAAGTTGTTTGTAAAAAATGCTTTGTACTCGCTAATGGTATTTCAAAAAAAAAAGAATCAAAAAGCTTGCTGAACTGCTCCTAATGAACTCCTCCTAATGGTTGTGGAAAACATGGGAACAGGAGCAATCCATTGTCATCAGAAGTAGTTCGGAGCATTCATGAGCACAAAGATTCTTTTCCTACACGTGATTCTCGTTACCTTGGGAAATTAATAAAATATCTTAATGCTGGTCTTTCAGTAAAAATTATGTACGAAATGTATAAAACAAAATATCTTGATAACAGTAACGTTTTTTATAAACTTTTTTGGAATTATTTTAATGAAAATTTTAGTTTGAGATTTGGAAGGCCAGCAAAGGACTACTGTGCTCAGTGTGAAAAACTTAATTCAAAAAAGAAAAGTAGTTTACCTAATGAGAATTCTAAAAGAACTGTTGTACAAATAACTCGTGCACAAACGTTGAACAAAAAACTTTTTTATCTATTTTAAATTTGTCAAGGAGATTTGCTTTAAAGATCATTCAGTTGCTGGCATATTTATCAACTTTTTAGGTAATGTATCGCTACTAACCATCCTCGTAAAGCATTTGTAAGAACAAAATCCACACAATTCTGTGCTTTTAACTTATAACTTTGGTAGAAATAGAAAAGTTTGACGAGATGATAAAAAATTTTCCTATTATAGGTTACTGTTACATCCCTTGTGATAGAGATTTTGGATTGATAAAAAAAACTCTACGCTGCACTGAAAGATTTTATACTTTATCTCAAAATAAATCTCTGATTCTTCAATCATTAAAGACCATAAATTTAAGTTACAAGAAATTTAGTAATATCATTGATTATAAACAATAATGGTCTAATTACTAAAAAGGCAGACTTAACTTAACGGTAATAACTCATATCGTAGGTCAACTACTTCTAAAACAAAATTTGCAATTTTTTCTTTCCATCAATTTTACATGAACAGTCACACACCAGGTAAAGTTACAAATAGGGAATACATTGATGGCTTTATCAAAAAAAAAAAAAAATGACTTGAGAAAAAAAAATTCTTGTAATCGAAGCATGCCAACATTCTTTGGCTTATTCGAAAAAACTTTTAATTCTTAATTCTAAGATGGAAGATGTTTGAAAAATAACTGAATTTATACCAGCAAATTTTTTTCGTCTTTCGGAACCCATTTTAGAACTCCCAAACTAGACGGGAAAGTAATATAGAAGAGGACCAAAGAGTTTTTTCAGCTCAGTAGCCCTTTAAAATTGTATCAAGTAATTTTTTCAGTTTCAAAAACTAGAACTTTTTTCGTGATTCTTAATACTTTGTATTTACTTTGGTTTCTTTATTAAAACATGTTTCATTTGTTTAATTTTTTATTTATTACTTACCTAATAAACTGTCACAAATGCAAAAATCAACATGTAAACTAGAAAAAGAAAACATGTACCAAATCAAAACTCTATTTTTTAGGGACCATTAGTAAAATGGAACTTTTTTTTAGTACTCAATAGAAAACACACTATAACAAAGATTAAAAGCAATCTATTGAAAGATTATCTTCATTTCCAAGTAAACACTTTTTTGAAGTTTCTCAAAAAAATATTTATTGTAACATGTCTTCTTTTTTAAGTTAGCAATTCATATAGTGTGTGAAAGTAAAACTTGGATCAGTGTACTGTTAAATTGGATGCGGCTCCCCTTTTTTTTAGAAATGAAAAGAGTGATGATTAGTCACATTTCAAATCTTGGATTGCCTCCCCCCTCTCTCACTTTTAAAATCACTACGCTGCCGCTGTATGTATGTATCACAAATAACTATTTTAATAAAGTTAACTTGTATAATTGTATAGTATGCTTGGCCGAGAAGATAATGCGAGCGGTTTCACAGTTACCCCCGTTAATGTGAAACCGCTTGCCGAAGGCCACCGTGAATGAATCGCAGTCAAACTATAGCTTACTTTATACTAAAAAAAAATAATTGTTTTAATAACAAATCAAATGAAAATTAATTTTACATAGGGTGGACATTTTTTTCAGGCACCCGTTTTAAAAAGTCCGTAAAAAATTAGTCTTACGCAAGACGAGTAATATTGAAAACAAAGCCCAAACTTGTTTGCTGACTCAATATAAAAGGTTTCCTGAAAACACTATTTTAAAAGTTTTTTCAAAAACATTTAGTTATTAACAAGTACTTGTTAATTGCGATAAAATTAGGAACACAAATATTACCAAGGAATTTTTTTTTCATAAGCGCATACGTACTTTTATAGTGAACCTTACCCTCTCCCCAATACGCTTTCGCACGCTAATTGAAGACCCTCCCCTCTCTCCTCACCCCCACCTTACTTTCAATGAGATTTTTATTTACAGCCCGTAACAATTTGAATTTGTTATTTAGATTTTTCATAAATTTTGCAACGCTAAATTTAACAAATAGACAAAACATAAGATCAAAAAATTTCCCATGCAGAGTCTTTAATTAAACCAAAAATTAAAATAATGCTATAAGTTTAAAAAAAAAAACTGAGCAAATCTCTTACTT